>PKRV01000125.1:250901-819661 GCA_003709505.1 Hyphantria cunea
GGTAAGCTTGACAATGAGGTACGCTACCCTGTTCGACACACTGGAAATTTCCACAACGTTGCCAGAAAGCGACTTGTTTACCAGAAACCCCACGCCACCTTGGGATCGTTGGTCTCCCTCGCGGAAGTACATCAGGTGACCTGAGTCCAGGATTATGGTATCCTCCCCCTCTCTTCGGACTTCACATAACCCTAAGATATGCCACCTAATCTTCCCAAGTTCCTCCTCAAGTTGTACCAGATGCGAGTCTAGCCGTAACGTGCGGCCGTTGTACGTTGCCAGGGTCAGTCTTTTGTGGTGGCCTCCCGTAACCCGGTGATTCTTAGCACCCCCTGTCCCGCCGTAACCGTGGTCGCCACCATGACCAGGAATAGCGGGACTACCGGGAACTGGGGGCCGTGGCTTCTTTTGCTTACTCATGGAGGGGGTCAGCCCATAATCACCACGCTGGGCAGGCGGGTTGGTGATCGCAGGGCGTAACTTGTTGCACCGGTGACGCTGCTGCCCATCACCGGCCTATTGTATTTAGTTACGCCTTTTAGGATGGATATACCGCCATCGGTCGGTCGCCAGAGCCTCGTTTGTTATCTAGCAGGGTGCACCGCGTGCAGGTGAGGTTGGCTGGGGGCGAAAGATTTTGGTTCGCCCCCACACACCCCATAATTATTATTACAGCTTATCATTTTTTTATAAATTCAAATTAAATAAACATTGAAATATATTGCTCAATTGAGTCGTCTAAAACAGTGACGTCATAAGTTTATATTTAGCATATTTTCCATACAAAGTTATCGTTTTGACCAATGACGTCGTTTTTTCTAAGGTGTCAACTACCCTATTAAGCTCTACAAGTTTTACTATGTTTGGTCTAAAGCCGTGTACACTGTAAAACTGAAAAAATCCAAACATATTCTAGTAAAATATACGTAAAAAGGTTTATTTGAATATCAGACAAAAGGAGAGTTCACTTCATGCATAAAGATGACGTTTTGGTTGCATTTTTATTTTAATTAAACTTTCAAGGCAATAAGTGCACTTATGTCAATTTAAAATGATATGCATCAATTGAATACCTTTGTGAATTAGTTCTTAATTTCTCGAACGTATATTTATCACGAAAAAGAAGTTTAGTTCTTGTTTTTAATTCGATACATGCATACAAAGTCGAGTACACATCAGTAATATTTTTATGTACAGATAAACATTCATCGCAAAGTGTGTTGATATAGCTATAAAATGTAATGGCACAGCGGAACCCTGGTATGAATCATCTAGGTTATCGATCGGACACATTGTATAATGTATATCACGGAACGAGGCGCCATTTAGGCCTTAATTTATTTACTAAACTATATCGGGAACTCTTGGATTTCAAGTTACCGTTTAGCTTATACCAGTGCTTTTTACGCATGTGTTATTCATCTGGTATTTAGCTTGGCAGAATAACAATGTTGGAAAGCGTTTTAGGGTTTTAGTTACATAAAGGCGTGTAAGGCATGTTACACCAGCTTTAACATGCCACGCTTTGTTGTGTCACATTGAGATTGTATTGATGAGATATTAGGAACAAAACCGACGCGATACTCAAAATATACAGGGTGTTTGACAAAACTTGACCGCCTTATTTTTCAATTTTGGAATGCAATTTATAACAATAAATACCTATAACGCTGAATACAACAATCTTTTGCCTATAACGCATTGTAAAAAACAAAAATTTTCCCTCCAGTTATTCTTGTAGAAAATATTATTTTTACAATGAGTGCCGTACGCTACTCATCCGAAAGGACCCAAAACGTCTCGCGACCAGGCTGCCCATTATATGAAAAAGTCCAAGGCTATCGTGATCAAGCAGATGAAGAGATATTTATAAACAAAACCGTCACTGACTTACCAGATCACGGCAAGTCAAAAAAACGTCTGTCGCAGAGGATAAACGAATTGTGCAGCTGTTTGCCAAGAATCTTTAGTATCACTTCGGTTTGGGCAAGAACAGTTGAAGAATAAGTTGAAGAATAATGATTTAAATATATCACTTGACACCATAAAAAGGTGTTTAGTTGTAAATGGCGTGAAATATCGAAGCATTGAAAAAAGGCTGCATTGGGCGTGCAAAAATAAAGACCGTGATTGGGACAAGATCATTTTTCCTGATAAAGCTTCATTTTGGGCAGTCGGTTATTCGACTCGAGCTTGGTCTACGATTGACGATAGTCTAATGGTACGAACCGTGGAAAACATTAATAAACATTACTTTAAAGGCGCATGTTAGGAGATGCTTTTTAAAAAAAGGTTTCGGAAATTTGCATACCGGTATATAACGGGAATGTGGATGCTGAAAAGATGACGAAAATTTACGAAGTAGCATTATTTCTGTTGGTTAAGATGTTTACACACCAAAATGATTTCTGGGTTCTGCAATGGCAAATGCATTGAGAGAAAGAATAAGGCTCGTAATCTTGGCCTACTTATTAACTGTAATTTGAGGTTCGTAAAACGTATCGCTAACTTAGTGCAAAACTGTTTTTATAGATTGTACATTTTGTATAGGATACGACCTTTTCTGTCTGAGGACCTGCTAGTGCGACTAGTTGTATCTTTAGTGCTCTCGAAATTGAATTACGGGGGTACGGTGTGTGGGCCGCGCCTCCTAGCCCGCACGAATCGGTTACTTCAGAGGTTTCAGAACGCTTGCACTCGTTTCTGCTTCAGTATATAACCTAGAAAACACGTTACACCAGTCCTTGTATGTATTACAGTTGTGTTAAGTAGCTTTATGAATGGTGTCACCAGGGCCCAATTATAAACCAGCGTCAGACATTATGTCTGACACAATGCTGAATTGGGTCCATTTATGGCCTTGCAAAATTGTTATAATGTTACCTTTTTATGGTTATAATGTTACATAATTGTTATAATGTTACTTTCTTTATTTGCCAAAATAAATATTTTTCTTTCTTTCTGTTTTATTTCTGCAAGAGGATAATCACCCTAAGCACCGACGTTGGCTCTGCGCCGCAAAACAGAATATGGTATAAACGTGTTGGATTGGCCCTCACTGAGATTGGACGCCGTATTAACGTAAAGCATCACAGCAATAAAAGACTTAATTGGTTACAATTTATTGTTGGATATTTTGAAGGTTTTCATTAAATTTTGCTAGTCACGCTCTTTTCGTACATAGTGTAATTCAATATTATCGGAGTCTATAGACTTTTATCATATCATCATCATTAGCAGCCCGTTGCAGTCCACCGCTGGTCGTAGGCCTCTATATACATTTCTATAATAAATGTCAAAATAAAGTTTCAGGTTTTGATTATACAGAAAATAATATTGATGAAGGAATCGTTTAGTACAATGAAAATGACGTAGTGCGTAACATTGTTTGCATTGAAGGAATTCATATCTTTATCCCTATACTATTATAAATGCGAATGTAAGTTTGTTTGTTACGCTTTCACGCAAAAACTACTTAACCGAACATCATGAAACTTTGTAAATATACTTTTGAAGGTATTAGAGGGACCGTGGGAGAGCCACGCTTCGGCATGAATGGGCCGGCTCGACCGGAGTGATACCACGGCCTCACAGAAAACCGGTGTGAAACAGCGCTTACGCTGTGTTTCATCGAGTGAGTGAGGATACCGGAGGCCCATACCCCAATCCAACGCCCCCTATCCCCCTCACCATCCCCTTTCCCCCCAGGCCGCCATAGTGTGGGTCACCATACTGCATTGTTCTTTTTCGCATTGAGGATGGTGACCACCACTCTTGGATTCTGCTCATGCTTTCCATCAGGCAGGGCAGAGTCATTTTGGCAGCTTAAATATAAAAAAAAAAAAGTTAGAAGTAACATAGGATACTTTTTATTAAAAAAAAAAATTCTTACGAACGATAAGAAAATTACTTGTCAAAAAATCGTCAAATTTAGCTACTTCAAAAGCATCTTTTAAGGTGATAAAACTTCATTGTATGTAGTAATTTTTAAAAATTTTTGATCTCAGCCAAGCAATAAAATTTAGTTATCATATTGATTCATTTCTATTATACCCTTACCCTTTATCTCTGATACTTATTTAATGGCTCCACTGCGGGCGAAGCCGCGGGTAAAAAGCTAGTATATATATAAATCTTCTGTGCGTGTGTATGCGACTTCACTCCTCCTAAACGGCTGAACCGATTTTAAAGAAATTATTTGTGTTTATTCCTGAGGATTCGAGAATAGTTTAGAAAAAAATGATTTGACTCGCGATATTCTTAATATGTATGATACACTAACGACCCGGCCTAGTTTTGCACGGAAGTCTTTGAAATCCCCGTATTTCCTCTACTATACTATACATGTATTACACATTAACTTTTCTCTGGTATCACTCTATCTATTGCTGAAAACTGAATTAAAATCAGTTGAGCAGTTGCATGCAGAATACTTACATAGTTTTTTTGGACATTAAAACTACTTAATTTAAATGCGTATTACAAGATACATCTACCATACCAGGATATTATGATATACTCGTAAAAACTGTTAACGACACGTCAAATATGATATTCTTTCAATAAATTTTGAAATTAAGTTTTCTAGAGCCATATTTGAGTCCTCTGTTAATCGCCAAGGGCACAGGCACTCGCCTTTTGTCTATTAGGCATTCAGCTTGTGCCTAGTAGACAAAAGGTGTGGGACAATTTACGTGTGTAGATTTCTAATGTAACATACAATTATTATTTAATCAAATAAGATGAATTATACAGCAACGATATCATAACGTAGTAATCCAATTAGGGTGTCAGTGTATTGACATCAATTAAAGCCAAGACTCAAGCTTAATACGATTAAGATCAAGTAAACGATATTCAAACTGTGAACCCTCTCTTCTCGTAATAAATATATAGATATATAATAATATGACAGCGTTCATGCTGTCGTGTTTCGTTGCTATGAGACCGGAGGCCCACTGATGCAGAAGTATTGCAACAGGCCGCATTACTATGGGTCACCTTGCTGCATTATCTTGATTGTTCTCGTGCTTTCCATTAGGGAGAGCAGGGGCATTTTGACAGGGCCATATAAAAAAACTAGACCCACCGCACACCGTCCCTATGATCCAAAACTTAGCAGATCCTGTACTCTGGTAGCTCGATTGTTGATATACGCATTCTTGTGTTTTTAAAGGCCAATTCAACCATTCACTGATGAAGAATGAAGACTCAAAAAGGTTCTCAACTTATTTGCCAGATAAACACATTTCAGTTTCATAAGTACTCGTTAGATATAAGTCAGAATTATCTATACTAATATTATAAAGAAGTAAAGTTTGTGAGGTTGTAAGGGGTATTCTCTGGATCTACTGATTTCGAAATTCTTTTATCTATAGAAAACCATACTATTTATGTATAGTGTTTCACCATGCTGCATTGTTTGTATTTGGAAAGAGTATGGTGACTCTAATTCTTGGATACTTTACATGGTTTCCATCAGAGTAGAATCACATTGGCAAGTTCATATATAAAAAAAACTCTGAGGCCATGTTGTTACTTCGACGTGATTTCATTTATGTTGAAAGGTATGACTCTGCCGCGTGAATGACATAAAGGTTGTGTCTTTAATGACCATGTACTACGCAATGGTCCATTCGTCTTTATTTCACACGTTTGACTACACAGTTGGTCTAGTGGTTTCAGTGGTCGCCACACCGCTTCCTACTGCGCTAAGTGTTGTGGACTCAAATCCTACATGGGACAACACATTATGTGATCCATAAATTGTTGCTCTAAGTCTGGGTGTATTTTGTGTCCGTTTCATGTATGTTTGTAAAGATCCCCGTGACACAGGAACTCCCACTCACGCATTAGGAATATACTTCCTAATGCGTGAGTGGTATTTAAAAAAAAAACAAATGACAGTGTCGTGTAGTCTTGTCACTGTTGGTGAACAGCAATAAAACACAGATATTTAGCCCAGTTGCACTCGGTGTTTAGAAACAATCAGCGAGGGCAAGCAACGACGGTGTGGTTAGTACCTGGTTGGGTGACCGCTGGTGGCATATTACCATGAGCGTCTCCGTGATTCGGAGGTCACGTTAAGCAGTCGGTCCCGGTTGTTAACATACGATAACAGTCGTGAAGCTTAGTCGGAGGCCTTCGGGCGGCTTAAAAAACATCCAACGGCAAGATTTACGTAGCCACAACGTACTCTTGCCAGTCCCCAACCCGCACTTAGCCAGCGTGGGGAAATGGCCTTAACCCTCTCCTGAGAGGAGACCCGAGCCCAGCAGTGGGACATTATGAGTTGTTGATTGATTGATTGATCACTAAATTACAACAACAAAACCATCTACGTTCGACGTATTGTAAACGAATAACATTAAATATGTTCAGAAATGGACGTAACATTAAATATGTTCGATATGTTGGTTTGATATATGTAGATAGATTTGGTATACATAACATGTCAAACTCATGCAAGCACTAAATGATTAGATATTATGAATATTGTTTTAAACAGGATTATACTCATTAAATTCTTATAAAATATTCAATACTGTGCTCTGATTTCAATTGGAAAACACATAAATAATTCAATCCTCTCCAGTTCGTCAGCAGACACCGAAGTTATTTTTGGCTTGCTTTGCGTCTTAGATTAATAGAAATATTTTCATATACCACATAGACGTTACGGATAATTTATGGTTCTATCTTTGAGACGGAATTACGCTATTTTACTGACTTAATAGGTCCAAAACTTGTTAATAATATTGTTTCAAGCCTAATTAGAACGATTAATTACTTTTACCCGCATGGTGGGTTCTTGTTGGCGTCTTCTTCGACGTAAATAAGCCGACTTTTTGTTTTCAAGCCACAAAGTTATTAAACAATTATGTTACAATATAAAGGTCGTAAGAGTACAAGAAATAAGTGTATATAAACGACTTTAATTGAAGTTTAATGATCTCTTTTATCTCGATACATTTTTTTATTAACACTATCGTTGGTTATTGAAGGTACTACTACAAAAAATAACGGACACATAATACTCAACGCCATCTAGTCTCAAACCAAGCAAAACTAGATACAATTTTTTTTTTCTAAATACAAACATATTATACATAGAAAACACCCAAACTCCGCAACAAATATTTGCAGCACATTTGATCCGACCCGAGATTCGAACCCGAGACCTCAAACACAGTAGTCGCTGCGTATTATGTAGTGATTGACATTACCGCATGTTTTAATCTCTCAGGATGGTGACTCTGAATTGTTGATGTCCATGGGCGGCGGTAGTTATTAACCATGGGGCTCCTGTCTTCTCATTAGCAATCCTAGGTACACTATAAAACAAAAGAAAACTTTAGAACCTTGATCCCCATAAGGGCAAGACATAAGTCACTAACTAAGTCCCCATTGTATTTTATATAGTCCATAAGATCAAAGTCACTATAGATGAATTCTGAGAACCGGCTCCGACCTTATTTGAATAGCATTGGGTGGCTTTACCACACCCAATTACAATACCGTATGTTTGAATTATCACTGTAAAACTTGCCTACATGAGACTTGAGTTCAAGATATAGTTACTGAAACATAATTATTCTATAGATAATATAAAAGTTTAAAATCAAGTAAAAGAAAGTGTTTCGTAACAGATGCAATGAGACTTGGAAAATCTGATTCGCTTTATCCAATCAGTATGCGGACGAATTCCTTTCAATGTGCGATATCGAATTGATTCGATTGAATTGAGCTTCGGCTCGGGATTTGTCCTAAACTCAAATGAAATTCCGAAACTACAATTTGAAATTGGTGACGGTAATGAAAGACATGGAGCGGGATTGTGGCTTGGCTGAATGATGAAACTTTGCTAGTAAATTTAATTAGGTTATACAATAACGTGATTTTTTTGACAACGCTCACAACGATAAACGATATAAAACACTGATATTTTAAGTCAGATGGAACGTATGATACTTGTTTTCATCCGATTCCATATTTAGATTTGAAAAATTATATACTTAATTTAATTCATACCTCATCGCTTTCTTCTATAATATACCCATATGTGGCAAAAAAACTTTGCACACATTTTTAAACAAATAAGGCATAGACTTGACATCATAGGTTTTATATCAAGTAAAATATCCAAAGTAAAAACTATATGTATATCTCAACCTAGTCAGCAACTCTTTAATTTTATAAAGGTATACATTTTATACAGGAATGAGTTTATCGTCCACCTTTGTTCCAAAAAATTACACTTCTATCGAAAAACAAATAGTTTAGACACAGCACTTAACTATCGGTCAAAAGGTGACACAATTTCAGGCTGTCAATTTTGCGCAAATATAATGTTCCTTTAGTCCCCTCCTAACACAGCTTTTATAAATGAGTGTACGTCTTTCGAATTTATGAAGCTTTTGGACGTCGCAAATGATTGTAAGAATTTTGCTATTACATTTTGCTTTCAGCTTTTTGACTGACGTGGCCCCAGACAAAAGCACAAATTAGTTTTCATTGTGTTCAATATGATGTCGAGAAAATCTGCCTTTGTGAAGTACATAAATAAATATATGAATACTCACAAAATGTGTACACGGACTAATATAAAAAGAAAACGTATTCTAATTTATAAAACGATTAAGTGTTCTAGTTTTTAGACTTTGAGGAGCTTGTGAATAAACAATACTACTCTAACTTAGATAAGTTTCATTGTGTTACTGAGTAGTACATTTGTTACAAGTTATTAAAATGAATAAGCTTTTATCACCCAACCAATCTTAATCATAAAAAAAATAATTCTAAACCATACCTTCCATTACATTATATTTGTTGAACCATGAGTACTTGATAATCAATTGATACACGAATGCGATGAATACTTAATAGATAAAAGTCAATAATGCTATCGTTACCTAATTTATAACAGCCATGTATGTGGTAGATTTTCTGTTATTATCAAAACACAACCATTAAACGTAAACCAATGTACCAGCTGTTTTACAAGTAACATTAGTTTGTGTCCTTGAAGGAATTTCCTCAACTCCCTGCTATTCAAGTAAATCTATTAATTGGATAATGTTATATCATTAAAGGTTTGGAAGGAATGTTGCAGTTTTGTTGAAGTAAGTTCAATTCATCTACTTTCAGTCTCTACGGTATTTGTGTAAAATAGTTCTGAGAAATACGTACAAAGTTAAAGTGACACAGTTATTTCAAAGTATTCATTTTCCGTAAATGTACCGTACGGAAAAATGAATACTTTATGAATACTATGCGATATGATAGTATTTGTACTTTTTGCTTTATTGACAGATTAATTATTGGTGAAAAAGCACATGCACTGGAGAATTATCTCTATGCTGTCATTTATTTACTAAAATGTGCACTCAAGCACAAACAACAGCAAGATTACGTAGCCACAAGACACACTAGGCCAGCGTGGGGACGTATGGCCTTAACCTTCTCTTGAGAGGAAACCTGAGCCCAGTAATGGGAAACTCAAGACCATGTCACAGAAACATTCTAAGGCTGCGCTTCAATATCATTTCCGACGAAAATTTTATTCGGGGATCGTATAACATGAGACTAATTGTTATTTCACCTAAGCTGGGTATATCATTTGAGAAAATATGAAAATCTATTACTTTCTCAAGAAAATAACTAAGTTTATACAGTCATTTAATACTTACACAAATTAGTGTCACGTAAGCTACACTCCAGCTGTCATTTGATAGTTGTGGGTACTTTGAAGATCACTAAAGATTTCGAAAAAATGATTTCCGCATATACTTGTCGAAATAAAATAAAATCTACCTGGTGAAGCCGTATAAATAACTTTCAAGTATAATTGATAGTTGTGGGTACTTTGAAGATCACTAAAGATTTCGAAAAAATGATTTCCGCATATGCTTGTCGAAATAAAATACAATCTACCTGGTGAAGCCGTATAATTAACTTTAATTATAATTGATAGTTGTGGGCACTTTAAAGATCACTAAAGATTTCAAAAAATCATTTTCGCATATACTTGTCAAAATAAAATAAAATCTACCTGGTGAAGCCGTATAAATATCTTTAATTATAATTGATAGTTGTGGGCACTTTAAAGATCACTAAAGATTTCAAAAAATTATTTCCGCATATACTTGTCAAAATAAAATAAAATCTACCTGGTGAAGCCCTATAAATAACTTTTAAGTATAATTGATAGTTGTGGGTACTTTAAAGATCACTAAAAATTTCGAAAAAATCATTTCCGCATATACTTGTCAAAATAAAATAAAATCTACCTGGTGAAGCCGTATAAATAACTTTTAAGTATAATTGATAGTTGTGGGTACTTTAAAGATCACTAAAGATTTCTAAAGAATTATTTCCGCATATACTTGTCAAAATAAAATAAAATCTACCTGGTGAAGTCGTATAAATGACTTTCAGTATAAAATATTCATTGCAGTGGTATAATTTTACAGACTGTACAAATAAAATAGGAACATTCATATGCAAGTAACTAATAAATATAAAGGTATTTAATTAGAAAAAAAAACTTTAAGTAAAAAATGACAATTAGAATAAGGTTAAAAATACTTTACGAAAAATATTACAAAACGGTTAAAAATTTACCAATAAATATATGTGAGCATCACTTTAGATAGATGAAGTGATTTGAGTATTTTAAATAAATGACAAACATTATCTTTTAGAAGACTGACTAATATCATTATTGCTTTCTGATTACTTTCATATTAGTTTCTCGTTAGGGTTTATGGATGAATAAATAACATCTTTTTATTCACATAAAAAGACACAGTTCGTTCAGACGCCGGTACTGATACCGGCGGGAGTGCGATGTTATCTTTGCGATAGTATATAGCAGCTTCCGTGCATTCTGACATCGCGACAAAGTTGTAGACAAGACTTCCTGCGTCAGTTGAAACACTATTATTTAGGTATATTTTTTGTCAATTATAACAACTTAATAGCCAAACAAAAGTACCGATATCTTCAAGAATTGTGTGATATACCTGTCAGAAAAGAAATCAGATCTTTGAAGTACATTCTTCAAATGTGATCGACTTCAATTTCTAAATTAGATTGATTTTGGCATCAAAAATGTTTTGTTTCCAATCTTTGCAACTTTTACGTATTCAATTGGTTTTTTCAACGTTAAATTGGAAATCGTCAATCCTTCTTTTTTTGTTGCTGACAATGGAAGCAATTTGTTACATCAATCACTCTTTTTTGCGAGTTACGTGGCGAATTGTGTATAATGAAAAGAATAGATACTTTATTCTTTACTGACTGACAGTTTAACAGTGGTTTAAGTATATAACAGTGAGGGGTAAACCTTTTGATGTCTACAGGAAGTGTAGACAAAAGCGTCTATGTATATATGAAAATCAATACCTATTTTCACTGGTCACGACTTCATACGTGAACGGCTGGACCGATTTCAGTAATTCTTTTAGTGTTAGATAGCTCATTTATCGAGGAAGATTAAAGCGTATTCACACAGCATCTTAGTTGGACCAAAAGTAGCCGAGCAGTTATGAAAAATATTATGAAATCCGGGAAAAAATATTCCTTTTTAGGAAACGCAAACGAAGTTACGCGGGTAAGCTATTTGGCAATACGATGAATTTCTTAAAAAAATAAATGCCAACTATTTATTTCTCAAGCCTATAAAGAGTCTGGTTTAATCTTTCGCTCCCAAAATGGACAAGTTTTTGATTGGACTTAGATCATCTATTTATTTCATAAATCAATTAAAAGATTAGTTCGTTATATACAAATCTATCTGTGACTTTTATGATTTACTACAAAATGACAGCAATCGTAATTTTCAACAGTTTGCAGTCATCAAAGATACTTTCTGAATTTCGTAGGCGGATAAATTGTACAAAATTAGACTTATGTACTTTAAAAATAAGCGAAGGACTTTCGAAGCTTTGTTAAAGTATTTTTATTACGCCCTTCTCCGTTATAGAAGCTTTATATTTGTAACAACTTTCAAACATTAAAGATGACAACGTTTTTATAATGATTCCAACGTATTGGTTTGCGATCGTGCGCTCATACAAACGACCTATCATACATTAAAACAATTATCAGTAATTCAACGAACAGCCTCGAAATATATATTATTATCATAACATGGTTCTATCTATTTAGACACTAAATTAGCCACATACAAACAAAGTCAGATCATCTGTCTTAATTATATGTGAAAGACTCATATGTGCGTATGTTAAAGATTATTAATGATTTAGTAATTGCATTTTTTTAAGTAGTGATATGTGGTTTGCCTAGGTTTAAGCCTAAAAACCGATTACAATATGATACAAAGAACCTCAAAACTTGATTCTTTTTGTAGCACTATGAATATGCATTGAATATGAAAGTATTATGAAAAGGGGTTTTAAAGGCCCAAAAGAAGACGATCTTCATAAAAATCTGCCACATTGCTTTGAATAACACATGCCTTCTAAAAGTTAAATATGAACGCGGGTTTATTTGATTGGTTATTCTTTCTTTAGATTGCTAGTAGTAGTACACGTTATGACTGGTTAACAATATCTACAATTTCATTATCTTCAGTAGTTTATATCCGAATAAAACTACATTTTTTGACTTGATTCGACGATTTGACTGCCTCGGTCATCAAGAGGTCTCGGGTTCGATTCCCGGGTCGATGATGTTGGGTTTTTCTTACAAGAAATTTTTCAAGATAGCCCGGAGTATGGAATATGGCGGTGTTTCCCGACCATGCCTCGGAGGGCACGTTAAACCGTTGGTCCCGGTTCTCATGAACGTCTATGGCAATTGTTATTGGGAAGTCAGTGCCCTCAAATATACTTACAACTAGTTCAATCTTTGAATTCTGTTCACCCTCAGTGTTGTGGAGGTCAGATACCAGTCGCTCTGTGTAAAAACTGATATTAAGGCAAAAACCGGTTGAAATATTGGCCGACCCCAAATAATCTTGGGAATAATAAAGGCAAGGATGTGATGATCCGAATAATACTAAATAATACAGAATATGTAAGAAAGTGAACCAAGTAGAACAAGATAGGCAAATCGTAATTGTGCACAAATTTCTTTGTAAAATATGTATGACGTAAGAAAATGGTTAATTTATCTTCAAATTTAAATTTTAATCCACAGAAGTAAAATACAATTTTGATTAAATTCGTTATGAAAGTCTAAGTAAATACAAATTCTGTGCGGTGATGTATGCTCCTATTTAAATTTAAATGCCACATCTTTTGTTGACTTTCAGGTACAAAAATTAAATATTCAGGGCTAATTTACTCTAGAGGTGTGTATAAAGTAACGTATAATTTAGTTGTAAAATCAAGTGACTGTTTAGACAGTTTGAACTGTAACTCGGTTGTCAGTTCAATTCAGAGAGTGACTGATATTAGAATAGGCATATAATATGTAAATTATTATTTATAGACCAGTTTTTCTATGCAGCGAAATGATCTTAGTTCTCGAGTCTTTCGAGTTAGGTCATCAAAACTTAAAAATGGCAGAGTCAAACTAGGCTTATTTGCTAACTTTTCGTATAAAATCAATTATAGAGAATATTTGTCAATACAATTCGCTGTATTTCAATCATTCATTTCATTCAATCCGGTGGCCTACAGCATGACACATAAAATTAATTGGATGCCTCGTTCGTGAAGCTCAATGAAGATTGTGAATAAAGAGCCAATCGATAAATACTCACAAACACTCTCTTTTTCGCCAAATAAAAGTCATCTGAGGATATTTTAGAAGCATTATAAAATGCCGATGTAATACAGCCCACTTGTGTAATTGCTGTCATTGTATTAAGACGATTGCCAAAAGCCAGATTGAACATTGACAATGAGAATAATCATGACTAATCCGTTCCTAATGAAATTCCATTTACCTGTAGTAATCTTGAGTTTTACAGTAAGTTTATTTATTGCGTAAAGGTTCTTGAAAACCGTATATTCTAGATGTTAGAGGAATATTGCTGAAAAATTAATAAAATCGTAAGCATTATAAACAAGCCATTCCGTTGCAGTAGTTGCTACCTCGCTACTGGGTCATACCAGTTTGTGAAATGTGTGCTTGAGGTCTCGGGTTCTATTCCCGGATCGAAAAAATGGTTGCATGGTCTGCAAATATTTGTTTCGGAGTTTGGGAACTTTCTATGTATACATAATAATTTTTGGATAACACAAAGCATTGTCCTGAGTCTGGGTGTTCTTTGTGTCCGTATCATATATGTTTGCAATTTTCCCCGCGACACAGGATGTGTATTCCTAATGTCTAATGGAGTTGTCTTATTATAAGAAAAAAATGTGTATTAGTCGATTTTTGTAAGTACATTTATGTAGTTATATAGATAAGTACAATATGAGGAAAAGATAATATAGTTGTGTTTTATCTACAATACTTAATCTACAATTTTAAGCAGAAATTTACTTATCTTTTCTGAAACTCGTATCATAAATTAATTTTTCACTTTCCCGAGTTCCTATCATGTCTGATCTAGTTTATCTTAATTGTATTGTTCTCGAAAACGTTCAAACGGCCAGTAACTTCTAATTTAATGGTTAGGTTCAGAGTTAGCCAATTTCGTAACTGGGACGCGACGTTTCACGTTTATGCATCGTTGCGGACCCTTCATGGCTCAGCTCCCCTTTTGTAATAGATGATATCTGCTTTAGGATTCTCTTTAGTTTTATTTCATTCTGTAGTAGCCTTGAGAAATGTCAAGGCAGGTACAGGTGGCAGACGGCATAAATTATCCTACCTGGCAATGATTAACCTTGAAACAAATTAACTTCACACTTTGATTTCAGTGACCTTTTATCTGAAGCGGAGCATGGAGATGGTAAACTTGCTGTGAAAGGCATAATATCTTTAGTTATATACTAGTTTTCTTAGGATATAAATATAAGACATTGGTATAGGCATTTTTGTGTTTACCGCTTTTTCAGCGTAATTATTCCCTTATTTATATTCCCTTTGACAAATGGATCCAATTAATAGGATGACAGCACATTACAATGACTTGTATGCGGTCGCTTCCATTACGTTATAATATTTTAATAATACTATTTGTCTGAAATATGCGTGGTGGCACGGGATAACGAAGGGTTCAATAGCTATAGATTTGAAGAAAAAATATAAATATATTGCTAATCTGTTGACTGTTTAGTTGTTCGGAATAACATAAGTTATCTAATGTAATTTTTTTTTAGATTTAACTTAAAAATATTTCTGTTTATACTGCGAACGATGATTTCACTAAACGCATCTAACTTCTTCATTTAGTTCACATAGCCCTTTGAGAAATCCTTACTTATTTTTCGTTATACAAGTAAACTAGACTAAGAAATAGTCAAAATAGTAACGTAAAAGATAAAACAGATTTGGGTTCGTTCCAAATACGATTTACCACAACCCCCAAGAGACCCACATTCCAATAGTTCAAAGATAAGCAACAAGTTTTCTTTGGACCTTTTTTTAGATTTACATAAAATTTTGTTAGGACATTGGGTTTCAAGCAGTTTCCAATCGGATGCGGATCGGCAGAGTAGAAATGTGGATCGAACTATTAAGAGAATCAACATGTTTTTTAATATATTAAACAAGTGTACTATCTCTGATATAGGCTATAAAACAAAGTAAAATACTGCAATAAGTAACGGTTCAAAACAAAACTAACTTAATCTACATAAGAATACACTCATGTCTGTATTACATTGTGGGCAGATACATCTGGAAGCTCATTCGGTCGAAATCGAAAATTAATTGTGAAGTTTCCTAAGAAAGTGGTTGTGAGTTTTGATATTAGAGAAGAATAATAATATATACTTAAATTGTTTATTTATGGAGATTACTTAAAGTAGGTTGATAACTAAATAAAACAGACAAAGGATAAGTCGTATTGCATGAACCTTTTGCGGCAGAGAGTATTACTTTAAGGTGCCTTACCTTCGTATTATCAAACAAAAACAAACATTTCCATCACGCTAATGCAAAAGTGTAATCTTCTTAATAAAATATTCAGTTGGTTAAGTTTTTATATTAATATTTATCAGGTACTATACCAACTGGGTATCTAACGTAAATTAATAAATAAGCAAAACGTGGTAAACAATGATAGAAAAAAAAATATTCAAAGATGAAATAGGAAAAAATAATATTCAATAAGAGACCTTGTTCCAAAACAAATAAAGTATTATTTTGTTGTTATAGCATTTTCATTTATTTGAGCGTGATGAAAAAGAAACCCTTCGTTTGACAAACTAGACAGTTCCGTTATATCCTTATTTTGTGATAGTTTAATCTCTTTGGAACATTTTTTTTTGTGTACTCTTTCGTTTCCTCTTCCCATTTTTTTTATTGCGAACATATTTGTGGAAGACTTTTTAGTAGATATTTCTAGATTTGCAAATTAAAACAAGTACGTTCGTTGTTTAGTGTATATTTAAGATTAACTAGCTAAATTAGAAAAAAATACATATGCAATAAAAGTATCTTTCAAGTAAGTTTGTTTGAACATTATGCCGATCATAAGTAAATTGAAAGCAGATACCACTTTGGGTGGGTGACTCTACTTATACAATCGAAATTATTATACTAATCAATAAACTTTCATATTGTTTCATTGAATTACCTTAACATTTTAGTTTTTTTTTCTGTAAGTGTGTTAGCTTAGCTAGTTTTAGTTTACTTAGTTTTCTAATAAATTCAAGAACTAAAAGCATCACTCCTTTTTCTAAATCTATTTTTTTATATTATAAAGGTCAAACGAGCAGACGTATCGCATGATGGTAAGCGATTACCGCTGCGTTACCGGCCTTTGGGGGAAGGGGAGAGGGATTTGTTGTGGGGGACGATTGGGTTTTGGGCCTCCGGTATTCTCACTCACTCGATGAAACACAGCGTAAGCGCTGTTTCACTCCGGTTTTCTGTAAGGCCGTGATATCACTCCGGTCGAGCCGGCCCAGTCATGCCGAAGCGTGGCTCTCCCACGGTAAAAATAACTGCTGTCACGTCTAAATTATAACTTCTTACTTATTTGTTTATGTTCTCAGCAATAAAGGTTCAATGGTACACACTGTAATTGACAACACATACTTACTGTTTCCACATTACTGACATTACAATGAAATCTGAAAAGTTTCATTGTCATTCGCTGTTTTATTTGCCACTCCCTAACGATCACTTACCAAAGTTACTACAGAAATGTGTTTATTAATAGAATTAAAAGATTTTTGAGTGGATTGGACACTACTGTTATTGAAACTAGTGAAGTCGTTTAGGCTTTTTTTAATGATTACAATTTCATAAAGATTGGGGCAGACAATGTGCGTTATGTAAACAGTAAAAATGCAAAAAAAGAGCGAGTTTCTTTTTGTGTTTATTTCACTGTGTTTTAATTTAAAACATTAAATCTGAAAACAGTTAATGTAATAATTTATGAGTTTCTAGAAAAATATTTCGATACTTATACCCAATCTTGAACTGCTCTGTTAAAGTTCAAAAGCATAAAATAAAATTCATTGTATACCGCGGTAACGCTATGATTTTATACGCCATAAACTGCATGTACTTAATGTATATACCTATATTTATCTGCGATATGTATGTATTTAGAAATATATAAGTTTGTTTATCAGCAGTCTGATTAATCTAATCCGAAACTAGGCAGGCTTTGCCTAGTTTGAGATTAGACGGCCATGTGTGAGATGTACGTAGGCTTTGAAGTCGTGTATGCTAAAATTTGTATGACTCAATTGTTTTCTCACTTTTCTCAAAGAAGATGTTAGTAAAGGTTTTAATTACTACGACTTATATCAATCTCAAAGGATTGTTTCAATTCGTAACCTGCTAGCCATGTATTTTATTCGTAGATAAACATAAACGTAGAAATCACGTAAACGAAGTTAGGGTAAACAAACTTAATGCTGGTAAGCACAAAAAAGGTCAAAGCTTTTTACAGGGTCGAGCCGGGGTCCCTGGTGTTACAAATTTCAATAATCCACAGTGTTCACATAATCACATTCACAGTGACCATATACTTTCAGATGATATTGCATACAAGCGGATTACATAAGACTCCTCAATGCCTCAAAAGATTTTAGAGGAATAGAGTTTCCTCCACATTTGCAAGTTCATCTTTTATTCACTGCGAAGTTCGATCGCTCTGCACGAGGTAAAAATAGGAACATTTATTTGCTGCTGCCCATTGATCTGTTGCTAAGCTCCAAGGCGGTACGGTATTGATATATTGAATGAAAATATTTCTCTCTCTAGCGCTGTTATTACAAATGAAATGTGAAAAATGGTGAAATCTGAATGCCCCTGTTTATTAATCATTCTATGAAAAGAATTTTCTATCTTCGTAATTAAAACTACTTATTACATTTCCATAAGAATGAACTGGTAGAAGATGCCATATGGTACTGAGTCCGCCTCATGCAAGATGTAATGCAGGAAGTGTTAATAAGGAAATTAATAAAATATTCACACAAACACATTTTCACGAAAATACATAATATACAAATATTTAACATGCAAATCATCCATCCATCATAATTAAAGAGACTTCAGCACAAAACTTGAATTTGATTATTATATTCGCTGGAATGTTTATTTGCAAATTTTTTACATGACAGTTTTTTAAGATTTTCGTTCAGCAGACCATTATTCCATATCAGGAGAACATAGTTTATTGCAACTGAGTAATATGGAAATGCTTGTTTTGAACAAAAATTTTTGTTTCTTTCATAGCGAAAATATTAAAGGTGTTTAATAAAGGCCTGGAGAAACGGACATCAATGTTCCGCCAACACAAAGGGAGGATCCTCCAAACGAGGTGATCATGCCTAACAGACCACGGCCCAACAGTTGGTGGGGTGTTGTATATATGCTAATCGGCGCAAGAACATCTATTGCGTGATTCAAGATTGATAGTAATGGTACCTACTCCATGTAGTAACGTCACTCCGTTGTTCGGTGTATCTTCGGTAGATGGCGCTGTAGAATATATTTTTTTGTTACGTTGTACGTGGAAGTCGCCATAAACGCAACACCACGAATAGGAGTTCCGTGTCCGATTTACCTTAACATTAATCCCTTTAAAAGCTCAACAATATTTTCGAAATTATGCCAATTATCCCTTTATAATAATTAAAGGTAGTACAGACACGGGGCCGGATGGAACGACCACGGGACGATTGACACGAACCATTGCCGAACTCGGCGACACCATCCGTCACGCTGTGTTGTCGTCCCGTTCCACCCGCTGTTTGTCTTAATCATTAATCACCAAAGTTTTCGATCAATTACTGGACATGGATTTTGCTCCAAGAGTTTAATAATGGATACTTAATCTGTGTACTTTATTTATCTTTGATAGCAAATCATTATTTCCATGAGCAATATTTAAGGTCTTCATTGTACATTCAATTATCTTTACCGATTATAGGATTAATTATTCAAATGCTTATTAATCTAGGATTATTTGCAAGATGAAGAGATGTTTTACTTGTTCGATCGATATCTAACGTATTGCTTAATGACTACATCTTACTCTGATAGAAAAACGTATCAATTTATATAATTAAGACCCCCGAATACATTGCCCATTTTGCCAAATCATTCAACTAGATTTCAATCAATTTACGTTTACGAATCTTAATAAACATTGTTAACAGTGATACTCTGAACTTTTCTTAACTATAAAGAAACATTCAATTAAATCGCACTTTCCTCAAAAAACACTTGTGTTTTGAAGTATAATTGAGTTAAACATCTTTTAGTTCCAATATCCGCTCTTTTTTCCGTTGTATCTTTAACTTTTTAAGCAAATTTAAGGGAAAACGTTCTATAAGCGTTTATCTTATGTTGTCAGTCGGTATATCCTCATTACAACCTCCCGCCACAAAAAGGCACTCCTGCCTTAAGCGCTTTTAGTTTTTACTTGTTTAAACAAAGGTGCGATGACAAAAAATAGCTTAGATAGGTGCAAATTATTAGATTTCTTTGTTCTTGGATATTAGGTTTTTGTTAGACAGTACAGATACATGAACCGAGTAAATTGTAGTACATTTATTATTTACACGATAAAATAGGTATTACAAGATGGATCATCTTTCATGTTATTGATCACAATGTTTGGATGAATATAGTTCTTCTTACGTTATCGTAAACAAGGTGTATAATATTGTTTTTCGCTTAAAAATTGTGTGATACAATAACCATGGTGTGCTGTCGAAACAATTTGTCTGAATTTTTTCAATCTTAAATACCAGTACATTTGAAAATTATAATATTTGTATATATTTTATATTAGGTTTACCTTTCTACAACCCATAATGTCCCACTGCTGGGCTCGGGTCTCCTCTCAGGAGAGGGTTAAGGTCATACGTCCCCACGCTGGCCAAGTGCGGGTTGCGGACTGGCAAGAATACGTTGTGGCTACGTATCTTGCCGTTAGATGTTTTTAAGCTGCCCGAAGGCCTCCAACTAAGCTTCACGACTGTTATCGTATGGTAACAACCGGGACCGATTTCGAATCACGGAGACGCTCTGGTAACATGCCACCAGCGGTCACCCATCCAGGTACTGACCGCCCCGTCATTGCTTACCATTGGGAATTGTTTCTAATCACAGAGTGCAACTGGACTATGAGCGCCTCTCGTGAACTTTACCGTTATACCTTTGTTTAGCACATAAAATGTATCCATCGCTAAAATTATTGCCTTTTAATTCATTTTAAAATGCATATTCGATTGTCGAATGTAAGTGACCAAATACTAACAAGAGAGACCCGTTAGTTAAGTGTACATTCTCAGCTTACTTCAAACTCAACCCATTTAAGTGGAGATAAACAACAAAATTTACTAAAAAAAAACAGAATTCAAGAACTGGACCAATTTCAAATAGGAACACGCGGGAAGCACCAACTTTTGAATAAAAAAAGGATCATCAAAATCGGTTTATCCAGTCGAAACTGACCGTTCTGAGGTTACAAACAAAAAATAATAGTTGAATTGAGAACTTCCTCATTTATTGAAGTCGGTTAAAAAGAATATAAGAAAGAGCTTGTTGTAGATGACAGTATAGAGATTGTGACATGACACTAAACAAACCGCATAACTCATCTAAAACTATATATAATTGGCGAAGGCTGAAATGACTGCCAATGCTTAGAGAATTGTTCTTCGTTATGTTCCAAACAAAATAAAATTGAAACGAGTTGATAGAAGGACCGGTCGGACTTGGCACATTTTTATAATGCTAGATTTACTCACATTTATGAAAACTCATTTTCTAAAGTTATATTATTTCATATCAGTTAAGAAAGTAGAACTCGTCCGAGGTCGTTACATCTCAGTTCCGAAGTTATATAAAGTTTGAAGAGCACATCAAGAGAAATAACATTACGGTAAGATACCTTGCGAGTTTCGATCACAAACAAATTTTTGTTTTTGTTCTGCCTATAATTATATAGACAACATAAAAAACTTTTATTATGGACTCGATACCATGTTTCAATAACATTTATAAGATTTTAACAAAACAATATAGATAAGGTACGCTACAGTCAGGTAAGCTTTTGTTTTTAGATAGGATGTTAGTTACGAAGACCTTTCAAACCTAAGATTAAGGTACGAATTAAATTCATTCTTTCAATTCAAAATCAATTCTCTCAAGTTATCTTTTACGAAATAGAAAATTATTTCTTTGCCTATTTGATACATACTTCAAAAAGTTTCGACATTTTGTCAAAGTAGAAAATGCCACTGATTTTACACTAAAACTTTTATAGCTTTTGGTGTGGAAATTGTACTACAAAGTCCACATGTATTATTGGTTATTGTTTGTATTGTTGTTGTTATAACAACAATTAGCTGATCAAATTATGAAATTTAAAATTATTTTTTTTCAGGAATATAAAACTGAAAGTAAGATAGGAAAGGAAAAGAAGAAAAAGAAAAGAAAATAAAAATACCTATAGTATGATTTATCGTAGCCCAGAATAAATTACTGTAATCTCTAACAAAAGGGATTACATAAAGTATAAAATCACTGAATATATGAACGATTTCTTTTTACCCGATAGTATAAAATCATTTAAGTAGAAAATTCACTTGATTTAATACCCATTCGTCTAGCTTAGCTCAGCATTGACCTAGTGCAAGGGAAATTGGAGCTTGAGTACTTTTGTTAAGTTATTATCCAACCACACAAGCTTCTTAGTCATCATCGACTCGTTATGAGTCCCATTGCTGGTCTCGCGTCTTCTCTCAGTAGAGGATTAAGGCCATACGTCCCCGTGCTGGCCAAGTGCGGGTTGGGGACTGGAAAGATAATGTTGTGGCTACGTAATCTTGTCGTTTGAAGTTTTTTAAGCCGCCCAAGGGCCCCCAACTAAGCTTCACGACTGTTATTATATAATAACAACCGAGACAGACTGCTTAACGTAACCTCTGAAGCACGAAAAAGGAATTAGTAATTCATGTTTTGCTGTTTGTACTTTTATTTTTTGTGCTACTAGAAATTTCTTTGATTTGTAGTTAACTTTTTTTTATGAAATAACGGGCAAACGCGCAGACATATCACCTGAGCAACACCAGAGGCATCACAAGTGCGTTGCCGGCCTTTGGGGTATGAGGGCTCACTCGGTGAAACACAGCGCTAGGTTTTTATATGGGGCCGTGGTATGACTCCGGCTGAGGTGGCCCATTCATGCCAAAACGTGGCTCTCCTACGAAAAAACTATTGACACCCGCACGGAAAAATATGTATGTGAAAAATATATGTCAATATAGATGTGAAAATATATAATAATATATGTCGTATATATTTAAGCATATTTTTTTGCGTAAAATTATATGTGTACATATATATTGAGATATATGTCTGTATATATATTCAAATATATGTCAACATACATTTTTGTATGTAAAACAAAATGTATTTAGATGTATATGTCTAAATATATTTTGATATATTTTATTTACCCGCCCGGCTTTTCTTTTTAAACGTACATGTTAGTAATAAAGGTTCAAATATGATTTGAAAAAACAGCGCAAAAAAATTCGTAATGCTCATAAAAGTGCGCACATAAATGTCAATATATATATCATATAGATTTCGGCATGTATATTAGTATATATCTACGTATATATGTTAACATACATACAGAAATATATGTAACCTTTATATTTCGATATACTTGAAATATGTAACATTTTTTTTGCGCACATGCATATTGTATATGTCACATCTATCTGACATCTATTTTTCACATACACATTTTTTTCGTGCGGTTATAAGTTGGTTCTAACCAACTTTTTTAGTAACTGGTAGATTAGGCTTACCTAATTACTAACTGGTCTTTATAAAATAACTAGCCTACCTACGCAAAATCTTCTGCATGAACAAAATTGTTTATCACACAAAAGTCATATTGAATCAAGTTCAAAAGACAGACAATGGCTGTAGCGGCCATCTTTTTTATAAAGGGGAAAAATTCTTTCATACATTGTTGCTGTGAAACTGAAACCATTTAGGCAGCGCACGCAATGAAAGCTCTTAAAAAGAAGAATTTTGCCCCGGTTTGTAACATTTTTTATTGATGAATATATGCCTACGGTCTTCCTTGATAACATGGCTAGCGAACATACAAATATTTTTTTTGAATCGGACCATATCCGATTTAAACCAAGTATATGAACAAACTCTTCAGCTTTTAATATAGATAAAATTACAGTATTTACTAAATAATTTCTATACTAAAATGAAAATCCAGACATTTTTTTTACGCTCTAACTATGTAAATGTGTCACAATAACATGACTGACTAGGCCTTGCATAGCTCTGCGTCGATAACTTGCAACCAAATATCTCAGCGTGATGATTAATGATGTTTTATATGATCGACGTCTGAGTGTTAGTGTAGCGTGGATTTTCATAATAAAGAATTATTATTATAGTAAATCAGTTCACCTCACATCAGTGCTTTAAGCAATTTGATTCATTATTCAGTTTTCTTGGAAAAGTGAAGCATTGCGTGTTACGGTATCAAAGTAAATGGCAACCCTGAAAGCGAATGGTTAATTTATCAGACGACCTTGTGAATACGACATAAACCACAACTACAGTAGACTCTTCTTCCATTATTATTGACTCCTTAGTTACATATTTCCATTAGGACTTCTATTGCGTAAAGTGATAGCATTTCAGGGCAAATATTTTTGCGCATAAGTATGTTTCGTTGTTTATATGTCATTATATATGCATGTATCTACTTATCTACAAAAATATATATCAAAACATGTGGAACTGGAACTCGTATTTTACCGGACGGCAGAGTGTTAGAATAGAAGAATAGATTTCAGTGTACCTTGGACATAATCAGGCGCGCGGGGTCTTGAGTAAGAGGCAACCTGAAATTACATAACATGGAAAAGAAAAAACTGAGAAAATGTAGTGATAAGTCACGAGTGTATTATTCCAGAGAACTTAGATATAGCCCGAGAAGAAAGTCTCTAAATATCCAAGTCAACCCACCCTAAAAGTATAGTTACTACTGTCAATGTTTTATTGTTGTCCAAAAAGCGCTATTTGAGTCGAAGATTTTTTTATAATAATATAAAATATATTTTATAATATTGAATTTGTGTTTTCTTTAATTGTTTTTTATTATTATGCCTACATCGAGAATTTTGGATAAAATGTAATTTTATTCCACCCCTGGAAATTCCGGCATGTATTCATTCATTTATAAAATTCATCTTTGCCGGTAATCTAATACGATGTCTGCCATCCGCCCTCCTGCACACACCGCTTACGTGATATCTCACGATTGAATCCTCTAAGTCGCATTAATCGAAAATGTTATTGAGAATGCGAAAAGGTCACGAAAAGCGAACAAGGAAATGTAGGCCATTTATTTGTTTGTACAGCTAATACGCTCTTAAGCGTTTCATTGTATTTTTATTGGTAAACAGGTGGACGAATTGGATCACAGATCTCTATTCTGTGAATCAGATCAGAGAGTAAGTGACTATCGCTGGCTATGCACATCTATATTATAAAGCTAAAAAATGCGTTGACGCCCTTTAAGTCTTCCGCTTCCAGAAATATTGAGAATGGGACATCACTTTCTTTTTAAAAAAACAACTCCCGCATTTGTACTTCGAGTAAAGTAGGAAAAAAATTAAAATAATACTTGTAATATGGGTTCTATAATATGCAGCAACATATTCATGATAAAAGATTTAATCATTAACGTGGGAGAGCCACGCTTCGGCATGAATGGGCCGGCTCGACCGGAGTGATACCACGGCCTCACAGAAAACCGGTGTGAAACAGCGCTTACGCTGTGTTTCATCGAGTGAGTGAGGATACCGGAGGCCCATACCCCAATCCAACGCCCCTATCCCCCTTCCCCCCAGGCCGCCATAGTGGGGGTCACCATGCTGCATTGTTCTTTTTCGCATTGAGGATGGTGACCACCACTCTTGGATTCTGCTCATGTTTTCCATCAGGCAGGGCAGAGTCATTTTGGCAGCTTAAACATGAAAAAAAAAAAAATATTCTAATATTTTAAAGAGGTAAAGTTTGTGAGATTTGTAATTTATTTAGTTTGGGGTAATCTCGGAATTTTTGTGCTGATTTAGAAAATTCTTTTACCAATGAATAGACACATTATTTGTGAATCTCATAGGCTATTTATTAACCCGAAAAACAATATCCGACATACACGTAGGCGGAGCCGCGGGCAAAGGCTACTTACTAAAATAATATCGTATAAAAGTAAAAATTGTACGTTTTTTTCTTAACCTCTTTGACATTGTTTTATACCAATTTCATACAAAATTTCCACAAAATTTTAATCAATTTGGGTAAATAGGTATATTTTGCAATTTAAACTTGGCAAGTCGTCCTTGGAGACTCAATGGCTTAAACACAACGTTACTGAAATATAAAACTTTTAAGAGGTTCATTTTCTAAGAAACCCGACTTTACCTAAAAGTAATGAAAAATAAAACATTCAAAGTTCTTGTGTAACTAAAAGCTTCGTGTTTTATACATAACTACATTATATATGGATTAGATGAATATACTGAAATTATTACATTGGTAGTGCCATTCAAAAACAGACGTGTGAAGTATACACACACAACCAAATAAATCAGGTTTCGTTAACAATCATATTTAATTTGTTTGACTTAATAATTTTTATCATAATACATATGCGGTTTCAATGTATTTAATAAAATAATCTTGAACTAAGTTAAACCACAAAACACACTGCCCATGCATTGTAGATTAACTATATACTATTGTATATGGGTATGGTTTCAGAACCGTTAAACACATGTGCATTTACGTCCTAAAATCGAAAACAATTTACTTCACGTATTTATATACCTGTTTCCCTCACCGCTCTTTGTAAGTCATGTCACTTGCAGTAGGCCTGCGCTTGTGTGTATTTGTGGATATGATATATGAGTAATTTCCCGCTTAAATTTCCAACAATATTGCGTTCTAATTTTAAATATTGTTTACTAATTTATTCTCTGATGTACCTTTGCTCGTGTGTGGAGAAGCGTTCTCGTCGCTGCAGTGGATGCCTGTTGTATTTACTTGACGCTCTCGAATGGTTGAAGCTATCAACAGTCCCGAGGCTACCCAGTCCCTTGAACCTTTGCTGTTGCAAAGAGATATCACCTCTATGGCACTCCTCTATTGTCTTTACCATGGAGAGTGTTCTGTTCTGAAGAACTCTCAAGTGATTCCAACTTTTTGCCTTCCTCTACAAGACAACAAGTACTGGCTTTTAAAGTCACATTCTCAGAGTGGTAGAAATATGCTCTCGTAAGTCAAAAACTGGATCTCACTACCAGCCCTCTTGTTTTCCTCTCACTGTGATCTCTGGTTCTTTAAACAGGGCGTGAAAAAGCATCTCACTATAGTGTGGGTCACCATACTGGGCATTGTCTGCGTTCGCATTATTGAGTATAGTGAACCCTACTGTTGGATTCTATTAAAGCTTTGCATCACACTGATTCTGAGTCATCTTGGCAGGACTTTAGATAAAAAAATAAGAATAAATGTTTTCATTTCTCTTTATCGATCGAAATGAGGTAAGGTTTTTAATTCCACGAGTGACAAGGCAAACAAGTCAACTTCCTTTCCAACCGAAAACATACAACGACTCTTGTCCAATAGAAGTCGAAAATTAGCAATACAAATTTCATAGTACAGTGATTTCTATTGACAAGGTGCCCGCGAATTTTCTAGTTCAAAACTGCAATGCGGCATATTTTTCTATTCATGTTCCCTATTATTTTTACTGTAGTAAGCCTAGCTGTTTGACATCTTAAGAAACAGGTTAGTAAATAGTGGAGAGGGCACTCGACTGTAGCCGTGTAGACACTTTAGCTTTAGAAAAAACATCTGACTTTCTCTCGAGTTTTTATAAATACAAGTTTTATTTATTTGTATTCCCTTGCGTATTCTTTAATGGAAAAAGAAACGGACTTTTAGTTTTAAACCCGGTTCGTTTCACAACCTTGGCCAATCGATAAATAAATATTTTCGGACATTTTAACACACAACGCCATCTAGTCCCAAACTAAGCAGAGCTTGTACTATGGGTACTAGACAACTGATATTATTACATATATACGCTTTTTTTTTGTAAATACATACATATTATACATAGAAAATACCCAAACTCCGAAACAAATATTTGCAGATCATACAAACATTTGGTCCGACCCAGGATTCGAACCCGAGACCTCATGGACAGCAGTCGCGTACGCTACCACTGCGCCACCAAGGCGGATAAATAAATCGGATCAATTATCGATGGTCACATATATTGTAGTTATCTGAGCAATGTTTAGAATTCTATTTACAGTGTAATGTATTTTAAGAAATGCGATTTAGGATATAAAAAAAGAATTATTCGTAACCTTGTGTATATCTCATATTCTATAGTTACAGACGGATATTTTGATCTCTATCATTAATCTGATACCATCCATATATCATATTTATCTGAGTCATCGGAGCTCTGTTTAACTTTTAAGAGTAAACTTGCATACTTGTACTCTCACCAACATATAGTAAGGCGGAAAGGACTGAACGATCAG
The DNA here is from genome assembly GCA_003709505.1 of Hyphantria cunea. Taxonomy (NCBI): domain Eukaryota; kingdom Metazoa; phylum Arthropoda; class Insecta; order Lepidoptera; family Erebidae; genus Hyphantria; species Hyphantria cunea. Next base: position 279,071 of record PKRV01000125.1, read on the forward strand.
AAAGATTTGAATTGAAGTTAAGTTTAAAGGAAAGAAACAGCATAATTACGGATTCCGCAGATCGAACAAATAAAAAGTAGTAGAAACGAGTCCTTTAAGGCAAGGTAGGCAAAGCTCTTTCTTGTTAGAAATGTAACAAATTTTGTATAAAAGGAGCCGTGCCTTCTAATCATTTCCTGCTCATTACCCTTTCGCGTGCAAAAAGGGCTATACGCTTGTAGAATAATAGAACAAGTAAAGTCTCTCCCGACCCCGATGGCAGCTTCGCGAAGGACGTCGATAGACTTGAGAGTAGCGTGCTCGCTGTTTTTATATAATTACAAATACAATCACTAATCAAGTTATATACCTAAATTTAAAGAAGGTTCAAGGGGGAAACATTTTGATGTTATTTTGACGTCGTCGTATATATACAAATAAATAAAATTTAAGTATCTGTATGTTATTACAAATTAACAGCTTTTCAGTACGCGTATGAATGTATATAAAATTACCTACATCAAAAAAATCATGCTTTGAATTATTTTCTGAGTTTGTTCCGACTGATCTGACTTTCACTGTCAGATAGCTGATAATACAAGGAGTAACTTACGCTATGCTTCTTTCGAAAGACTGTCGCCATTTTATCTCATCCACAGTCTTTATAGTTTTTATCATTATTTTCATCATAACTAAAACTTGAAGATACGAAGACTTAAGACTTGAAGACTTTGAACACTCGACATTGACAGAAATAGCTGATTAGCTGGTTGCCATTTTGTTGTTGTTGTACTGCGGACAACACCGCGGGGCTCGGCTTTGAATATAATATTTATAACGGTATTTTCAAGCGAATAGAGTACATGTGATTATTTTGTCTTTGTTGTTTTAGCCATCATTCTACCCACTTACTAAGATTTAAAGTACAGGTACCCTCTGCTTTGTTAAATTTATCTTCATATATAAAAAGATACAATATTTACTGGCTGGTAGTAAATTCCTTTTTATCCAACTACAAATCTAAAACTGTATCTGGACTAACAAGAACAACAATTACGTGTACAAAAAGTTTTGGTCTACAGAAATCTTAGTCACATTAATGATAGCAAAGATTATATCAACCTTTATTATATATATTATACTAGTGTTGCCCGCGTGGATTGATTATACGTATTTAATAAAAAAAACTGTATAAGTATATATGAAAATGTATATCTGATTTTAAACGTATCAATTTATTTTTAACCAATAGCCTATCAATAAGGACTTATATAGAAACTTTTGACCCTTATTGTAACCCCTTTAGCCGTAGGATTCCCATAAATGCTAATATAACGTTTGTCCTTTAAACAATTATAGCTTCCATTTAGGAAAAAAGCTGTATTCACCAATAAAAATGAAAACTGTAATCTATGGAAGTTTGTTTTTATTATGTTGGCAATATTAAAATAGGCATTTAAACAATGATATTTTTTTGGTTAGTTTTACGAAGTTATTTAATAAAATAGCTCTTATTTAACTATGTTATTTACCAACGTAATTTTTAGAGATAAACAAATTGAATTTTTTACAAGAAATGAAATAATTATGTTATAAAATTTAAAAAGGTCCAAATATTGCTTATTAACAAAATAAACAGCCAAATTTCGTCATGTCAGGCAGTGAAAAATGAATATAGGAAAAACAATAATTGTGGCAAAAATGTAACACTTTAGAAAATAATTGAAGGAAAGACTTGTGAAGCGGAAAATTAACAGCCTCTGGGCGGGAGATTAAGCAATCAAAGAGCGAATTTTCTCTCGCGATAAATACGCTTCGCAAGTATGATAATTGCGGAATTAGGGTGTTGCATTTAAAAGAGCTCTAAGTTGTTAAAACCAGACCATATTGTTCGATAAGATTCTCATTGACCCATAGGTTTAGCATTTCATTCTTGAAAAAGAAAGAAACATAGTTATAAGACCCGTAAAACTTGACTCAGTTCATCATCTGCCTAGCCACTATTATTTCCAAAATTATTTGGAGTCGGCCACTAGTTCAATCAGTTTTAGCTGAATATCAATTTTTCAATGGAGCGATTGGCATTAGAACCTGTGCAACCTTGAGGGCGAATTCGAAGGTTGAAGTTATCAGCTTATTTGAGGGCACTGACTGCCCAATAAACATTGCCATAGATGTTCATGTCACAAACGGGGCTGACGGTTAAAAGTGCTCTTCGAGGCACGGTCATGAAACACCGCCAAACTTCCATGTTTTGTTTTGATGTAATAAGAAATAACTATACAAAAGAGCAATCAATAGAGAAGAAAGAATAGTATTACAACAAAAGTAGGAGTAAAACAACAAAGGTAAATTCGCATAATAAAAATACGGTTAATCTTCCATGTTGTTCTTCCATGTTGTTCTTCCGTGTTGTTCTTCCATGTTGTTCTTCCATATTGTTTTTTTTGTCTATCTCCGTTTGAGGCGCTCATAGCTCAGTTGCACTCGGCGATTGGAAACAATCACTAGGATAAGCAACGACGGCGCGGTCAGAACCTGGATGGGTGACCGCTGGTGGCATGTTAAAAATGAAGTAGTTCTATAAACATTTACATTTACTTATTCAAGTACTGTATTTAAAAGCTATGAGTTGGTGCGTTTTTACATTATACAATCCGATATCGAGCAGTACAATATGAAAGATAGACACATATTTCATACATTTTACTTCATCCGATATCGTATCGGCGCATGTTACCGATATCGTATTTAGTAATGTGAAAACGCTCTAAGACGATCCGGAACTATTATCAAATAAAGCTGCAATATCGAATGAATTTTGTATACAATATCTGGTGACTTCCATTTCTCCAATAACAGGCAACTCGAACTACTGGAGTAAAATGACAATGCCTATTCTGTTACTCACAATGTCCATTCAATTTCAGACGATACCTATTCTGCAATGTTTCAATATCATAATATCTAAATCTATCAGAAAAAATTGTCAGATTTTCAGTTCAAAATAATTTCATATGGAATACATAAATAAATAAATAAATATTTTCAGACATTTTAACACACAACGCCATCTAGTCCCAAACTAAGCAGAGCTTGTACTATGGGTCCTAGATAACTGATATTAATACTTATATACTTTTTTTTGTAAATACATACATAGAAAACACCCAAACTCCGAAACAAATATTTTCAGATCTACAAACATTTGGTCCGACTCTACGACTATTACCTTCTATATAATCAACTATTATAAAAGAAAATAGATAACGTTTACAGAATTAAAACCACGTCCTGTTCGGTTACAAAAGATTCAACATTTACGAATGCCATCTTTGTATAAAGTATCTAATATAGAAACATTATAATCTCTAGAGAATAATGTTCTCGTATGTAGCATACACAAAACAAACCAACTCCCAAAAGTCCAAACTCAATCTAAAATTCGTACTTCCTAACAGAATTCAAATATCCAAGTCCGATATAGACCCAAACACACACTAGCGTCACATAATCACATTCAAATATCATCCTCGGTCGTTATATGTATCTATTTGGTTACGTCAGCAGTTAGTTAATAATTAGCTCCTTCGTATATTAAAACAAAAGTTAGTAATATTCTCTTTTTAACCGACTACAGCGAAACCAAAACTTAGGGTTATGGTTTTGGCAGTCGATGTATATTTGTATGTTCCACCGTAGTGCCTAAACTACTGCACAGATTTTGATTAATGAGGTGGCAATAAATTACAAATAATAGCCCGGGTGTCAGTGGATATAGAAATTCAGGAAAAAGCTTTTACATATACGAGTTAAAGTTTATTAAACTTTTTCTTATAGAATTACAGTGCGGGCACCGTTTGTGTTAATATTCAAGATTACGAATCACTGGAGATCGACTGGTGGTCAAACTACCGTTTTAAATGTCTACTTGTATTTAATTATCTAATATATAAAATTCTCGTGTCGCGGTGTTTCACCAAATACCGTTTGCTGGGCCTAAATACTTGAACTACATTTTTATAGACTTTTATCACCGTAGAGACCTTTAAACCACCATTTTAGACCTTCAGATTATCTGTTAAGATTGGACCTTACAGTCATGTATAGACGTTTTAAAATTAATCATTTGTGACCACACATTATTAAACTTTCAGCTTTTTGCTTTTTTTAATAAGCATTTAGTTTTTAAAAACTAAAAATAACATGCTCTACGTAAAGGAAGATTTTTTTATGTATTTCTCCAAAATTAAGAAAGAATTTTTTATACCCTACAAAGATTTTACTTCACGTATCTATTAATATATCGACCTCAAGAAAGAAACTCGATTCAGTTATGCATTCGATCGTAAAATAACTTCAATATAGATAAGGGTAAAGAAGCGTATTACCAAGTTTAACTGTGCCAAGATTTTTACGGTTTATTGGGGTGCGATGACGTTAATAAGTTGTTAGTCACCAGGGAAGACTGAATGAGAGAGGTACGATCCTAATATTTTAACGATATTATTGTGGCGACTTCCACATACAGCGGCAACATAAACATATGACAACGCCATCTCCCGCAGATACACTGAACTACGGAGTAATGTACTACACTAAGAAACTACCAATCCTACATCGCGCAATAGAAGTTCTCGCGCCGATTAACGTATATACAACTTCTCAACATCAACCGTTGGGCAGTGGCCCGCCAGGCATGATCACCTAGCCTGGTTGGAGGATCCTCCCTTTGTGTTGGAGGGACATGACACCCGTTCCTCCACAGTGGTGACCCCGAAGTGATTGGAGGCAGCCTTTGAAGGAGCAAATCAACAGCAGCATTAAATCTAGGCTTGTATGTAATGCTTACTTAAAGTGTTCATTTGTTCTGTAGTGACAACATGAAAGCGTGGCACAGTAGTTACTTATTTCAAACATTTAAGTATCTCAACGACAACATGCTAAAACAAAAACTTTTAAAACCCCCTACATAAGCACTCAGTCGAGTAATCATACGTAAAAACTCCTTACATAATTTCGGAAAATAGCTGATAATCTTACACTGTTGAACCGATATTAACCAAAATAGCTAAGAACTATCGTAAGGAAACTTCACATGAAAAGAACCACATCGAAATTTTTCCATCCGTTATCTACACCGAATAGTAGATTAGCCAAAATTTATATAAAGTCTCGCATAATAAATAAGTCTAGACCCTTATCCAGCATATCTTGGGCACCAATTCCAACCACCGCGGTTGAAACCCAGTTTTCATTACACGAGAAGTCTGTTATTTCAGCAGCATACACATAAATTTCCTTAACTATAGTGCTCGGTGCCACAGAGATATTTAATATGAAAGTATGCTTTGAATTTAATCATATTATACAAATTGCCTATCGAAAACATTTTCTCTCGAATTTTATAAAAGCTGTTCAATATTTGACTTAATTATTTGACAGTTCACTAACTTTATCTGACAACAGAGACAATTACACCAACTAAATATCCAGCAAAGTAGTTCTCAATTATTGTAGACCTTCGTTAACATTCATCTGAAATAAGGTCTGAAGTCGAAAACTAAATATAAAAAGAGTACTTTTCAAGTATTAACATATATATGTATAAGTCTAGCAAAGAATAAAACGAAAAATGTCCTTAATCCGATTCGGTCCGCATTAAGATATTCAAACTAATGTAATAAATTCGAAAGTAACTCTGATTGTCTGTCACGGCTAAACTGCTACACTAATTTCAATAAAATTTGATATTTTTGTTTATGTATGGGTCGGCCAAAGTCACTACTCTGCCTCATTCATGGAAAGCATGAACAGACTCCCAGAGTAGTGGTCGTGGCCAGCATACTCGTTGCGAATGCAGACAATTCAACAAAGCAAGATGGTGACCCTCACTATGGTGGCCTATTGAGAAGCTTCTATATCGTTGGGCCTCCGGTCATGCACTCACCGACCAAACATAACAGCACCAATTCTGTCACTTTAGATTGGTCTTCTGTGAGTGAGAGGGTAGTGCCGCCCCGGTCGAGCTGGTCCGTTCATACTGTAATCAGCGTAACTCTACTACCTCGCAAATGTGTGGATATATAACGTATGTATGTATATAATACGCAAGACCACCGGGTCGAGCCGGCCCGTTCGTGCTGAAATCAGCGTGACTCTACTATCTAGAGGAACTCTACTCTGCGTGATGGTATGGAAATATTTTGATTCTTGAGAAAGTACAGGGACTGCTCTCCACCACGATAATACGACTCCACCTCATACAAGAAGGCGTAACCACAGAAAAAAACAACAAAAATAATCGGCCAAGTGCAAGTCGGACTCGCGCAGGAAGAGTTCTGTCCCATTATCTATACATTTCAAATTCGTCTACCTTTTGCTGTTATCAATCTCGAGCAAAGCAAAACAATTACGTTTCCTGTAAGAGCCCCTTTAAGTATTTATTTAATTCTGTTTTTTAGTATTTTTTCTTATAGCAGCAACAGAAATACACCATCTACTTTCCAACTATCACTTTTCATTAGATACAATAAACGAACAGACGGACGGTGAATATAATAATATAGTAATAGGGTCACGTTTTACCCTTTCGGTACGGAACTCTAAAAAGAGAAAGAATAAACAACAGGCAGAGCGAATGACAAAATAACATGGTATTATAGAGGTTCGTCTGGGAAGTGTTCCATTAGATATATTGTATAAGCCATCCCTTTAAACTTGATTCCGCCATTAATTAAACTTCACTCGCCCAGCCTACCAAAATTACCTCTACTCCCATGGCACACTTTAGTATAATTGAGTGTATGTTGGAACACATATATCGTTTGTCACGCAGCACGGGAGATGAAGGATGTAGGTACTGGCACCATAGATATATTCATTATAGATATGACAACAGTAGGTTCATCCGAGTTAGGGCCTGATTAGATCTGGTATGGATTCGGGGAGGACCTGAAATCACATGGTCTTAGTCATCCCAGAGTAGAGCGCGGAGGCCGACCGTAGCGTCGAGATAGTTTTTATTGAAATACCCACATACTACTTGCTCCTAAACTCCAAAAATCAAGAGTTCTGAATATATTTTCGACCTGGTCACGTTAAAAAGCTACACCGGTGGCTGACGATAACAAATTATGAATAGGTACAATCATTTGTGATTATAAAATATAATTTATTCTAAAAAAAATATACAGAATTGAAAAATGAGAGTACGAAAATATGAAAGAACTTTCATTAATGGGAACACGTTAGATTTTTGCTTATTTTTCACAAAATCATGCTTAAATCAGTTATACAAAAAAACGCAACTTATATATTACAACAAAGATGTTTTAAGGAAAATCTAAAATTTCGTTTTACGTGCATATTGCTTTTGTTTATATATTATTTTTAGAAATAATTATAATATCCAGGTGCACGTAAATATATATAGTAGAGTTTTTCAAATTACTTCAAAATGGAAAGTGATTATTTATTCAAAGCTTAAACAATTGTTTTGGTGTACCCTACACATTATATCTTAGACATTTGCCAATTCTAAAAGTCTTGTTTTATCGAATTGGTTGTTATCAAGTCTCATTAAAATTTAAATTTAAAAGATGGAAAGTTAAGGGATCATCATCATCAACGGATTATAACGCTTTTAGTCAACGACTGGACATGGGCCTCTCCATAAGGAAAGAAAAATGCAACTTATGTTGATTTATGAGGAGTTAAGGATGCCACTTATTATGATTTATGATCTATCCGCAATAAAGTCGCTTATGCGTCTTTTAAAAGTAAAATATACTATTGTATATATTTAACATGAAATTTTAATAATTTTTCATTCGGCACAATTTTTTTTCGTAATTTGAATATCCACGACAATCTACGCGTTGGTTACTTATCTAGCGTATACTATACGTCTGTGACAAACACCAATGACATTTCATTCGTAATACTGTGGTTTGAGCGAAAGGTTGTTCTTCAAACACAGTAGGTACTATGTCAAATTAAGTGCATATTAATTAACTGAAAAATAATAATGAGGTACGTCAGTAATCTCGAATTTATAAAAACAGACGTCTAGGACGTTGTATATTATTTTATGATTGATACATTACAAATATACAGGGTGTAAAAAGACGACTACCGAAAACGGAAGGAGGTGATTAAGCACTCAAAGACCCATTAAAAGAATATCAGTTGACCTTAACAAAAATTATAGCCGGAGAAAACAATGTGTCAAGATTTTTATTCCATTCGATAGCCAGCAATGTATTGCGCGCTCGCATTGTGACGTAAATGTCTACTTATAACTATTTTGGTTGTTTAGCCGCGCGCGGGGAATACCAATTCATGAGTTGATAGCAAGAATTCGGGGATTTCCCGGCTGCTATATTATGACTGAATGAAAAATGAAAATGAGCCTTAAAAGATTGTTACTGCCTAACGCAAGTAAGTAGTGAGTTGATATTTGGTTGACTACAATTTTTTTTAAGGTCAACCGGTTTTCGGTAGTCGTCTTTTTGTAATGTGTCAATCATAAAAGTAATATATTTAACATTTAAAAGACGTCCTTTTTTATAAATTCGAGATTGTTTCGTAAATTAAATATCCACGACAATCAACGCGTTGGTTACTTATCTAGTGTATACTATACGTCTGTGACAAACTCCAATGACATTTCATTCGTAACACTGTGGTTTGAGCGAAATATTGTTCTTCAAACACAGTAGGTACTGTGACGAATTAAGTGAATATTAATTAACTGAAAGATAACAATGAGGTACGTCAGCCATCTTTGAATTTATAAATAGGGACATCTCAAAGTAAACGATCTCTAATTTAAGTGAACTTGATTCCCAATTAAAAATTATTTCATGCTTTCTCAGGTTATCAAAAAAAGAAAGTGTTTTCCTTCTTTTTCACAAAATACGTTGGGGTTGGCTCTGAGTCTGCTACGAAACCGTTGAACTTAAATTTTTTACATACAGCGACTGCCCTCAGATCTCCAGAACCCAGGTACTAGACAATATAGAATTTTTGTAAAAAGACTGTCGTCGGACTTTTTAGATCACGGACGGGTCTCAACATGTTAAGGATGGTCACTCATCATAGATTGAAAGGGCTAGGATTGCTTAGCTTTGCAAATAAGCAAACATAAGCAAGCCCCTCAAAAATAATGCAATCTGTATTAAATAAATAATAAACCTCCTTTACAATCATTTTTGATTCGTTAGTCATCCGTATTTATTTATCGGTGATCAGTATTTCACTTCAGAAATCTAAATACTCTTGAACCCTCAATTTTCTTATCCGCACGAAGTTTTATTTTCGAACACTAATGGACATCTGAAAAAAATATCAAATACTAACTCAATTTAGATGAGACGTCTTCGTTTTTTATATATTTATACTGACCAATAGTTTACTACGAATAGTACAATGAATCCAGTGAGCATTGTGGGTGTATATACTTTTATCTGATTTTATCTTTTATACTAGTGCGTTCTTTTATATTAGTGCGCACGTGAAACGCACGGTTTACAAACTTATGTTCCCCAACCTTTGTATGCTAAGATTAAATTTACCTAGTGTTTAAGTAGCAGAATAAGATTACGACAGTAAATAACTTAATTTTTTTTTTAACAGACTACATAAAGTAAGAATATAATAATTTTTATAGAAACGAAACATGTTATTTTATGGGTTTGGGATATTGCTTTATTTACTTACTCATAAATTAATAGAATACATTTGAACGATACATTTCAGTTATAGAAAAAAGATCTTGTGAAAATTTTACTCATTTCAATTATCATCATCATCATTAACCCGTTACGCTGTCCTTAACTGGACATAGGCCTCCCCAAGAAACATCCCAATGGCAAAACTCATTATGCAGTTTCTTTGTAAGCAAACATTTTTTGAATGCATCGTTATTTAATACATTATGCATAGTTCTGATAATTGAAATAACCTATTCTTCTAACAGCCTTTAACCTTACACTGCTAAATGTAGACCTCTTCTTAGCAAGGAAGTTTAAGCCTATCTGACCAGATGGGTACTGATATGGGGGTTTGTTTTAAGTTTACCTTCTCTTTTCAATGATGTTGTCGAACTTAGTTTTCTTCCTTAATCATATCTTTCGATACCCACCGAATATTCATCCAGTGGGTATTCAGGAGTGATGGCGTTCCGTGTTCTTAATTTGTCGTGTGGTGGAACGGGTGCCATGTCCCTCCAACACAAAATGAGGATCCTGCGACCAGGTGAGGTGATCATGCCTGCCCTTGGTTGACGTTGGGAAGTTATATATATATATGTTAATCGGCGCGAGAACTTCTATTGCGCGATGCAGGATTGGTAGCTTCTTTGTACACTACGTTACTGCCTAGTTCAGTGTATCTTCAGTAGATGACTTTGTAGTATATTTCTGTTACGGTTAAAATGTAATGTTTGCTTAGTGACTAAAACTTTTACGCTTGATAACATATTTTATCACCAAATCGAGTAAAAATAACCAATTATACAATCCGTAAGTCATAACTAAAACTTAGGTGGAATGCTAAATTAATCTCTTTGTTAGTTCCCATCTAAATCAGATAGATTTTAAAATACCAACATGATTTCTGCGTACTTTTTTTGTTTAACATATCTGCTGTAATAAAGTTCTTAGAACAATACACATTTAGAATTTGTGAGTGCACATATGATCTCAGGTAGATATTTTCCATGAAAAATCTAATTTAAAAGGAGCTGTATTATCTAGGTAATAAAGTATAAAATTTATGAGTTAATTATCATTTGTAATTAAGTGTTGTTTACAGTTTTAAATGGACTCAAGGTAAGATCGCGTCTAGATATAAAATAATTTAATCTGTGGTTTGTAAAATATACCCTATAAGATAAACAAAAAAATCAAAAACAGTTTGGAACTGCGAATAGGGATAACTTTGTCTGGTTTTGATTCGATTTACTGTGGGTCAATATGATGAATTTCAATCACGTATTTAAATCAAATCTAAATTTATATCGTCAAATGTTATACATGTGTAAACTCATAATATTACAGCATCAGGTTGCTCGAATATAAAACATTCACTGTTGTCTGTAAGTTTGGGAGAGTGCATGTAAAGGTCTTTTGCTTAAATAAAATTTGATTGGAGAGAGAATTTATAACAATCGAGGAGAAGATAAATCAACTTCAAAATTCTCACGAGCCGTCACCATTGTGGGCCCAACAACAAAGTGCTTATATTATTATTAGACTCAAATCGACTGAAATCTCTGTGTTCCGTCAGGTCTACTCTAAAAAGGAGACTTTTGTGAATCCCAGCTGAACTCGGATACCTGACTTCGGAAATGAGATCTGAAGTTCAGATCGCAAACAAATATGTTACTACACTGAAGTAGGTATGTGTTACAAAAATTATAAATTTGCATTTTCAATGGTAATCAACTGCCGTTGCCGATACTGGGCAGAATGCCTTAATCTCCTCTGCCAAAAATATGGAAAAATTTAAGGATAGCAAAGACGGAAGATTGTGAATGTTTTCATATCCAAAATATTTATTTTTATTAATGTAGAAACATTGTCTTTAATAAAATTTATTTATTTGAAGCAAAAATATTTGGCGTATATAAAGTTTCTATAGCAATACGAGTAGTACTACTGCACTTTGTTAGACGCTATCCGTTCCCGCGTAGCCACGCCCTTGACGTTAATGAGCATGTCTGCTGGTTTCAAACTTTCCTCTTTTATTTATTATGTTTTTCGTAATGATCAGCGTGTACCAATATTCCTACAAACTTCAACTTAAATCATATACCTCCTGGTTTTTATATTCTCCTGTCCGTTCACACTCACATCGTATTTCGACATTTTTGTTCATAAATATTTCGGACGAATATACATATCGAAAAACTCAAATATTTGATCATTCAAACATTGTATCCGACACGGGAATCGAATTCGAGACCTTGAAACATAATAATAGTATAATAGCAGCAGTATTGTGATATCAAAATTGTGTACTTATATGAATCCATGTTTAGTTATAAGCTACAAAAGCCCTAATGTCCTAAATCAGACTTCACAAACGAAACTGCCAATTGTATTTCGTATTCTATTATGTTTATGTAAATTAAAATTTTATTATTAAAAACGCAAACAAAACATTACAAAAAAAATCTTTGGTGTTTTATTTTCGTAAGCTAGGCTCAGATTTTTTATGCATGAGCCTGCTAAAGTGGCCCTACTCTACATGATGAAAAGCATCTCGTCTCGCACTTACCAACGAAATAAGACAGCATAAATGCTGTCATATTATGTTGTTCGTCTGTAAGAGGTTAGTGTCGCCCCGGTCTAACCAGCCCGTTCGTTCTGAAACCAGCGTAGCTCTACTACCTTCTATTCTATTTTCTATTATATCTTCTTGAGGAATAGAATAGAAAAGAAGAATCTTTTCTGTTCTATTCCTCAAGGTAATACAAACTTAATTCCCTATAATGTAGTAGTAAGATTTACGTTACTGTTAAAGGGTAAACATTAATTAGGTCGGGCGTTGGATAATCGCCACCCCAGGACGGTGATTTACTGTAAGACAAGTGACGAATGAGACACGCAAGTGAAACCTTTAGTACTATGTTTGTTAGCTCAATTTTCAACAGACTTTCCAACTATTAAACTAACTTAATATAAAAAAAAATAAAACGCAATGAATAATCGTATAAAATGACGGATTCCAAATTGAAATGTAATATTTTGTTTATTTTTAATTGTAACAGTATTTATGGCCAAACTAAGTACATACAAATAAATTAATGAAATTGCAGTTTCTGTTTGTAATTTAAATTTCAGAGCTTATCAATAAATGAGTATGATTTGACTACACGGTTGGCCTGGTGGTTTCAGTGGTCGCCACACCGCTTCCTACTGCGCCAAGTGTTGTGGGTTCAAATCCTACATGGGACAACACTTTGTGTGATCCATAAATTGTTGTTCTAAGTCTGGGTACGTTGTATCCGTTTCATGTATGTTTGTAAAGATCCCCGTGACACAGGAATGTATATTCCTAATGCGGGAGTTGTCTTTTTAAGAAAAAAATAATATAATATCAAAAAAATATTTTTAAATTTTTTATTATTGGTTTTTTCCTGCTAATCTCTGGAATAGCTGCACCGATTTTGATGTAACTTTCACTTCTTTTGCCCCTCTGCGTTACTCGTGGTTGTTGTCGTAAAGATACATCAATTTGAGAAAATGAAATATACTATATCATATATCGTTTTATGACAATCTTTGCAATTTTATCGTAATAATGCGATGTACTCTAAGTTTGACAACTACTTATTCTTCGTTCAGCTCTGAACTTTCACTGTAGGATGTATAACTTATACAAATTAAAATTAAGTAACTTATCTCTTAAGTTAAAAGGTAATCTGTTTAGTTAACTTGAGGGAACTTAAAGGAAGTAACTCTTAAAATAAGTTTTGAGCAAGTATTCAAGTTTCTACTCTCCGCAGATGGCACAGCCATCTATTTTAAATTATACGCGACATTCGTTTTTTTTCGTTTTTTTTCATTCGTTCTGACAGGTTCTCATTCTATATAAAGAACTTGTTCTAATTGCTACAGATACAGTTATTTGGGAGAAGAAGTTGTAGCACGTTAGTGGAAACGTTCATCAAATCTGATTTATGTAAACCAATAAAACAAAAATAATAATAAAATATTTCGGAAAGCTAACACACAACGCCATCTAGCCCCAAGCTAAGCAGAGTTTGTTTTATCGGTACTAGACAACTGATGTGAATACATGTAAATATTTTTTTATATATTTTTTATATTTATATAAATATATTTAAATATAAAAAACATTTGGTTCGATATTCTCTATCCTTTGCCACTCGCACCCAGTGTGTCCCTGCTATTTTATAATGTCGTCTGCCCAACGTGCATTTGGTCTGCCTCTTTTTATTTGGCACGATGATCCTAGCCATTTTGTGTCCTTATTATCCAGAGAATGCGCATAGAAAGCAATTTTTTTACAGTCAATTAGTACACACATATTTATTTTTGAGGTTAAATGTTTGAAGTATTTATGTAGGTAGTAACCAAATTCTTATTTTAATAAATCCTTCTAACAAAATGTGTGTGTACTAAATGCTCATTATTTATGCATAATCAGTGTTATTGCTACGTATTATTGACTGTTCATACAAATAAACTCTTAAAGTAATGTCTGGTTATTAGCAAACATATATAACAAAACTCTAGTTTGTAAAGATTAATAAAATGTAATTTGTACTTACAATATACAGAATATATTTTCAGGAACAATAAAAATCTGCTTGACTAGAATTTCTCGTATAATAACCAAATTGGTAATATCGTGATCTACTCATTCACGAGAATCAAATGAAAATGATACAAAAAGTTCCATATCCTTCAACGCTCTGTAGTAAATATATTTGAAAAACCATCCTTCCGTTGTCCAAAAATGAGTTGGTGGAATGATTTTTTTTGTCCTTTTTTTGGAGATTTATCACACTCAACGCTTTCTGGTCCCAAACTAAGCTAAGCTTTTACCATGGGTACCAGACAACTGATATAAATACGTATATAATTTTTTTTGTAATTACATATAATACATAGAAAACACGGAAACTATGAAACAAATATTTCCATATCATACAAATATTTGGTCCGACTCGGGAATCGAACCCGAGACCTCACGATCAGGCAATCAACAGGAATGATAATAGTTATTGTAAAAAGTCATGTTTACAGAGGAACTAACGAAAACCAGACTCGCAACAGTCTGAAGGGACCAACGTTACTTGATATCGACACGAAGCGACATTCTACAATTCAGCTTTGATCCTCGTCCTCTTCACATCTTATCTTTTATTTATTTTACCTTTCCACCTGCCTCATTAAACTCTGAGACGGGTTTCATTTCTTGTAAGAGGTCTTACGAGCGAAATGAAGCCCGAATTTGTAGAAAGTCTGTTCAGTAGAAATCTAGAATCTCTATGTATAAAACGTCGAATTGTCTATGTTTCAAAAACTCAAAAATTTCTACACCAATTGGACTCAAATTTTATTCGACACACTTAAAATATGGTTTTCATCTATTTTCGACTCTTTCGTTTATTGTTTTTCATCACTGTGTCTTATTCTTCTTATTTTTTTCATTGCCTCGTCGTCGGACCAAATGTTTATCTGATCTACAAATATGTATTTCGGAGTTTGGGTGTTTTCTATGTATAATATTTTATGTATATGTTTATATAAAAAGTATATATCAGTTGTCGAGTATCCATATTACAAGCTCTGCTTAGTTTGAGCCTAGATGGCGTTGTGAGTTAGATATCTGAAAATATATATATAATCATTTATTTATTAATCAACAATGGTGTTCTACAGCGAAGTATGATAGAATACAGAGTAGATAACATAATCGTTATAGTTCACATCATCCCATCAACAGCCTTCAATACTCCATTGCTAGATATAGACATCATAACAGTTACAAATACAATTTCATCTGCTATTATTTAACCTCACACTTAATATTCAAAATTACTAATCTGTGAAAAAAACAAATTCCTTTGTTAATTTTACAACAGGGCGTCTCTATTTGTATTCAAATTATGTAAAATTAAGCAACAAACTGTTCACTAGAATTGTGAAATTAAATTTCTTGTTAGCAACTAAAATAGACCGTCTGTTAATTCAATTAATCGCTACAAAATTGGAGCCCTCAGGAAGTCAAACTTATTTGATTAGAATGACAAAGAAAAAAAGCAAACTTTGAAGGTCTGCGAAGCTTCACGGAGCTTCGATTTATTGATCTTCCCTCGCTGTAATGTTATTGAAAAAAGTGACTTTTGACTGACTTAAAAAAGAAAATGTTTTCAAAGTATTATCCGTAATTTATTGTCTCACAACTTCGTCCTAAATGAACAGATTTAGAAGTTTTTCTTTAATTTGATTAACGTTTGATGTTACGTCGATTTACGTTTAGCTATATAAGTGGGATTTAAATGATAATAAAGGTTGGATTCTAAACAAATGAAGATTATAACTGTCTTCATTTGTTTAGAATCTAACCCTTTTACTGCTGTCTAAGGACACATAAAGAACCGATCTTGACCCAGTACTATAATTACTATAATGAGTCCCTGAAACTAGAGCAATAGGTATGATGACTCGTTTTTAAAAACTGTTTTATGATGTTCGGTATTATTTCCTCTTGTCAAAAACAGTAATTCTACAAAATACATAAAAATTAAGTAAATGTTAACTATAGAGAGTTTTATGAAATAGTCTTATATTTAGCTATTAAAAAAGGCTGCGATTTCAATAATCTCATCACACCATGCCATGATATGATTAATTATTTAAGGAATTTCTTTGTAATTAAGCTACCTAGTGATAAAGTCATTATTTTAAATTCAAATCGTTTATTGCACTCTATGAAGTATTTGAAGGTGTTATAAACTTGTTAGAGGAAAAAAACCTGTGGCAAAGTCGGGAAGAGAAGGGGAAGCATCTACTATCAATGAAGCACATTATAATATTGTTAGTCTAGTCTATCTAGATACTCTAAAACTTCATAATTGTTTATTTTGTTGTTCATTCATAAAATGTAGTTATGTTGTATTTAGAAAATATTTATTATTGTAGAGTATTATTTCTGGTGTAAGAGCTAACCATACTTTACATAATATTAGTGTTGCTGTCGTATTATTTTCACATTATAAAATTGCCTTCCTAAGTGACGTGACAACCATTCTTGTACTTTGTACGATGTCAGGAAACTCGATCTTCTGTGGGGTAAATGTTATTCCCCTGAGGCCGACTCAATTTCAACCACATTTCAAAACATGGTAAAATAAAGTTAGCATACAACATATGTGACAGTTACTGTACATCTCTGGGAGAATGTTTGTTTATATCATATGTTTACCCACACTAAAATAAATATTAATTAAAAGCACGAGCAGTATGCACTCTTTGTTAACCGTTGATTAAATGAGTTAGAACAGTGTGATCAAAAAACTTCGTTCCCGAATAATAGACGAAGGTATAGGAAACAAGTAACATAACTCTATAGAAATAATAATAAACATAGTTTTAAAAAACACCTATAAAAAAGTCGGTGACAAACAAACATGTGATCAAAAAACTAGTATTTAACTATAGATTATTGCCATTACTGCAAAAATATGAGAACTCGGTTGGCATGTAAGAAATATTTCTTTACATTAAATATCATGCCACTATGTCCTGTTGTTTATCCAGAAAATTTTGAAAATCGTATTTTTAACAGTAATTATTTCTTGTTATTTCAAAACTTGCAAGAGCTGTGGCCACTCATAATTACACTAATATTTTATTTTAGTATAAGCTTAATGTGAATCCGCATTTGTCTCATGAAATATTTCCTTTGACTTTGCTTAGGTACAATTTAGATTTCGACAAAGCATTTTCAGCGACTTTGATGCGTGCTCGTTGTCGCTTTTGTAAACGTCCGCAAATCTTATAATGTTTCTTGCTCGCTCAGGATGTTTTCGTTTCGTCGAGCGTGAGCACTCCGCTTTGAATCTCATGTTCGTCGATACATGACTACAAAAGCTAATATAATCTATGGATATTATACACTATATATGAGTTAGGAGTTAGTTACAATTTTGCATCTCCTACCAAACTATTAACATTGAGTATAATGACTGTACTGTCTTCATGTAATAGCATTTGTTCTTAAACATACAAAAAAAAACCGGCCAAGTGCGAGTCGGACTCGCGCACCGAGGTCCCCATACAAACCTGTAGGTGTATTATATGATGTTACTAAAAATTTATGCTTTTCGAAATTTTTCCTTTTACTGTGCTATAAGTCGTTGCTTCGTACCGAATTTTAAGATTCTGAGTACACGGGAAGTACCCGGTAGGTTTTGATTCCCTTGCGAGTGTCGAAAATTTGCAGCATAAAGGGTTGTATTTTTTGATTGCGTTGGCTTAGAAGTTTGATTTTTTCACAACTCCTAGGGACAGTAGACCTGAGTATATGATATGAATTATCAGCTTGATACCCCCAAGCGTTCCTAAGAAAAAGGGTCTTGATAGACAAATGGACAGCAAAGTGATCTTATAAGGGTTCCGTTTTTTGCCTTTTGAGGGACAGAACCCTAAAAACACATGATTATAATCTATGCCATAACATCTATAAACGTCAAAAATATTGTAGACAGTTATGTAAACAGATACGATCACCTGAGGCGAGCCTACATTGGCGTGTAATACCGACACCTAAAGGACTCGCCCATCTATCCAGGCGTGTAATTAAGATTAATTTCGGGTAAATATAGGTGTGAACCTATGCTATACCACGATATTTGACACACCCGGCCCACTAATTGAGTGCGAGTGTTCTTTAGAGAAGTACTGCCTTTAATCGCTAGCAAATTTCTTATTAAACAACTATCAGCCGTGGCAACGGTATAATGCAAATGATAAAAAAAGCAAATTCCTAAAACTGGTGAAGGGTGAAGTAGTAGTAAAACTGGTAGATGTACAGTGCTCTGTTAAATCTTTAGTATGAAATATGGATCTCTTTAAGGAAAGCTGTGAATTGAAAGAAAAGCTAAGATGCAACTAGGACTCTGGGTGAGTTTTAAAAAACTTAAACGAGTAAATTTTCAAAAGCTGAAAATTTCAATTTTTCTTGAGTTTTACAACTATACTAAAATGTGGTTTTAAACTAATGTAACTAATCTCTGATATTGCATATAACTTAATTTTACATAACTAGTTTGAACTTCGAAGTGTTTCTGATGAAGTAAATAAATGAGGTGCTATAAATAATTTAAAATAGAATATTCTTATCATCCATCAACATCAGACACTCGATGACACCGGAATTTTCTGAGTAAAGCCTATATTGATCAATACTTTTTGCCAATAAGTCAATATACTCCTACAAGATAATTTATAAAATCAAAGTAATATAAAGTAAACCTGCGTACTTTGCTGCTTCAACATTCAAAAAATAATACTTCATAAATGTTGTTTACAACTAAGTCCCGCGGTTTCACCCGCCTTTTCGTTTCAGCAGCTCAGCAAATAGAGTTTTATTACGAATATTCGACGAATTATGAATATACGAATTTGGGGCATTGATAAATCAAAAATTCAACGTCATTAAATTCATTCCAGCCGTTCTCAAGTTATAAATGGTGTAACTAATATGGTTGTCTAAAAAAGAAACACTTGAAACAACCTGTACCAATCCGTCTGGCATTTATTGTATAGTAAGTAGGAGGAAGTAGGGGAAAGAAGAATCACTAATACTTGAAAACGGTTTTGGTCTCTCAGCGAAATAATGAAAGATAAAGATATGCCTATGAAAAGCAAAAAAAATGACACATGCATTACGCCGTGCTTATCATACTTGGGCCCTAACAGAACGACTAGGAAACACAGTAAAAGTATGCCAAAATGGAATGGAAAGAAACATCTTAAAATTAAAACAAGATTTAAAAATGGATCCAAACCCTATTGACAACTAAAATAAAGATGGACGGGGCACGTGCTAAGAGAAAGTAAAGAAAAATGGACAAAGGTAATAACAGAATAGTACCCAAGAGACAACAAAAGCAATAAAGGTAGACAAATAAAAAGATGGGAAGACGACTTCAAGAAAATAACTGGTCCAGTATGGACCCGTCAACTAGAGACAGGAAAACGTAGGCATCTTTCGAGAAGGCTTTTGTTGATCGACAAGCTGTTACAGATATACATCCAGTTGCCAATGATCGAAATAAAGAGGAAAAGCAAAAGAAAATAAGAAAGTGAACAGCAATAAAGCCAATTTCTTTTTAATTTGGACCAAAATCTCATTCTAAGGATAGGCCTGCGTATTCAGAAAATTTTTGTTTCGGGTAATCTCTGAAACGGCTGGACCGATTTCGACGGGACTTTCACTCGCAGCTAGCTGATGATATAAGGAGTAACTTAGGCTACTTTTTTCAGACTAGCTTCGCCCCGTGACGTTGCCGGCGATTACAACAAAAAACGCGGGTAACATCGCGGGGCTCGGTTGTTTTTAATAAAACTTTAAAGTCAGCAAAACGGTGATGCAATTTCTTTATGTACCTTAATAAATTCTTAACATCTCAAACTAACATCGAACCGCTTTGTCTCGATTCGTAAAGATAAATGTTTTCAACTCAGATTCAATTATCTACTCAACGATTTTATTGCTCGATTTTTCCAATATTACACGCTCATTTAGCAGTTTAATACAAGTAATATATCAACATATTGAATGAATTTGAGGAGAGTTTATTAATACTCCTCTTATTTCAGTAGAAGGCTTCGTATGTAATATGAAGCCTTAAAAATATTTAGAAAAAAGGAATATGATTTGTATACTATTGGTTTTGTTCTTAAGAAGGGTCGTATGAAAAGCACAAAGAACCGACGAGTATGCTTGCAGTGATGAGTGAATGTGGACGTAGCAAAAGAGGTGTGCCACGACCGTAATAAGATCAGTTGTTTCTGCCTACCCCTCTAGGAAATAGGAGTGACATTATGTTAAAGTATATGAAAATGTATAGGACAAACAAATATTAGTTTGAAAACCAAAACCGACCTCCTTCAAACACCACAAGTCTATTTACTTACTAATGTATTTATTTAAAAAAGAACACCCAATTAAGAATATACATCTTGTGTCGCGGAGACTTTACAAACACACAAGAAACGGACACGAAGAACACTCAGATTCAGAACAACAATTTGTGGATCACACAAAGTGTTGTCCCATGTAGTATTTGAACCTACAACACTTTACGCAGTAGAAAGCGATGTGGCGACCGCCTAAACCACTAGGCCAACTGTGCTTTATTAATTTATTGTTTAGAAAATGTAATTCAATTATTTACCACTAATAGTATACTTACCCGTAAATATGCTGCGCATGTTCGCCAACAAAATGAATACAATGTAACTACAATTGTGTCAATATTAGGCACGTGTGTAATCGCTCTAATCGCGGAAAATGTATTTAAGCCTTTATTTATTCAACTCATCGTTGAAAGCTCTAAGCGATTAAAGGGATATTACTAATACGATTTAGGATTAAGTTTGACTAACAAGCTATAGAAGCTTGTTTGATTATTATCAACACAATTCCAAAGTGACTAATACAGGAAATAAATTGTCTCGATTATTTATTATAATGGTGTGTTAAAAATGTGTTCAAAGATGTGTTTTATCAAGTATTTTTAACATATTTTTAAAGAAAATGTATCCAATTCCAGTAGCCTGAAATTTAATAGATAAGTTAAGATTAAGTTTACAAACAAATAACGAATTATTTAAAAAAACACAGTATACATAAATAATAATAACAAAGCCATTTATTCCCAAAATAAGAATACAAAAACAAAAGAGACTCAACAAATATACTTAACAATAACTTTGCATGAATTATTTTAACAACAAGAATTATTAATAATAATGTCTATTTAAAATAAATTATCATTCGGTTCTATTGTTTACATTAATGTAAACGTGTTAATGTATCGTTAAAACTGTTATTGAGTATAAAGAAATTGACTTTTAAAATCATTATTACAAAGTATCCTATGCGTTTATTTATATTAATATTCATCTGTCTAAATTTACCTGTACATTTTTAAGTATAATTAAATATTTGAATATTTGTTTCCGTAAAATAATCTATTTCTATTATGATTAAATATTTCAATTAGACATAATTTAGTCATCCGTTTAACAAAGTTCACAAATTCATTAATATAAATAATAATTATTCACTTAAAAATCGACTTCGAATAAAATATTATTACATTCCAACAAATTCATCAGTGGTTGTTTTAATTTTGGGTTTGTTCAGGACGTCTTTGGTATAGTCTTGTTTTATGTCGTAAGGAGAATTTTTCAAACAGTTAAGACTTTGTTAAATTTTTATTTTAAAGCCCATTGTTGTAAACGTAATTATTACAATAATTACGTTTACAATAATTATTAGTTATAAGTAATAATTACTGTATTATTAATTATTACAATAATTATTAATACAATAATTATAATTATTATTTATTAGTAATAATTATTATATTATTAATTATTACAAAAATTATTAATACAGTAAATATTACAATAATTACGTTTACAACAATGGGCTTCAAAATAAAAATTGAACAGGTCTTACATTTACTTCTTCTTGTAGTTTCAATCCTGTTTTCATAATTTAAGTGAAAGTACTTCTGTATTATGTCTATACATTTTTTCTTAATCGTGAGCTACCCCGAAAATAACCAAATTTGTACGTCTAATGTATCTTTCTAAATAGTTAATAGACGAAGAATTTTGCTCCAATTTCTTTTCTAAATTTTCATTCTTAATTTCAAGGCTCTTAAATTTTTCATTAATAATGTTGTTAATTGTAGTTTTTATTTCTAATTTCATTTCTAGAAAGTCTTGTTTTTGTTATTTCATTTCTCTCTGAATTTTTCTAACATGATAATTATTTCTTCCATTGTAAAATAATACTTTGTTTACAATATCTTTTGAATTTTGATCTGTAGGATTATAAACAGTGTACTCTGTTGGCTTACCTATGCGTGGCCAATACCGTACTTAATGTGATCAATCCAACTTCATTTATTTAATTGAGTAATATTTAAAATTTTCTAAACATATTGCTAGTTATATATTGCAGATATTTAGGAGGGTATCCACAAATTGTAAACTTTAATTATTTGGTTCATAATATTTTGTTTTATTCATAATACTCTACAAAGTTATAGTTGAAAGTTAAAACATCATCAATAACCAGTTATATAGTTAATTAGTATTGAACGGTAGTATACATAAATATAAATAAATAAATATTTCGGACATTTTACACACAACGCCGTTGTCGGTCCCAAACTAAGCAGAGCTTGTGTTATGGGTAGTAAACAACTGATATAAATACATATTATTATTATTATTGTTATCGTAAATCCATTACATGGAAAACATCCAAGGTCGAAACATATATTTGCAGATCAAACAAATATTTGGACCGACTCAGGAATCGAACCCGAGACAGAGGGAAAAAATAAATAAAATGAAACGCAGTAATGAAAAATTATAAACGAAAGAGTCGACAGATAGATGAAAACCATCTTTAAAATGTGTTAAAAATTGTATTAATTTTTTTTTAGTTATTTCTGTAAAGAGAAATAAAACCTAAAGCAACTAAAAATAACCCAAAATCTCCTTGATAAGGGGAAGCCTGTGTCCAAAAGTGAACTGTTAAAGGCTTTTGATGAAAGAAATAACTGGAAAATGTATGTTTTTATCTCGATATAAAATAATATTTTATTAAACGTTATCCTCTTGTTACAGAGCTGTTTTATTACTAGTTTTATAACTAGTTTATTACTGAGCTAAGCATTTTTATTATTGCCATGAAACATGTCAAAATGAGAATTTGTTATCGTTCTAGGCAATCCACGCAACAAATGTGCTCTACAACCCGGCCATAGTTTGATGGACTGGATCCGTCTCGGCAACTCAGGCAAGGATCTAACAGGAGTTGGAGGCAGAATTCGACCTGTTTCACCTGCAGAATTGGCTACGCATAATACACTTAGTGAGTTGTGTCTTATTTATTTATAAATAGGAGTTGTCTTTTAGTTTATTTTAATCCATACTTTATATTATAAATCCGAAAGTAGCTATGTATGTCACGCTTTCTCGGCCAAACCATAAATTCAATTAAATTTGGCGTGTCGCACCTGGCGTTACATTGCTCAATCGACACAATAATGAAGGAATTTTAAATCCAGTCATTACCTGTGATGAAAAGTGCATCCTGTACGATAATCGAAAGCGCTCGTCGCAATGGCTGAACCCTGAAGAACCAGCCAAATCGTGCCCAAGCGAAAATTAACTCAAAAAAACTTACTTGTGAGTGTTTAGTGCACTAGTGCCGGTGTCGTTCACTACAGTTTTCTAAAATCTGATCAAACGATTACAGTAGATATCTACACAACCGATGCTGGTCAATCACTCTAGGCCACTGCTGCTTCAGGACAACGCTAGACCTCACACTGCACAACAGACGGCCGCTAAACTAGAACAGCTGCAATTGGAATGCCTGCGACATTCCCCGTACCTTGCTCCAACTTTTTTTTCGAAATTCGGATAACTATTACAAAGAAAAAAAAATCTTCGATGTGGCAGTCCAAACCACCTTCAGAGAGTTTATTGATTCTCGCCCCCGTGGTTTTTTTTAGTAAATAATAAATATTTCTGACATCTAACACACAATGCCATCTAGTCCCAAACTAAGCAGAGCTTGTATTATGGGTACTATACAATTGATATGATACATAAATACTTATTTTTTTTGTGAATACATACATAATATACATAGAAAATAACGACCATATATTCCTTTCATACAAAACGCCAATTTCATATGTAAGCACCTAATATAAACAAAAAGATATAAGATGTAAATAACGTGGGTAGGACACTTTTTAATTTTTTTATCAATTAGATTGCTAATGCAATTTCAATGCTGTCCTAAACGCCCAGAATAGAACTGCATTCAGATCAGACAAGGAATCATTTTCGGAAGGTCCCAAGAAAGAGTGAGAGACAACATTTCTCACTCTTTTTTGTTTTAAAGGACAACTCTCGCATTTAGAATATGCATTCTGTGTCGCCAGTGACTCTAAAACATACATGTAACAGACACAAAGAACACCCAGTCTGAGATCAACAGTATATGAATCACTCAAAGTGTTGTTACAAAAATGAATGTTTACAATTAATTTAACTAAAGTTAAATTAACTGTAAACTTTCATTTTAACTTTGACTGTTAACTAGTGGTTTCATTCAAACCTCCGTGTAATTTAGTCGGCTATCGATGAAATATATTGAAATTAGTCGACATAAAAAATGTTTAATATATAATCTCCATTTATCATCATCATCAATCACAAACTAATTCACAATCTCATCTACATAATGTCACAGAACCATTACGTTGGATGTTTTAACGAGTTTTGTTCGTTTTTGTTTTTAACAGACTGCAAAAAAGGAAGTGGATCTGAATTCGATTATATTTCTTTTAGAACTTATTGAGGTTTGATATAAATCTTCAGATTTACATATTACGAATATTCGTATAATCGCGTTATTCAACAGCAAATAGTAATTATTCCTGCATATTATTTTAGGCATATACTGGTAAATCCACTAACAATCATCAACCATCTTAATGTCAGATTTTTTGATCGAATGCAGATTCGACATTGATTGCTTAAATTTCCTTAATGTCTTTGTACGTTAATATCACTGATAGAATATTAAACATAACGTAATAAAAGCTACTTAGTCCATTACGAATAATAAAGCACTTGGCGAGTTTTCTGTGTATAAATTATTTTACAAGATATTCTCTAACTTAATGTTTCAGACGACGCCTGGTTAGCGATTCGCGGACGTGTATACAACATAACACATTACTTACCCTACCATCCTGGAGGTGAGATTATACTGGTTATAATAGGCAAAGTTTTACAATATTCCCTCCGTTAACGTATTGTTTATATCTCAGGCCCTGAAGAACTTATGCGAGGCGCCGGCATTGACGCGACCCAAATATTTGACAAAGTACATCCTTGGGTCAATTATGATTCTCTTCTCGCGAAATGTCTCGTAGGGCCTCTCCGCTACGAACTACCAGATTCAGAAGAACTTTTCGACAGCTCAACCCCTTCGCTGAAATCAGACCGACTCAGAGAACCGTCGAAAGCACAAGAGTTAGTTAGAAAATCTATGGAAAATTTAGCAAATTGTATCACTCCGGTTAGGAAGAAAAGTTCTAAAAATGATGACACTGCAAAAGGGAGTCCGCCTAGTAAAATTATGCAGAGCCTGATTCAGTCCGCTGATTTACCGGTGTCGATAAGTCGGAGAGCAGCGTCGAGTCCAGTAAAAAAAGCTGACAAGAAACCCGATTCGCCTGTTCCTCTTCGCTATGACTGGATACAAACATCCACTAAACTCACTATATCTGTGTACACGGGATACTTGGCCAATCCGGGAGGTAGCGCGCGTATTACAGAAGGATTTCTTTTAATTGATGTGGCCACTAACGGATGGCTGCGAACGCTCAAATTGAAAACTGAATCTAAATTAAAAGAACCTTTACAGCTACGTGTTTTTGCGGAGAGTGGGAAAATAGAGGTGAGTAAAATTATTAGATGTATTTTTTGAGAGAGATGAGATTATTATGTTTTAGTCGTCTTGGTAAACTAAAAATAATATGTAAAATCCAAATATATACTTTAATTTACTATTCTCTTGTTCAAATAATACACTTAAAAGTCTCCCACCTCTGGTTTTAGGTGACAGCACTAAAGGCAGTAGCCGAAGTCTGGAAGGGATGTGGTGAAGTTACATTAGGGACTAGCAGCCGGGTTTCATCTCCTCGATCGGTAGAATGTCAAGTGATGAGAGTCGGCAAGGTATCCCACAATACCTCGCTACTATCGGTATGTCCGAGAGCTGGCTCCGTGGTCGTACCACTCGGACATCATGTACGGGTACACAAAAGAATTGATGGTAAGAATTTTAACTAAATGATTTTTTAAGAAAAAGGTCATTGATATGTATATGTCCTTTCCCGTTTGTTACTTTATACGCCATTATTAATGAATTGATTTGGAGAATACTTTTTATTGAAGGGTTATATTGAATGTTGTTGTGGAAATTTGGAAAGAAAACAAAAATTTTTTACAATTCATGATGATTGTGGTTGCTTAGTGCACCCTCATTTGATGTTCTTTTCACATAAAATACTTAGCATAACTGGTTGCAGTTTTACATCGAGGAAACTTCTTAGTAATAGTCCAAGTATAATTGCAATTATAGGCTATCAATAAAACATATTTCATCCGAGTGTTCGTTCCATAAAAAAATGTTTCATTTGTTTCTATAGCTAGATATTTTAATCCTTTATTAGAAAAAAATTACGCCCACAAAATACAGCAGGCAGCCTGTAACATATGTAACAAAACTGTACATATTTTATAAACGACCCTAATTGCTCCCTGGAGAAAACTCCCAAATTACGGCGTAACTAGTGGGTATGATTTAATATCGTTGAGAGCCCCTCGGTTACCAGACCGTAATTCTTCGTTAAATGTTAAGGACAAAATTAAATGCTTAATAGAGTAACTTAATTTAGAACCCATTTTCTGTTTTACGCCGATCTCCATTAAAATAGTGTACAGATCTAAAAGTTCCGTTGTTCAGGTTGTAAGATAATCTTTTTCATGAAAATAATGTTATTTAAATCTCAGAAGAATTATGAAAAATGTGCAAACTTAATAGGTATTTGCCTTTTTTCTAAGGTTAGACGTATGTCGAGTTTGAAAACAAACTTAGATACTTATACATGGATTATTCTATTAGAACAAAATCATTGCGCGTTTGGACTGTATATCATTGAGAATTGACTTGAGTACCGCAACAGATAACTCAAGTTTAACTTACCCATATTTTGGAAGTATTAATATACATTTAATATGTATGAATCATACATATATACATGTAATGTATATAACATTTAACGTATGATGCAGGCGCAGAGTGCGTACGTTCCTACACACCAGTTGGCGAAGGTTGGAGTTCTACCGATGCAAGTGATGTCTACTCAGCCCTTAGATTAGCGGTGAAGGAATACGAGAGTGGAGTTCTCTCTCCACACCTCGCGACACTCAAGATGGGGGATCTAATCACGCTATCTGGTCCTTACGGCAACTTCGAACTGCAAGTGGTAAATAACACAAATACAAAGTGTAGTGTAACCGCTAAACGATATCCTCCAAAAATATCTATAAAGTGAAAAAAGAGAAAACAATTTGCAAACCATTTTAGGTATAATGATAAACTTCCCACACATTTCAACCTCAAATCAATCTCAGATTCTAATAGGCGTTAATTATTCGTTCGCAAATTACAATTTTATTTTTTTTAACTGAGCTTGAAACTATACAAAAAAGTTACTAAATAAATATTCCCTTCTATGTCATTCGAATTCAAAATATAAAATTATTTACATTCTGATTACAATTTAGGTAATTTACCCAAATGATGTTTCGAATACCTGTCGTATAAGTTATAATTCGATGTGCATTGTTCGTTGCAGTTCAAGTCTGTGAAGACCCTTTATTTAATCGCTGCGGGCACTGGCGTCACACCTATGCTTGGTTTGATGAAGTTTATGCTGTCAAGATCTAATCCTAGATGGTAAATATAGTATATTTTTTATGATCCTACACGTACGCAGTTTTTAGTTTAGTATTCAATTTAATTTCGTATCTTGCAGTGAATCAACTCACCTAATATTTTTCAATAAGACAGAAGAGGACATCTTGTTTCGTGATAACTTCGAAGAAATAATAAAAGAGGACGACCGGTACGTATCAGTTTCAAATATATTTATTTTTCGATATCGAGCACTTACTAAGTTAGCTATAACGCTTTTATAGCGAATCAATTTAACAAATAGTGAGAGCTTGTATAAAATAACATGACGTAACTACAAATCTCTAAGTCTCTCTAAGTTTTTCTATCGTAAAACTAGTCTTTGTGAACTTCTTTTTGCTGAAATTTACTTGACGTCTTTCCCTACATAAATATCCAGGTAAGAATGTAGGGCAAACAGGTCTTTCAGTAAGAAATTTTACCATATAAATATTATATAAAATATTTAAGTGAAATTTCAGATGATCGCAATAACAATCAAACAAAAAAAACCTTTGGTTTGTATTGCAATTTGTTATATGGCTCCAAATTCTATGGCGATCTCATTCAAAAATTCACAGCAAGTGTCAAACATTGCGTTGATATGATAAAGTTAACATATTGTTCACAGGCTTAAAGTTACACACGTCCTATCCGAGGCCAGTTCGTTGTGGACAGGTCACAAAGGTCGCATAAGTTCTGAACTTATCTCTGAAATACTCGGAGACATCAAGTGCGGAGACGAATGCGCACACTACGCTTGCGTTTGCGGGCCGACAGAGTTTACATACACCAGTCTTGATTTACTGAAGAAGCAGGGAGTGAAAGAGAGCTGTATACACGCCTTTATGGGATAAATTAAATAGATAACTAAAAAGTTTCGTTAAATGCATAGTCCTCTCCTGAAATAGATACCTATTGTACAATATAACGTAAAAGCATAGTAAGTAATTGTAACGTTTTATAAATATGGACAAGTGTCAGTTATTATTAAAAGTTTTTTAAGAGAATTTGGGATACTGATCTTTCTTGGGATAAATAGTGAGGGAAGCAAGTATTTCGACTATACACATCTGGTGTACAAATAATCGTAGGAATCAAAAACATGACTACTCTGTCTTCAATCAGTCTTCAATAGTTGGTCTTCAATCATGACTGCTATCGGGGTTCTCTAGACTGCAGCCCTGCAGTGTATACTAAGTAAAAATGTAACTTCTTTGATTTGCATGTCACTAAAAGTGTCCCAAACTTGAATAAATACAATCAAAGCTGCAAATCACTGTTTGCAAAGTTGAAAGTACGAAAGCAGATATTTGAAGTGCGGTGTACGTATTTTTTTAATCTATTTAAAATTTTATTCTTACGCAGTAAATATTGGTAGGTACTACTTTACATTTAGTAGATACATTAGAAGCCTATAGGTAAGAAATATCAATTCTTGTGAACAAAATTTAAAAAACAAAGGTACGTATAAAATTTTTATTACGTAATATTTCAAGAGTGAGAAATTAATTAATATTGAAATAGTAGTTGTGTCAGCCCTTAAAATGTAAATTGTAAAGGCCAAGTTGTAGCTGCACTGAATAACAGTTTAAACACTGTCGAGTAATTAATCGATATTAGTCTTAATACAAAGTGTGATAAATTAGCTTTTTTAGATACGTCGAACACTAATATAGTAATTTGGAATTAGATATTTGTGATTGAGTAGATTAGCTCAATGTACATAAAGACAAAAATAGTAATTATAATTGTATACAGGAAATTAATTGAGGTATGTGAAATAAGTACCTATTCCATCCATTATTCAAATTTATTTTTTATTTTTAGTAAGATTGTACACTATTTCCTTTTGTGATGAAAATAAGTAAAATTGTCTTCAAATGTTCAAAGGAGAACAGCAGATACTGTACCGCTAGCAATATGTAATGAATGATCGATAAATTAGTAAATTGTACCGTTGGTAAAGTTAATAATCCTATTTTCCTGTAGTTATCATATTTTTAGAATTTCATTAAAGAATTTTGAATTTTCTCAAAAAGATGTTACAACTGCAATAACTGAATGTTGGTGTTGTTAACGAAGCGATCCTACGTTTTGTATGTTGTCATTTTGCAAAACTGCTTAATTGAAAAGAAGACGGCGTTGTGTGTCAGATATCCATGAGCTTACTGAGTGTATTTTGTAGCAGTGCAACGTTTTATTGACGGATCAAGAAAATCGTAAGCATGGGGGTACTGAAGGGGGTCAGGGAGGGGCAGCTACCCCTCTCTGGGTTTGGTTACATCCCTACTAACTTTCTTCTTTTATGGTTAAAGTTAACAAAAAGTACTTTTTGCTATTTGTAGTACAATATATAACTTGTAAAAATCGTGCGTCGCGCCTTTTCTACCGACACGCTGCAAGATAAAATGCCGCGGCACCTTGCACCGGCTGCCTTGGCACCTCAATCGGCCTGCGCACTCTACGCTTGCACAACAACATTACTGAATCTAGTCGAGCCACTTTGAGTGCCGTGAAGATCAGATCATCGAAGTACTCCAACTTAGGGGTCCACCACCCAACACTAGGTACTTAGTCTTATACCAAAACTACTCATGAAAGCATTAGGGCCTATGCTTCTTGAAAATTTGTTAAGTACTATGTTGGTTCCTATACAATATAAGCTCACAAATTGATGAAATGCCGATTTGAAATATCTTACGCAGCCGAACCTGCGCCTTATAAAGCAGAAGGCGGTGGGCCAGAATGCAATACCGTTTCGATCTGTTGACCGTACTCCTTTTTAAATGGCTGGCAACGCACGTGGTGACGCCTCTGGTGTTTTGGGTGTCCATTGGCGGCGGTAATCGCTTACCTTCAGGCGATCTATCTGATGGTTTGCCGTTTATCCCAAAAAAAAAATTGGAATAACTGAGTTGATACAAGTAGCAGAATCATTTTACCCGAAGGTGATCTCTACAAATTGTACTGACAATGCCTTATTACTGCTACAATGAAAAGATCATTTTTTTACAATTTTTGTTTGTTTGTTTCGGCTAACCTCGAAAACGGCTGGACCGATTTTGACGAGATTTTCACCGGCAGATAACTTATGATGTAAGGAGTAACTTAGGCTAAACTACATCATTACCCATACTTTTTAAGACTAGCTTTCTAAAGTAATTAGCCCTACTTATTAAGACTAGCTTCGCTCCGCGGCGTTACTCGCGGCTACAATAATAATAGCGGGGAAAACCGCGGGGCTTAGCTAGTCTATTATAAAAACCAGATTGCCCTCCACCCGGCATGAACCTGGGTACGCCGATGATCGTAAGCATTTAAGATTTTGATTATGATACTATGCCGTCTTGATGACTACAATGGCAATTCGTTTGTGTCAGCCAAATATGGCTGTCGACTTCAGAGCAGCCTATGCATTACGTTATAAACTTCAAACTGAAATAACTTTGTAACGCAACGTTAAAAAAACTGGGAATTTAAAATGTTAGTATCTGATACTTCATCAATCAAATAAATACAAAAATAATCCTTACCATATGATACGCGAGGCGCATACATGCTTGACACTGTCCTTTATACTTCTTATATTCTCTTACCCCAATCTAAGGAGAATGGCAGGTCCTGTACCGCTGTCTATGTTATCAATTGTTATGAGATTTATACCGTTTATTAGGTGAATCATCCTAATTATTTTCATGTATTTATTATATTTTTAGAAATCTGCTAAAAGAATTTAATATTAATGCTCATAAAGTTTTACAACTTAAAGACTTAGTAAGTCTGAAAACTAGATGGGGTTGTGTGTCAGATTGCCAAAAATATTTTACATTATTATAAAATATATATTTCCCAAACCGTTACGTTGAATCGTCGGTCGAAAGGAAAATGGTAGGTTTGTATGGGACTTTAGTACCGCCTGGCATATCTCGTGGTAGGGATTTTTTTTTGTAATTAACATTGCGTTAAAAAGTTGTCATATTTGTCAACAAGATGGCATGTTAAAATATTTTTGAAATCAGTCATTTTCGCGTACGATTTTCTTGATTCGTCAATAAATGTTGCACTTTTACGAAATTCACCAGTAAGCTCATTTATAAAT
Organism: Hyphantria cunea; assembly: GCA_003709505.1. Lineage (NCBI taxonomy): Eukaryota > Metazoa > Arthropoda > Insecta > Lepidoptera > Erebidae > Hyphantria > Hyphantria cunea. Next base: position 311,496 of record PKRV01000125.1, read on the forward strand.
ATCGATTGAACTATTTAATCGTTTTTTTATGAAATATATATTTTAAAATAATGTAGAATATGTTTTAATACCCCTATGGGTAATCCAGTTTTCTCGCTGTCAGTTTTAGTTTTGTTCCAGTCGCTTCCTTTTGATAGAACGAGAAAAAAACCATTTGAATAAGGCGGGCGGTGAGTACTTAGCGAATTGTTATTTAAATTGTTCAAATAATCGTCAGTGCACATATAACAATAGCTATTACAGCTCTGATCCTAAAGATCGTAGCGCCATATTACACAGACTACATTTTATCAAATGAACGCAACTATTTACACTAAAAAACAGAAATTTATGTTATTTTGTATTGTTATTCATATGATAAATAGATGTCGGATATCATGGTGTTCTATTGTTGTATCCGGCATATGGTTTCAAAGAAATAAAATTACTGCATATCAAATAGGTACTTAAAAGTCAAAATTACACCAATCTTGTATTCACTGATATACATTTTTATTTTTAACGGGTACTGGTATTTATTGAAAATTACATTTTAATAGCGTAAAGTGTGAAAATAATGTATAGTGTTAGATGTGTGTTAAATATTTTAACAAGTTATTTAATTTTGTATTTTCAATCTTCTATATACATATGTATATGTTTGCTTTAACTTCAGTATAAGTGAAATATGTGAATGATTAAAGTGCCTACATTCCAGATCGTGTTTTGTTGATTTCTTGGTTTCTATTAAATAATATGAATAAAAAATTGTTTTTTATTATAAATCATTTACGAATTTTATTTTTATCATGTTGGTGAAATAAAAAACAAGGAATAAAGAAAGGAACATAACTATAATACAACAAAACAATATAATACATACTCAATTATTTTTGTAATAAATGCATGTAACATTTGACCACACCATAAAATACAATTTAAAAAAACCATTCTGCACATCAAAAGGTATTGGCGACATTTTAAATTCCAGTTTTAAAATTATTCTGTAGTTATCACCGAATTTTAAACTCTTACCTTAAAACTTTTTTGGAAAACAAAAACAAAATGACCAGCGCGTTTTGTCCAAATTTACTAAAAAAAATAACTTTTTGCATCTTGATCTAACAAGACCTTACAATGAACCAATCATAACTTACATTAAATTTACATAGCTATTCAAAACCGTTATTTTCTTCTATATACACATTACTCAAGTTTTATACAGTTTAATAATATCCGAAGCTATTACAGCCATCTAAAAGAAACTAATTTCGAACAGCTGCTATCATAGTGGAAAGTTTGTTGAAATCAAGTGACTACGCGATTTAAAGTAATTCTGGCCGAGTTTGCCTTTTGGAAGTATCTGGAATTTACATTATGAAATTAAATATATATATATGCTAAGTGCATAAGTTCTCGTATTAGGTAGGGCTGCAGATATAACTCGCCATTTCAGTTTATCAAATGCCGTCTGAATATTGGTGTTCTGTAATCATTTGAAAAGTTTTTTAGCCTAACTTGTAAAAAAGTCTAGATCGCAGATTTAACCTACGATCTAGACTTTTAATTTAATTTATATATATATATATATATATATATATATATATATATATATATATATATATATATATATATATATATATATATATATATATATATATTAAATATCAGTAAAAAAGTAGTGAATACTTTTAAATGTAGAATATTTATACAATTTAAATATTTTAGCTAATACAAATAGAATATTCTTAACAATATTCAATATCCATCTGCGGTTATGTCAAAATAGAAGTATCATCATTGATAAAATGGTATGAATTACTGAAGTGCTAAAATGATGAAAAATATGAACAAGTGATCATCAGCAATCGTAACGGAAACTTAAAATTTTCTGCCATAAATATTGCTTATTATATGCTTAACCTAATTAACTGTAATGCTTAATCACACCAATACGAGAGACCTTATTAAAAATCTGTTACAAGTACAGTTAATTTTCAACTATAGAGGGAGCCACTGAAGTAGTATAAATACTACTTCATAAACCTTCATAGTGACATGGGAGACGAAACAATTGACATTTACGAAAGAGGATATATCGGTTCGACTAAAAATAAAAGAGCGAGTATATCTAAGTAACAAAGTATTGTAATATAACGAAATATGTGATATGCCATCAATTGGATTTTTATTAAAACATATAACTTCAAACACACTCGAATATCACTAATATAAGGAACATTAAACCTGAAATTTTGAAGACCAAACTGTTGGTCCTTAGAGTCCTTGTGTTTTCTGATCGATTGTTATTTGAACAGCATTCATTGTTATAAGAGATAAATGAATGGGGCCATAGACAATAAGTGTCATCAATAGTTATTAAAAAAAATATTACATTGGTATAATTGATTAATTTTTTAGTAGTGTAACCCTACTTATTAAGGTGTATTAGGACACCCGCGTTTCTTCAAACATACCATCCTAATTCTCTTGTACCACGGGTTCCAGGATTTAATGGAACTGGCATTAACACCTTGAACTTGATATCGAATAGTAGCAAGGTTTATTATCCTGTTAATACAAATTGTATAACCCTGCAACTAACACGTAGGAAGAAGCCCACCCTGGCGTTCTCCTCTGTCAAAGTATAAGCCCAAATGGGCCTACGCGTTCTACTATTATGGTACGACACAACAATACAACGCATGTTTGGTGTGTGTGGAATTCTGAATGCTTGCTTTATATGTTATGCGTCAGTTCGTAGTGACAGACGATTATTTTTGTGTGCGAGTCTAAAATGTGTGTAAGGATTTCCCCCAGCAGAAAATGACAGGGTGTTTTTTTATCGAAAAAAGACGCTATGGGTACTCCCCTCCGGTCTGCGTTGCTCTTTGAAGGTAAGTAACCGTGAATTGGAAGTCAAGGCCGGCTAGCCGATGATAGGTACTATTACTATTATTAGTCTATAGTATAGTTAGTTATCTAGTTCTTTGAAGTTTGTCAACGCAACATAATTAAAAACAATTTTAAATACTTTTTAGATAACCTTAGTTATGCTGACATATTAATACTTACCAATTGCAAACGTATTCAAGGAACGAACCGCGCTAAGTGTTTTCAAAAAGTATATGTTAAACAAATGCTTCCAAGTTATGAAAATAGCTGACACAATAAATTAACGGCCCGTGAGACAACATCTAATATTAACTATTGTAGTATTATTTTTACTTTATTTAAACATATTACCAAGAATACTACAAATGAGCAAACTGTTACTTACATTTAAATAAATGCACATTGAATAAATGAATTAAATTCAGTCATTTATATGTTAAATCATTTATTACACGATGTATCAGACCCTTCACAACACATTTATCGATGCCCTAGAGTAAATACATATTTTCCTATTTCATTGTTATACGCCCAAGGATCAATTTAAGATATAAAAAATTGTTTCTAACGCATTTTCACAGTTAATGTACTTATAAATTGCAATTGCTTTTCTCAATCACTTAAAACGGGCAAGCACTTTACTGCCCAGTATCGCTAAACGACCAAGTTGTGGATTAAATTCAGGAGGCCTTGTATGAGTTTACATTATCACATCAACTCGATCGTCACATAAGCTCACACCAGTTCTTAAAAAGCAAATTACAAGAAAATTACGGAACACTTCTCCTACGTGTAATGAATAAATAAACGTGTTTGAAACAATTTAATTTCCATCAATACTACATACATTATAATTGATAGCATATCGTTGCACAAAGTAATAAAACCAACATTATTGAAACATATTGACAATGTAAACAACTTTTAAAACATGGTGATTAAAGAATCAATGATAGCTCATTGATTACAAAAGAATGCCCTGGACATTAGGACCGCCGATGCGTAAATTCAGTTCATAGAGTATAGAAATAAATAAATAACTTTTTGTCTTTGTCAGTAATACAAAGAAGCTGTGATGTTAATAATAATAAGAAAACACGTCTCAGAGGCAAGCGTGTTGAACTTGCGACCGTTACGAACCTGACCCCACAGTTCAAATATTTCAACTTAGTATAGAGGTTAACAGGAATACTTACTTGTATGTCTTTTATCCATATAAAAAACAGTCTAAGTTTTACGATTAAACGTAAAATATTAAAATCTTTAAATAAAATTTTACATACTTTTAGGCAGTGTCTCCGACTAAATCCAAAATCCTAAAAAATATATTTATTCTTTACATAAAACCGAATTTACATATTAATACATAAACTACGTTAACCATTACTGTCTATTTAAATTAGTGTTATTGTTCACATTGTCAACCAGTGTCCACATTTTGGTATATACTTGCTCATTGTATTATATGTACATTTTCCGCTACGGACCTGCCGAACACCGTTTAAAATGAAAGTTCGACGACTTTTCACATAACTGACTAACGAGACCATAAAACTATAATTAAGCACAGGTGCATTTTATGCATTAATGTCATTGACAAACAATACGTCACGATCCTTGAGGCCGACGTCCGATATGTTGGCAAGTCCGCGTGCGATCGTACGCTTCGGGAAATTAGTTGTAATCTCAAACTCTTCTGGAGCCTGCGGGTGGCTGAATACAAAGTCGTACAAATCCTGGAAATTTTTAGAGAAAAATTAAAATGGATTGTGATCAATGGATAATAGGGTAAGTGAGACCTTAGTCAAACCAAAAATGTAATAAATACAAACTTATGACGTCATTTTTTGGACTACTCAATTTTTCAATATTTATTTGATTAAAATTTGTAATTGAAATGCAAAGATGTAATAATTATATTTTCCGAGATGTTTTATTAAATTCGTTTTAATGAAGAAGATATTGGTATTAATTTACGATACAGTCAACTACCCCTTTAGTATTAAACTGGTAATTTTCAATGAATATTTATATTGCAATAAATAGAATAGGTCCAAACTTTGTTTCTAAGGAGCCTATTGATGATGAAATTTAGATGAATATTCTGTCTCAATTTAATCATTTAAACAAAAGTAGCTCTCAAATTATGGTAAAAGTTAAAATTAAATTTAATAATCATTGATTTAATTAATATATTAAATCATTAAAAAACTCAATCGTATTTTTTAGAAGTTAGGTTCGAGAGTTTTAAAAACATAAATAGGAATTTAAATAAGTGGTAATAAAAATAGGAATCAAATGAATCGGTCAAATAGATTTCACACTATACTCGTACCTATGTACAGAATTTGCTTTTCTTTTCAATCTCGGTTTGCAAGAAGGACAGATGTAGGTAACTCATTAAAAATGAAATGTGTAGTGTCAAATAGTATACCTGTGTAGTGTTGAGCTGTGAGAACCGCCTGGTGAGCCTCTCGCCGCCAGGCAGACGGATGAGTAGCACCACGGTCTGACTGCCGGGCGCTGGCTCCGCCGCCAGCCGGCTGGCCATAGCCGCTCGGGCCGCCACTAACTGTTGATATCACGTTTTTAAGTTATTTAATAATACATTTACAAAAGAAAATGTTTATAAATATCAAAGTGTATATACTAGAGATGACTAAATTTCATTAATAGGGTAATTAACTGTAGCGTAAATAAATATCGATGTCTCCTTAATTAAAACAAACATTATGAAACATACGTGGCGCTCATAGCCCAGTTGCACTCGGTGATTAGAAACAATCATCGAGGGTAAGCAACGATGGCGCGGTCTGTACCTGGATGGGTGACCGACCGCTGGTGGCATGTTACCATGAGCGTCTCCGTGATTCGGAGGTCACGTTAAGCAGTCGGTCCCGGTTGTTATCATACGATAACAGTCGTGAAGCTTAGTTGGAGGCCTTCGGGCGGCTTAAAAAAACATCCAACGGCAAGATTTACGTAGCCACAACGTATTCTTGCCAGTCCCCAACCCGCACTTGGCCAGCGTGGGGACGTATGGCCTTAACCCTCTCCTGAGAGGAGACCCGAGCCCAGCAGTGGGACATTATGGGTTGTTGTTTGTTTGTTTGTTTATGAAACATCTGGGTAAATATAATCATCACAGCTTTTCGTTTCTATTACAAATTTTAATCAAATAAACATTGAAAAATTTTGTATTCTACAACAGTGATGTCACAAGTTAATTCTGAGTACATTTTGCATACAAAATTATCGTTTTGACAGTAAATAAAAAGGAAATGATTTGACTAAGGTGTCTCTGTTTTAAGACAGTAAGTGTACCTCTTGTTTATGTCTCTCCTCTTGCTGCTTTCGCTGTAGATCCTCGTGTTCCCTAGCCTCCTTCGCAGCACGGTCTGCGGCTTTACGGCGTTCCTTCTCCTGGTCAGCCGCTAGCGACTCCGCGTATGCTTCGTCTTGTGCCGCACGCAAGCGAGCATTTACTTCGCGCTCCATCCTTGTTAACGCAGACATTTTTAAATTAACTTTTGTTTTAATGAGACAAAACCTGTATCATGGGATATCACATATGTACATACTACGCACACATAATCATCATCATCATCAGCCTATCGCAGTCCACTGCTGGACATAGGCCTCTCCTATTTCACGCCACTTAGTTCGATCTATGGCTTCTCGCATCCAGCTCCTGCCAGCCGTCTTGCGCAAATCATCGCTCCACCTGGCTTGTGGACGTCCTACACTACGTTTGCCGAGACGCGGTCTCCACTCAAGAACTCGTTTACCCCAACGGTTATCGGTTCTTCGACAAATGTGGCCAGCCCACTGCCACTTCAGCTTGCTAATCCTGTGGGCTACGTCGATGACCCTGGTTCTTTGTCGGATCACCTCGTTTCTAATGCGATCCCTTAGAGAAACGACGAGCATATACCTCTCCATCGCACACATAATGCATTTATTAAATACTGTATAATATACTAAAATGTTTACTGAGCTTAAAAATATACAACATGAACCATTGGACACAAATTTATATTAACTGACGATTTAACTTCATTTGATGATTGCATATGAACACCTACATACAATATTAAATATGTGTAATGGTTATTTAGATTTGTAGGTTTTTTTTCAGTACAACTAAATACTACAACATGCATTTAAATATAAACTTACCTATCTGCTCTAGCTGCCGCTAAATGTGGGTCATTATCGGATACAACGCGACGCAGGCGTTGTATCAGTTGTGACGCTGAGCATGAACCTTCACTCCTCGCTACAACGGTCATACGGTGATCACGTACACAGAGTACGCAAAGTAGAGGATACCTTCGGCCACCAACCGATTGGGCTACACGCCAACCCTCCGCAGTGTCCACAGAACAACCCCAAAAGAGTGCATGTGTGTTAATGTATTGAATAACTTCAGGGTCTGCAAGGGTTGTCCTGCAAAGAGACATAAAGCTTAATATTATGCTACAAGTCTTTCTAAAATAAAATTACATTAGATTGTAACATTTTAATTTCATTCTTGTTATTACTTGGACTGTTTACACTATGCCTTTTATTCCTTTTATTCCTAAACATAGGGTTACAAGAGGTCCCTAAGTTCGGTGTGCTTTTTGGCATAGGCCTCCTCCAATTCCTTCCAGTGGGCTCTGTCCCTTGCTACTCTCAACCAGAATGGTCCCGCTGTCTGCTTCAAGTCGTCTTCTCATCTCCTGACTTGAGTACCTCTACGCCTTTTGCCGTCTCTTGGTTGCCAAAGGGTAACTTGCTTGCTCCATTTGTTAATGGGGTGGCGTAGCATATGTCCAGCCCATCTCCATTTTTGAACGTCTATCCTGGTAAGAATGTCTGTGAGTTTTGTTCTTGTTCTCACGTCTACGTTCCTGACTCTGTCTTTGATTTTTAACCCTAGCATGCTTCTTTCCATGGCACTTCGGCATTTTACTAGCCTTTCCCTGTGGTGAAGTGTTGTTGATCAAGTTTCACAGCCATACGTAAGAACAGGTAGAATACAGGTCTCGAATGTTTTCTTTTTTTATGTGGTTGCCTAGATCCTTGCTTTTCACTATTTCTTTCAGTGACCAGTATTTTCTCCATCCTCGGGCTATTCGCTTGTTTATTTCCTTTGTCATTTCATCATTAGGGAAAATTATCTATCCTAAGTAAATATAATCTTTGACATATTCGATGCTGTTGCCATCCACCATAACGTCTATTTCCTTTGAGTTTGTCATCAATTTTGATTTACTGGTATTAATTTCCAGACCAACTTCTCAACTTTTATTTGCTAGGCTCTGCATCATTTGTTCTATGACTGCTGGATTCTCTTCAAGAAGCACCAGATCATCAGCAAATCTTAGGTGGTTTAGGTGAGCTCCATTAATGTTCAGACCTAAGTGGTCCCAGTTAAGCTACCTAAAGATGTGCTCGAGTACGGCGTTAAATAGGGTAGGGGAGAGAGGATCGCCTTGGGGTACGCCCTTTTTGATAGGACACCCTGGAAAAAAATCTCCTGTTGATTCTAGTTTAATACTGGTCTTACTAGATTTGTATATGCTTTTAAGTATTTCTATGTAGTTACTCTGTACCCCTTGTTGTTCAAGGCTACGCCATATGTATTGGTGCCTGAGGCTGTCGAATGCCTTAGAATGGTCTATAAACGCTATGTAGATTCGTTTATTGTATTCGCTATACTTCTGTATCAGCTGTTTAATTGTGTGAATGTGATCTATTGTGCTGAAGTATTTTCTGAATCTACGGGTTGGTTTTCGTTTAGTGCTAATGATATTCATTCCAGGATCACTTTTGCGAACACTTTATATATGTTTTATATTAGAGAAAGTGGCCTATAGTTCCCAATCTCGTCTCTAGGGCCTTTTTTATGTAGTAGAATTATGTGACACTCGGTCCATTCTTCTGTGATTTGCCTTGTTTGTAGAATTTCGTTGAAAAGTTTTGCCAGCACAGGACTGATTTCCTCTAGGGTTCCCTTAAGCATTTCATTAGGTATCTTGTCCAACCTGGGGCTTTCTCGTTTTTTTTGGGATTTTATTGCCTTGATTACCTCTGAGGTAAGGATTTCTGGTACTTCGTCTGCTTTGTTTTCTTTTGCTTCGTTTACTTTCGGAATTGTGGCCAACCTTGAATCGAATCTATCAGAATATAATAGGTGGCAATAGTCCGTAGCTAGTTTCTGTATTGAGAATCGATTAGTTAAGTAAGATTCGTGTTGCTTTAGTTTCAATATCCATTCTTTCCCATGTTGGCTTAGTTGTTTCATAGCCTTTTTTGTTCCTCCTGTTAGTTTTATATTTTCTTCCAAAACTCTGTTTCTTTTTTTCTTACGGTCCCTCCTCATATTCTCCTTAATTTCCTTGCTAAGGTTTGCAATTTTGTGACGTTTTTCTTGGTTCCCTTTATTTGATATTGGTTTGCTGATTATCATCTCTTTCAGTTTGTTTTGTAGTCTTCTGTATTTGATCCCCGTTTCTGCGTCGGAGGTAACTATTTCATTGAGTGATTCTGTTGTGCGGGAATTAGTGGTATTACTGTTTTCTGATATTTGGTACAGGTTATTATTATTTGTTAGGTTTTTCCAGGATCTTTTGGGTTGGGTTAGGCTTAGGCAGCTTCTTAACATACGGTGGTCTGTATTAAAGTTGAGGTTTTTACAACTATTTTAGTATATGTGAACGCGATTACTTTGTTGGTTATTATAAAGTCAATTTCTGTTTTGAATTTTGCACCTGGGGAGGACCACGTCCATTTGCTTTTAGCTTTCTTGTAAAAACGTGAGTTCATTAAAGTGACGTTATTTTTTATCATGAATTCTACTAGTTTCTGTCCATTTTGGCTTCTTTTGTCATATTCAAACTTCCCCATTGAGAATTCTTCTCCAATTTGCCTTTCTCCGACCTGTGCGTTAAAGTCGCCCATGATTATTATGTTCTTGTTGTAGTGTGGTTTTATTGCTTCTGAGATACTCTCATAGAAATATTCTATGTCTGATTTCCCCGCTTGTTCTGTTGGAGCGTATATTTGAGAGATGGCCCAGTTTTTCTTGTAACCCGGAAATTTCATATGAAGAAATTTCAATCCCATAATGTTCTTTTTCAGTTTAGACTTAATAAGGAAACCTACTTCCTTTTGGCCGGTGTTTTCTCCTTTGTGAAACATGATATAGTCCTCTCTTCTATCCCTTCTCCTGGCCTTCTCATCTCGCTGAAGCCAATTATGTCCCATTTTATATTGGATATGGCTGTTTCTAGTTCTTTTAGGCTCTCTTCTGTTCTCAGTGTCCGAGTGTTATGCGTGCAGACATGTATATGTCCATTTAACCTTTTATGTAGTTTCATTTGTATTGTTATCTTTTTGTTGATATTTTTTCTATCCAGATAGGTTTGCTTTAGGGTGCTTCGAATTACAATGTTTTGACTTAGATAAGAGGGTGTTTGTCTTCTTCCCCCACGGTGATAAGCAGGCTTGGGGTGCAGTTTACGAGTGTTGTGTTTGAAGTCGTTGTTGGATTGTCCGGATCCGTGTGTGAGCTAATATGCGAATATTAGTTTTTTTGAGAGATTTGATAATGAAGCTGATCTCCCGCACTCCACATAGTTCAGTATGTTTGGTCTGATTATTTCTTTTATCACAGTTTTAGAGGGGGCATTGTTCAAGGTGGTCGAACTACTTTCGGTATTACCCGCATTGACTTTTTTTTGTGATGGTGTTTTCGGTGATCTTGAAGTCTCTCTTTTCCTCTTTTCTCTGTTGCTTTCATGTGTTTTCTTTATTGTAAGTTTGTCGTACTTTATGAACGCTATATTCCCTTTTTCTTTTCCTCTTCAACTTGCAGCTGCAGTTGTTTACATTTTTCTATTATTTCTTTAGGGTAATCCTCTTTAATATTTACGCCTTCTTGCAGATTGATTGAGACTATAACAGCGCGATTTTTATTGAGCTCTTATTTACCGATTCTGTAAGCATTATTAATTTCGTGGGCTTCCAAATGTACCCCCATCTCTATTATAATGTCTTTTATATAGTGTATCGTACCGTTTCTGTTGGTGATTTTCCTTCCTCAATGCCAAAAAAGACATGGTTATTTTTGCGCTTATCCTCATCAACGAATTTCAGTTTTAACTCTAGCTCGCTTATTTTTTTTTATAAGTAATTATAAAGAAAATATGTATATTAGACATGACTTTCGCTCAAGTAATTGGCAATTTTAGCTGGTATAATACTAAGGTAATATATGTAAGTATTTACAAAAAAACAAAGTATTCATGTATTAATATCAGTTATCTAGTACCCATAATACAAGCTCTGTTTAGTTTGGGAATAGATGGCGTTGTGTGTTAGATGTCCGAAATATTTACTTATTATATTATTTATCTAGTATTAGCTTGAACCATACATTTATAATAATACTGTACAATCGATATGTTCAATAGAACAATAAACAAGAGCGCATAGTTGAAGGATAACTTGACTGCTACCCTATTAATCATAACTGAGTCATCTTTATAACTATATCACTAATATTAACTGACTGAGAAGTACAAATATTGAATTTTTAAAGTGTTGAATTTCACTTATATACATAAAATTACAATCTATTAATATGCCCAGTTGTGAGCCTACTAAACCACATAGTAGGCTCACAACTCCTTTCTAAGGAAAAGCATGAATAGAACAAAGAAACTGTCAAAGGCTGTTGACAATGATACACATAAAAAGTTAAGTTGGTTTGTATTGTGTTAAACTTGAAAAACTCTGCAAATTGTGCACTGATGAAGAACCAATTTTAAAATTAAAAACACACTATTCATAAATGGCTGGCAAAGGCAATTTGCAAAAAAATAGTAAAGCTTGGCAGGCAGTTGGTCTTATTATCAACTTGCTGAGTCCCGCGGTGTTACCTGCAGTTATTGTTGTACCTTTACAACCTCAGGTAACAAACAAAAAGACACCAATTTTGTTTAATTGTATAAATCGGCTTCTTTTAAATAGAAGCACAGGTAGTAGAAATATGCAATAACTGACAGTATATAAAATAAACAGGATGTATGATTTACATCATTGTTACGCTACGCTTAATTGCTACTTAATCTAAAAAAAATCATTAACACAAAAACACTACCTGCAGAAATTCTGTGTCTCGGTGGCTGATTCAGAGTGTAAATACACAACGAGGAAACGCAGCTCATTTTTGGCATCATTAAGAGCTTGTGCGTATGTGCCCTGGTAGAATACCGGGTGCGGGTTGAAACGTGACTGGTAGTTGTTTATAAAGCCCATCACATCACCAAGAGGATCTGTTACCACTGTAAAAGAATTTTTGTTTAGCCATTCAAATATTTATTATTACAATATGCAGTAAAAAATTGGATCATTTTAGTAATAAATTAAGTATGTAAGGCAGTAACTAATTTGTTAAATCTTTGAAATATCTTAATTGTTGTAGCCACATAAGTCCTTTGTGCTACAAAGAGCATAAATTAGTCTGCTTAGTAAACAGATAATTAGGGTCATTTGCAAGAGTGTACTCTTAAACATGGCACATGGCATTGCATCTCAATGGTTAAAGGTATCCGTTGTTATTGATGTAATGAAGTTGTTACTAAATCACACACTTATTATAGATTATAATATATTGTGGTATATTATGTAGCTTTAGTAGAAAAGAAATGTATGTTTTGTCAATACCAAGATGTTATATTTAAAAATCAGAACTTATGAGGTTACAAGAATTTTAGTATACATTGTTGAAATGCAACTACTGGGCACTTTCATTGTGTTATTGAATGTAAAATTAAGACTAAAATGTATTAATGGTTATTAAAATCTTACTTACATCGTCTATCATCATTTCGTACAAAACTTAACAGTAATTTTAAAACAGATGATATTGTACTGTAGCACATGGACACAACAAGGTTTACAACATATTGAAAAAGACCACGCACACCAGCAGGCCCTTCTGAGGGTTCGTCTGTAAATACTTGCTGTGCTATGTGATCATGAACGACAGGGGGTGCACGTGCTTCTGTCGCGAACACTGAAGGTCTTCCCTCTCTAATATTGAGTTGTTCTTGAATCGCCACCTAAAAAATAAATGTACATGTACAATCGAAATAGAGGATAAACAATTTGAAACTAAATTAAATTATTGAAAAGTTGTTCACATCGGCATTACCTCTAGATCCCACTGATGCCTTTGTAGAACATCTCTGCATATTGACATATCTTCTATTCCAGTTAAATCTTGAAATTGGAGTATTTTATCGGTTTGCTCCTGGGTAAGACCCATAGCATTATCCTCGAGATCCATTGCCCTAGTTAAGATACCTTATTTATATTCTATAAAAATCAGCAAAGACAACTAAGATGACGTGTAAAAGGTCATAAAATATTCTTAGTAATACATATTAACACAAATTACATCAAAGAAAAAGTGTGAAAACCAAATTGTTTTGCATCAAATCGCTACTCAATGCCTACACGAACGACATGTCTGATCTGATGTCATGTCATCCTCGAACCATAGACAAGATAGAACTATATAGATAAGCAATTTAAAATATTAATGCTACATTTTGAATAAAATGGATAAGTCGGTGATAATAAAAAGCAGTTGTCACTTATTAAACATTTCTTAGTACTTTACACTGGCTCTTTCTTAATTTCAGTGGCGATAGTCAATAATCCAAAATCTTGGTAGAGCTGAGTTAAACGTGTAAAGTAAAGGTTGTTTCTCAATTGCCTGTAAAACTTAATAATCGTCACAAACTTTTGCAAAGATTATACAGGAATTAAATGTAATCATTTAACTATTGTTTTGTTGCTTATTTGATCACAAGTTTAGCCCACGCAACGTGGAAGAGGTTAAAAAAAATCTTATACCCTTTGACGTTAAAGTCGGCTAACTAAAAATTTTATTTCCTTGTTTTTCCTTGATATTGTAAAAAGCGTAATGCGTTTATATGTGTCTATATTTATTAAATAATTTGTCTTAAAATTCTACACTAAAGGCGATGAGCTGCGCTCATGGGGTGAAACGTCTGAAAGCGGCGTGCTGGTAGGTAGCGTGGCTTTCACGTCTCCAGTCGAGTACAGGTAAAAATAAAACCCCGACCATTGGGCTACAATTCACTTAGAGTATATATATAGCTATTAATTTAATATTAGTATGGCACCAGAACAAAATCACAGCGTGCAAATTGTAAGGTTTAAAAAAGTTTTAAAATATGATATTTCCTTATTTAGTCTGTGTGGCAGAACGCGCCGTTTCGGCCATATTACTCGTTTCTCACGCCAGTTTATGTTAATTTTATCAGTTATTATTTAAACAGTTTATTCTATCTGCAATAGAGACGTAAAGAGAGTACTAGGTAAATCAGACACTAGGCGTACCTACTCCTAATCTTAAGCAATACCTAATCCTAATACATAATCCATATATTCTTCCTAATCTCATTCACAAAATTTTACTTGATACAATCTCAATCTGCCTATTCCTAATCTTAAGTTCTAAGATCGTTATTATGATTTAATAAATGTGATCATTGAAGCATCATATTACTTGAATGATTAGGATTAGGCATCCAATAGCAAACTGTGAAGTGTTGTTTGTATATAGTATATAAGTGATATTTATTCATATCTTACAGCGTGAAATGCCGACCCAGTATGTCTAAATAGATAAATAATATAATCATAATTAGGCTCAAGCCTCGAGATGTATTTACGACTGTATTGTTAGATATATCTGCGACTGTACAATGAAACCCTAAATGCACCCGTTGCACGAATTTGGTCTTCTTTCTAGTACCTGTTGTGTGACCATGCTCTGCTGCGCAAATCTGATGAGGATACGGCACGTGCTGCAATTGAGCAAGAAAGACGAATCCATAAGGTATCCATTGTATAGCGCTGTCTCGCTTTCTACGGCTCCAGATGTGTAGCGAGATGGCGAGATATGTAGCAACGTGTAGGTGAGTGAGATAGCTCAGGAACAGGTGGGAACGTATGCTGAACATTCGATTTTATGTTTTATGAATACGAAGATTATGTGGAACTGGTGGATTAGACACATTAACAAAACAGGATTAGGTGCAGCCTAATCTCGTAAAATACCTCTAATCCTCGTTCTAATCTCCGCATCTCTAATCTGCAATTCCAGAGGCGTCACAAGTGCGTTGCCAGTTTTTTAAGAGGAAGTACGCTCTTTTCTTGGAAGTTTGAGGATCAAATCGATATTGTTTTATCGATATTGAAGGTTAAATGTGTGTGTGTACAGCAATGTAACAGAGACTTAAATTTTTACCCACCGAGTTTATATGACTCGAAGATCGGATTGCTAGGCACTTCGATTGGCTCGGTGGCACAATGGTAGCGCATATAACTTCTGTCCTTGAGGTCTCAAGTTCAATTCCCGGGTCGGACCTGAAGTTTGTAGTTGCTATATTATATAGTATTAAAGTATAAATCATAGATTATAATGTATATACTGGAGTATAAATGTAATTACATCATCCTGTTTAGTACCCATAGCCCATAGTGCAAGCTCTGCTTAGTTTGGGACTAGATGGTGTTGTGTGTTAGATGTTCGAAATATTATATATTTTTGTTTATGCTTCTATTATTGTTCGAATAAAAATATTAGTAGGTAAAGGGAATGAGACGAATTCTCAAAAATAAAGTTGTTTATAATAAAACATATACAACATTGTAAAAATAACATACGTACGATTATACTAATTTCTACTTTTTTATTTATTTTTATCTGCAACATTTGAAGGTGATTTGTTTGGAATTGCAGCAGTTTCAATAACGGGTTCTAGATCTGGTGATACAGAAGGATCCTCATTTGGATCTTCGTATAAGTAGTCAGCCTGCATCAACAATATTTTTTTATTATTTATTCGATCATTCAACTAGTTACCTTGTACATACCAGTACCTACCCAGATATTTTACCTTAAACTTTTTGCTAACGGAAATCACACAAACCTAAGCTACTACCTAGTCCACGTTGAGAAGCCCACACAAGTACCTGGGACAATAGTAATGATTTCTTTTGTAAAATATACAGTACAGTCCTAAAGTTGAGAGCATACATAAAAGAACAAATTATTTAATTTGAGTTCGATGGCTTAATTCAGTCATTAGTGTGTAAATATGTAATAATTTAAGGGACATCGACTCAGCCGATTGTTTATGTAAAGTGTGAACAGAATTAAACGCTGTTGGGGAAGTTTCGTTCCATGTTCTTTTTTTTCTTTCACTACTATGACTAATTTCTAGATTTAAATTTACCGTTAATTCGTATAATTCAGGAGCTGATCTAAAAACACTTTCGACAAAATCCTCATATGACACATTCCCACTACCGGAAACATTAGCGTCTCGTATCAGTTCCAGAGTCTCCATTTCATTAAATACATCTCCAAACTCTCTTACTATGGACTTGATTTCATCAATCTCTAAAAAGTTTCTTCTTTCGGTATCAAAAACCTATAAATATTTATTTATTATTCTATAAAGTATTTTACATATTGATATAAAAGTGTAATAAAATAGATGCACATAAATGAGATATTTTTAATTTTACATCCCGTAATTTTTCCTACATCTCCAATTTTTTTTGCCATCTCTCTAGTTTTCATGACGTCATTAAACCAGGTTCACAGATCTTTCCGACGGGTTGTAAATACATTATGTTTTATATTAGTTTAATACGTAGATCCATTTGGGCTTATACTATATCGGAGAGGAACCTTTGCGTATGGCTACTCCTTACCGCATTACTGTATTATAGGTATTGATATTTTCAAATAGTTTTTGTTATGGTTACCTGAAAGGCGAGTTTTAATTCATGTTTTATATCAGGAAGTAAAACCCATAAATTTAAAATGTAAATAAATTGCCCTCGGGTTAACATTCTCGTTACATCAGCTTTTAACTTTTCAACTTCAGTCATGATCTCGTGATAAGTGGGGTAGTGAAAACTTCTTCTATGAAATCTGTAACAAAAAGTACTGTGAGTTTAAGATTTTTGTACAGAGCGTGTACGCTCTCAGCAATATTTTGTAAATACTTCTTGAGATCCAAAAATTGTAGAAGCTGTTCGATAGTTACGACGTTTGTTGGTTCTCCTTCATCTGTAATTAAGAGAGGATGCGCGTTATCGTCGAACCATTTCAGCGTTTCTTCGAGTTGCTCTTCAGTAAATTTAGGCGTAGTGTTACTTAAAGGTTTAATAACATCAAAGACAGACATTTTACAGATTTTGAAATAATAAATATGAACAAAATGTAGAAAGCTTCCGAAATATTCGTTGTGATTGGATTTGACAAACAACTAACACATTTTCAACATGTTTATCACATAATGTCATCCATAAATTGAATTTTATGAATGCCTGTATTTTTATGTGTCAGAGTTTCATAGAAATCACGAAACGAAAACAATATATTGTTTACACGAATTTACGCGATCAATATATTGTTGACGATGTATCTTGGTTTAATAACTGCAAATTGTTAAAGTGCCTGAGGGCATTTTAGTGAAATACACTCAATACCTTTACCGACTGGCCGTATTTTATTCATCTGATAAAGTGTTTTCATAACGTTTGTGACGAGTAAATGCGTCAGTTTGACGTTATTTTACCAAAATCATTACTCTTATACACTAGGACCGACACTTTCTATCCCATGATTTTCTTTCCATCCCATTGTTGCCAATAAAAAATTACCTTCGAGCGATAAAACCGCCTCTTGTACTCCCTAGTTTTAATACAACATTGTAATAAATTTGGTGCACTACAATGTATTATTATATTCTTTCCTTTACAACTATATAGTTAAGCCGTTACAGTAAAGCATAATTTAGCGATAGATAAACACGACATATAAATACACAGGAGTAAAGAAAGCAAGCGGGCTGGAATTAACCTTGAGTAAACAGCAGATCGTCTATAAATATATAGTTGCAGATCATCTAATGTATGTAATAGTAAGGAATATAATTGATCAATTTATTTTACTCTACGTATTATTAACAAAATGCCGTTTGATTATGTATACTTATAAATTTTGTTATTCTATCGGTTATCTAATTTAACAAACACTCCTAACTGTACACTTAATTAATTAAACAACTACGCCACATCACGCTAGATAAAACTATCAAACTTTAACTTCGTATATGGATGGATGAAGTGGGGATTGTCTTTCGATAAAACAAAAAACGAGGATAGCGAGTGAGGATACCGGAGGCCCATAATACAACCCCTAGCCCCATCTTCCAGAGTCTGGCAACGCACTTGTGACGCCATTGGTGTTGCGGATGTCCATGTGCGGTGGTAATCGCTAACGTTTACGTTTGCCCACTATTAAATAAAAAAAACGATCTCACAAGGATGATTTCTTCTTCTTCTTCTTTTGATGATATGGCAACCAGCCGGATCAGCTATTTCTGCCAATGACAAGTATTTAATGTCTTCCAAGTCTTCAAGTCTTCGTCGTGATGGAATTAATGATAAAAAATATAAAAAATGTGGATGACATGAAATGGGGACCGTCTTTCGCAAAAACAAAAAACGATCTCCCAAGGATGATTTCATCTTTCGGTGGTACAACACATTTCCAAATATGTCAATCTGTCACCTCTGTCAGTGTCATGTCTGACAATTAATTTACTCGCTGTCATGAAAGTTAGTGCGCGCGAGAACATAAAACAAATCTCTCGGATTTCAGATAAACCGTATTGAGTTTAAAATATATAAAATAAAGTCATAATGTTTGAATCCGACGACTTTGACCAGGTAACAATAAGCTACATTATATAATTAATTAAAACAGCGCGGTCCAAGTGTTAGTTTTGCATATCTATAAGAAATATAATTATTTCCAGGTCTTATCACAATTTGAATTTCCCGAAGACACAACTGATTCAAAATCTTTCAAAGATGCACATGGGTCTGCCAAACCTGATCAATTTAATGACATCATCACCGTGAATACTGAAAAGAGACGAGATGAAAGTACTCGTAAACAAAGTAATGAGCCAAACAGTAATGAAGAAATCCAAGGCAATGAAAAGAAAGAAAAGACTTGTAAAGAAATGGTGTCGCCCAGACACACGAAACGAAAGATAATAAATTCTTACTTTGATCACAAAAGCAAGAGGAAATTTCCAGGCCCAGCAGGTCTTCTGACCGGTGATTTTCAAAGGAACGGAGATGAACCTATTTGCCAAATGGAATTATTGTCACAAGTAAGAAATAGAAAGATTTATATCAATATTAAATGCACTTTAATTTTTCTAAGTACCTTTTAGAATAATATGAATCACAAGTACTAATTGCCTTATTCTTACAAGTTATTTTAAATTTATTTAAAGTTGTAGTCTTGCCAGTCCCCAACCCGCACTTGGCCAGCGTGGGGACGTATGGCCTTAACCCTCTCCTGAGAGGAGATCCGAGCCCAGCAGTGGGACATTATGGGTTGTTGATGATTGATGAACTTTAAAGTTAACTTTTACAATTAAAACTGTATCTAGTTTCAGTTTAAAGCTTCAAAAACAATTAAAATGTAGCTGGAATTATCAATCAGTATCCTACAAACAATTGTTTATTGGAAAGTGTCAATTGGTTGAAAAGCTTGTGCCTAGCCACCACCACTTCTGTCTTTATGTATGTTCATATTTGCAGTAAAGAGTAGCCCATGTATGTCCTTTCTTAACAATCAGAGGATTGCCAATGTACTGTGAAGAGATTTTAAAGTGTTCCAATCTTATTAGTGTGTAATTTATCTTTCAGGATGTCAATTTCAGTCAAACAAATTTAAGAGGGGACTTATTTGAATCTCCACTGTGGTTAAGGCTGCTGGATGATTTGAAGCATTGGGATTTAAGAAATATTGATTCTATTAAAACAATTAAAGAACAAGCAATCACAGGTAGTTTGAGAAGAAGGAAAGCTCACACCATCACAGCTTTTGTGGAGGCAATAGATAGATCTGTTTCAGACCCTTTTATTATGATGAGGGACACAACTGGTGAGTAATGTGCGATTGTATTATTTATTTAGTTTTGTACTGCTATACATTAATGAAATTACAAATAGATATTTTTTTTTTATGCTTTGTAAATGACCAATAAAGTATTTTTAAGTCGAGTGATTTAAAATGTTCTGTGGTGACTTCTACATATAGAGCAGCAGAAACAAATTACAGTGCCATACTGGATATGCACTGAACTAACAGTACAAAACCGAATAGAAATATATACCAAACAGTATAGAAATTCTCATACAATGACTAGCATATCCACAGCATCTTAACATCAACCATTGGACCAACCATGGTCACCATGTCTGGTCCTAGGATCCTCTCTTTGTGGATGGGAGGGGACATGGCACCAGTTCCTCCACAGTTCTATTATGGAAAGCAATTCTAAACAGTAACAATTCAACTTCCATGAATTTAGTAATTAGTACATATCTAACCATTTAGTGATGGGCTCAGTATAGTATGATTTTCAGCTAAAGTTTCGACAGAATAGAATTCTTACCTGGAAAGTATGTAACTTATTAAAAAAAAAAAGACTCTTTGTTGGCGCATTACATATTAGTTATATTATTGCATAACGTGGCGACGCGTCGCCTCGGCGACAGTCAGTCTGCATTACATATTTCAAATTAAAATATTAGGCAGTTCATTTCATTACTCTATCCTGTAAAAAGTTAAAATCTCTGTACTATCTACTGCCTTTGGATATACATAAAATTCAAGATATCATAAATTTAAAAGGGGTTTTTTTAGGGAATATAAAAGGGACACTCCATAGAGATGCCTGGTCAGCTTTCTCACAATACATTGCTTCAGAGTATTGTGCATTTATATTGTGGAAACCTACAATACTTACTACTGGTGCTGCATTCAAGAAACACTACCTCAACATAACATTGAGTAACATACTAGCAGTGTACAGTTCCACTGTTCTGAGCAATGAGGCTGTGACAAAGCCTCTACCTGATGGTTACTCTATAGTTTATGAAGATGATTATACTGTGATAAAAACTCAAAATAGTGTACAAAATATAGGTAAGTTTGCAATGTATTACAGAGTAAAAATGTTCATTAGTTAATGTACAACTTTATAATGACAAGTTTTTCTTTAGCTAAAACATAAGTATGCTAAAAATCAATAATGAACTCCATGGCGGGTTTTATCGGGCTCTTAATGGGTCCGATATAGACTTCAAAGCGTCGACCTCCTGGCTACGGTATGGTGACCTCTTCGGAGAAACCGAAGGTTTTGTTTGTGCGATTATGGACGAAGTTATCATGACGAATAACTATCGGAAGTATATCCTAAAGGATGGTACGGTTGATATATGTCGGGCATGTCACCGTCCCGGAGAATCTATTAGGCATATTATTTCTGGTTGTTCTCGTCTTGCTAACGGCGAATATTTGCATAGACACAACCAAGTAGCCAGGATAGTACATCAACAGCTTGCCCTCAAATACAAACTTGTGAATTCAGAGGTGCCATACTACAGGTATGTGCCCGACCCAGTTCTCGAAAATGGTCGTGCTACGTTGTATTGGGATCGATCTATTATCACGGACAGGACTATTGTTGCCAATAAGCCTGATATTGTGGTAATAGATCGATTAGAGCGCCGCGCAATGATTGTCGACATCGCCGTTCC
This sequence comes from Hyphantria cunea, assembly GCA_003709505.1. Classification (NCBI taxonomy): domain Eukaryota; kingdom Metazoa; phylum Arthropoda; class Insecta; order Lepidoptera; family Erebidae; genus Hyphantria; species Hyphantria cunea. The sequence goes on from PKRV01000125.1 coordinate 333,105, forward strand.
TCATGACGAGAATCTCGTGAAAGTTGAAAAAGAAAAACAATTGAAATATTTGGATTTATCTCACGAGATTGTCGATATGTGGGATGTAGATTCGGCGATCATTGTTCCGATAGTTGTGTCTGTTCACGGATTGATAGCCAAGAGCCTCGACCAACACCTCAAGAGGCTCACGTTAGATGGTTGGATCAAGGGTCTGATGCAGAAGGCAGTCCTTCTTGACACGGCTCGTATTGTCAGGAAGTTCCTTTCTTTGGAGCCCTAACCACCGGTTTCTTGGTCCCTGTACCCGAAATCGGTGGTCTACAATTTTTTATATTTTTAAATATATATTATTGTTAATTTTTTATGTATTTAAAAATATATCAAATATGTATATATAAATGTAATAAAGAGAATAATAATAACAACTTTACACATCAGAGACAAGGCAGTCCAATCCTTAACTTGGCAGAGCCTTTGACGTGGTAACCAGACTGCCGACAAACACATTTATACATTTCTAAATTCATAATACATGATTTATAGGATCATGGCTAAAATAAATAATATAAATAAATACATATTCAGAAGCAGATTAAGTATCAACATAGACACGGCTAGCGTCTTTCTAGCAACCACACTATATTATAAAGGATACATATAATTATAAATATACATAGCTACTTTGCGATTACTCCAATTCGAATTCGATTTTTTTTTTTTTATATTTAAGCTGCCAAAATGACTCTGCCCTGCCTGATGGAAAGCATGAGCAGAATCCAAGAGTGGTGGTCACCATCCTCAATGCGAAAAAGAACAATGCAGCATGGTGACCCACACTATGGCGGCCTGGGGGGAAGGGGGATGGTGAGGGGGATAGGGGGCGTTGGATTGGGGTATGGGCCTCCGGTATCCTCACTCACTCGATGAAACACAGCGTAAGCGCTGTTTCACACCGGTTTTCTGTGAATTTCTTTAGTAATTCCGAATAACGAGTCATCGTAGCTCGGCGAGGGCCTTATCTACATGAGCAGATGCTTCTGCCGCCGATCAGACACAAATGATTCAGCCTCTAATCCCACTACATAGCGCTAGCGGCCTACCTTATTCTAGATATGAGTCAAAACCTCCGCCTACATATGTACGTATCATTTATTGGTAATGTTGTCTCCAATACTTAACTTATTATTTTGTTACAGGTTCCAATTGCACGTTAAATAGTGTACATGATAATGAATCGAATGATTTATTGGATGATTTAGAAAATATATTTACAGATGATATATTTTGAACAATTTTCATGAAAGTTTTTTAATATTTCTGTATATTTAGTTCATGAAAAGTGAATATTTTGTTATTAAAGCTATGATTATATGTACTCGATACATTTTTTTATTGTTCTAGTACCCAGACTTGTCTCACTTTTCGTAACATCGAGGCGGACTGTGTTTTCTTTATTACAAATTTATAAATTTGGACCAATACTTGGACCTTTAATAAACAATACTCTATAAAATAAGAAAAATAGTTGATAGTGAGAGTAAACTACTATTAAACTACAAAAACTAAAATAATATCGGGACCTCTGAAACAAAGAAAGCTTGAAAGGATTCCCAAACTAATCCATTGGGAGATTAAATAAAACCGCATCCAAAGCATTTCTCATTTTGCGTCTAGGGTATAAAACGAGACGGGTATGCACTTATTAGAGATGCTAGTTTATGAAGATTCATGAAGGCCAACGCTTATCATCAGTAAAACCAATACATTGAAATTTATAAATAATTTATTTTGCTTTAACTTTTATATGGCGTGTTACAATATGTTTAGATAGTGAAGCTGGATGGAAATACGTGCTTGGACACATTTTGCACTTAAAAACCTCTCTCCGTTTCTTAGGTTTATCTTTCTCGCTTTGTTCATCTTTGTCACTTTGTTTAAACTTCTCGCCTTGTTCGTTAGCTTGTTCCTTTTTTTTATCTGCTTCTGCCTTAAACGGATGAAGTCCTAAATGGGTTTTGACATGCCGTACACAAGCGTAGAGTTTTGAGAAATGTACCTGTAACAGTTTTGGGAAATTATTAGTACACTAGTTTTTGCCCGCGGCTCTGACCGCGTGTATATTGGTTACCGCGGTAAAAAGTTGCACATGCCGTGTCCTGTAACTGGCGTAAGGTTCACGGTCCAGATACACATAGCATTGGTATATAGATGTACAGTATATATGACAAAGAGTTAACCCAGACCACTCATTAAATAAAATAATATATAACACCACTTACATCACACTGTTTACACTTGTAATATTTATTCTTTTCAGTCTTAATGATGGAGTATGCGTCGACCATGTCTATCTTGTCTGTGTCTATAGTTAATATTTGATCTGGTTCCATGCAATCGCTCTGAAAAGTATATACATGCATTTATAGTCTTGCTCTTATTATTTACAATGTAAAATGCAAGTATCAGGACCGAAAAATAAGTGCTGATTTTACCAGAATATTTAACCGCACTAATTTTCATGTTGTAGAGCATTCAGCAACAGCATTCGTGCGGTATTCACATTTATAAAAGACATGTACTTATAGTCATATATACGTGGCCTACTAAATAAATTAAATGAAAATAGTTACCACATAAGAGACTTTATCAACTTCGAAACTTAAGTCCGTTCGCTTATATGAATAGTGACATATCGATTAAGCTTCTTGACTAACCAATCAGGATCCAAGAAATTGCCGTATCGTACGATGGCATGAAACCTGATTGGCATGTGGTTAGGTCCTAATCGATGTGTCACTATTTCTTTAATTTTAAAGTAAAAAAAACAAAACATCCTCGAAAAATACAGTTGAAAACCAAGGACAGTCATAGGAACACGTTTTTTAAATTACAAACTAGTGGAGTCGAAAAGTAGTGAAGTAATGAACGTGAGATTAAATAAAATATATTGCAACATACTTCTTGATGCTCTTTCAGGGCTTCTTCAGATTTAAATAAAGCTGCACATGCACTACATGCAAACACGGTATTCGGATGCCGCCTTTTAACGTCAAACATTTGGTTCAGAGACAGCACTGTAAACAAAACTAATTGTAAAGATTTTTGCAAATTACACATTAATACAATATAAAAAATTAAATATATATTTATAAACATTCAAATCAATTGAATATATCGATTATAAAACACACATTGTAGTTTTATTTACAATATAATTGTTTATAAGAAGGCGTTCTTATAAACAATTATAAGAATTAATTTATCTACTGTATTCGTACGAATTATAAAATATATACTAAAATCACAAAGCTGAAGACTTTGTTTGGCCGAACGTATTAATTTTGATATCTCAAGTTGTGGAATGACATTATCAAAAGAGCAATTATTTCAATTAAAACCTAACGGCAAGTTAATTTTCTCGTGATAAATCTTAATTTTTAGTAAATGCAAATTAATGTGAATTAGGAATTCCGTTTCTTCGGACAAGAATATGTCATTATTAACAAGTACGCTGTATCTATTCCATTTCTCGTTCCTAGTCCTAGGTCCTAAGATCTTAGTGGTTGGTAGTTAGAGAGATTAATTAGATTTTATACATACGTCTCTTGTTTAAAGTGACAGCAATTCGAGTGACTCCATCGGAACCTTTTGTTTCTGTAATGTGTACGTGAAATATTATACACGTCTCTTTCTCGTGGTCAATGCAATCCAAGTGATGATTCTCGTTAGTCATGGCTTCTACTGTAAATTCAAATTTATTTTCATTAGATAAATAACGTTACTAGAAATTATACAACAATACTTTTAGAAATCTCTCTTTTATTTAAAACATGTAGTATAGTGGTAGGTATTTTTTATTGAATAGGGGGCAAACCATCAGACGCATCGCGTGATGGTAAGCGATTACCGCCGCCCATGGACACCCACAAGACCAGACGCGTCACAAGTGCGTTGCGGCATTTGGGTGATGAGGGAGGGGTTGGGACATGGGCTTACGGTATCCTCACTCACTCGGTGAAACACAACGCAAGCTCTGTTTCACACCGGTTTTCTGTGAGGCCGTGGTATCACTCCGGTCGAACCGGCCCATGCGTGCCGGAACGTGGCTCTCCAACGCTAAAGGAACGTAAACATGTAGTAATTTGGTTACCGTTCCATCGAATTATGCGCTGCACATTATGGACTCGTGGATGGCTATGAGAACATCCTAGTGATGGTTCTAAATCTATCCTAAAATTGTGTATATCATCTTCTATGCGTTAGTTTTATAAATATTTATATAATCAAAGCTTTGTAACGCCATAGGTACCTAAGTTTCGAAAAACTAGTTTTAGTATTTATGAACGAAACAGGTTTCAACGACTAGTTTACAATCGCGGACTAGGAAAATATAACCAGTCCAGTTTACTTATAAGTTTCGTATATACAAACAGCGTCCTGACAATAAAACATAAAAAAAGAATTTCCCAATTTGGTGCATTCGATCGAAAATTATGCGCTTACATACATTTTTGTGATTCATTTTTATTGATACAGAAGATTTATAAAATACCTGATTTTGCTCTTATACTCTGCAATAGATCAGGTAAGTGCTGGAACTTCGGTGGACAATCTTCTTCTTGCGGTACGTGACCTGTCAAAAGGACCATGTCTCCTCTGTTGGAATTTGCAGTTGGTCCTTCTTTATTGTTCTTTACCTACAGTAATGAAAATTTTTAATTGCTTTGTGTATAATTAGTCTGGCCACAAATACTGTTACAATAAAAAATAATCAAAATATTACTTTTGAATTTGGAATCTGTCATTTTTACAGGATTGTTCATTGTATTTTCTTATTTTCGCACCAATATATTATAAAATATTTTGTGATATTAAAATGGAGTGGGGTGATAAAAAGAACCGAATCGCTGTGATTGCATTACATAAAGTAGGTATGGAGCCAATACAATTTTTAAAATCCTCCATACGCTTGGCGTTAGTCAAATGTTAACATGTTCAGAAAAAAATTAAAAGCTATTGATAGATACCATAGAACCTCCTATGTTTGAGACAGAAAAGATTTGGCCGTCCATAGTGTTCGTGCGAAAAAGGCGATCAAAGCAGTAAGGGAAAGAACTTGAAGAAATCCTGTCCGAAAGCAAGATTTTATCTCGGAAGATGAAGATAGTACCTAGAACCATTTCGCCTATTTTAAAAGATGACTTTGGACTTGTAGCCTATAAGGGACGCACTGGTCATTTCTTAAATGATAATTTCAAAAAGAAGGGTGTAGGGTGGCGTAATCAAAACAACTAGGTACTTACGCAGTTCGTAATGGGAGGACACAGAATGATTGAGTTAATTAGAATTAAACATTTTTACGTATGCGATCTTTTTTATGCTGAAAGCTCTAAAGAAGCTTCCCAATTAGTCAACAGAGTGTGGGCATTATCCGACTTAACTGATGGTTTGGTGGGGAGTAAGCTATGAAGGATTGACTGAGCCATATTTTTGTGAAAAAGGATTAAAAACATCGGCACGTGTATAAAGATACCATTCTTGACAAGGTAGTTAAGCCCCTTAACAACACCATGGTCCTTTCAGCAACACTCGACGCCGTGTCATAAAGCTCAATCCACCCATATACTACACTAGTGATGCCCTATAAATTCCCTAGAAGAAATAGGAAAAAAAATAGGAATTCATTTAGAAGTTTTCATAAAAAAACACCAAAAATCCTTTCTCGATACGTTAACAAGCACCTTGTTCTTTAGTTGTTATTGATACAAAACATCGTACCGGGCAAACACACATGACTTTTTTTCTTTAGTCTCAGAGAAACAATACAAAACCGAAATGGACACAAAATGAAGCCCAGATTCAGAACCTAATTCATATGGGGATCGGACCCTCAACAATCACAAAGAAAGCGGCATGAAGGCGGCAGAGCATTCAGTGAATAAATGATATTAAAACATTGCTCAAGCTAAATATTAAGTATATTCTAAACACCACGAACAATACAATAATTATTTCAACAGTTATCATACCTTAGTAATGATTACATTATGCCCAACTAAAAAGCTTTCTATATTGGGTATTTTTAATAGCTGTCTAATCACGCTGTGGGCTGATATGATATCCTCGGGACTCAGTTTAGCTTGAGATGTACTGCGCACTGAGTGTTGTATGAGACTTACGAGCTCTGTTTCACTTAAACCGTTATTATTATCTGAAATACATTAATTGATCTTGAATTAAAAGTACCTGGACATGATAGCTGGTGTTGCAATTTTTGTCACACTTTATTTTAAAAAAAAAAACCACTTTACTCGGTTTTTTTACATACACAGTTCAAACTCACTATGGTACAGTTCAAGCAAACTACGGTATATTTCTTGCAACTGAGTGATTTTTCGTAATCTTAGTTTCATATTTTTAGCCTATGTTGCTAACAATGGATCGACTATGACAATATAGTTAAAAAACAAAAATAATCTCTTAAATAACACTAGTAATGATTGAAATGCATTACGGCACACCTTTTAAGAACTAGTGTGCTCAAAGTGTACCTTAGTCGGTATAGTTCAAGTAATAATATATAAGTTTCAATTCGAGATTTTTCAACTTGGTCCGTATTTTCATGTAGATAAGAGGGCGTCGAAAAAAGATACAATGCAAGAAAAAAAAAAGAGTACATTTTCAGATATCACACAAATATAATGCATACATTAAATACTCACTATATGGATTATCATTTGCAACCGTTTCTGTTATCATATTTTCAGTGTTGCCCTCATTAGACACTGCAGGTTTAATAATGCTCTGTCCTTTTGTTACTCTTTTCACCATTTTAGCTACTAATCTTTTTCCGTTCACGGTTTTTCCAAGCACTAGTTTTTGTGGAATATCTAAAATTTAAAACTATTTGTTAAAAATCAAATGTTTTTTTGAGTGAATGAGTGAGTGAATGAATGAACGACAATGTAGTTATATGTAATTTGTTTTACCTTTGAAATTAAATTTGGTTTTTATTTTTATCGAACTGGTATTATGTCGTGACTCTTGCCTTATTATTGCTATCTCATTTATATTATTCATGAACTCGGTTTCCTGATTACTGTCTGATACGTCCATTTGTTCTACATTGACCGAAGATACTGCTATGTTTTCTGAAAACAATTGTTTATTGAAACTCTTTCTTAAAGATACCTTGTTCTAACTCACCATTCGGCCTAATGCGAGGTAGATGGTGCAACACATGGGACAGCGACAGGAACTTGCGACCCAGTTTAGGGAGTACGGTCATCGTCTTAACTACTCTCACTTATTAAAGTTTTTTTAATTTAAATTATATATAAGCCTTCTACTTTGCCTGATGGAAAGTATAAGCAGAATCCAAGAGTAGTGGTTACCATACTCATTGGAAATGGAAACAATCAGCATAGTGATTCACATCATAGCGGCCTTTTGAGATACTTCTGTATCATTAGGCCTCCGAAGTCGCGCTCATTTACGAAACATGATAGCACGAATGCTGACATTTTATTCTAATAGTACACACTCGGCGAGATCGCACCACGTATGTCTCAGCGAGACATTTACAAGGCTAGGAACACCGAGTGGAGCCGTGTTAAATCTCCACTTGACTCGCCTTAGTTCAATTCGACATCATTCAGTCAATAGATGAGATAGTTGTGGACGTTGCTACTATTGCAACTTCTTCTTGATTTGTTGAATCTTTCGCTACAGTTGTACACTCAAATGAATCCATGTATCATTTACTTTTCTTTTGTCCTTATGGTGACAATGCATGAGATCCCCTAAAATAGGTTCGTTTGGTAATGTTCTAAAACCAGCAGAACACATTCATAGGTCCATTAAACAAAAACTTGACTGTTCTAGGCACTGGCGCTATTGCGTGTTACGGCAGTTAAATCACAATTTGAATGGTGGTTTAAATGGCGGTTAAAACCCAGGTCGATGGGTTTTGACTCGTGATCAAAAAACCGACTCTTACTAGAGCGCACCCCAGACGGGACGAGACGGCTCGAGTGCGCAGTACGTCACGCACGTCGTCTAGCATATTTTGACAGTGAATTATAGAAATTGGAAAATACCAACCTTTGTTATCATTGACGACCAACTTTAATCCTTTTACATTATCGTCTTGTTCAACATTGCTTCCTATAACAAACTCCATGGCGTCCTGTTGGTCGTTTAACGACTGAGCGACTAAATTTGGAAACTGACTCGAAACATTTTCTATTTTAATAGTTCTGCTAACAAACAGACTTATTAGATTGATATCTCACATTATGAGAATCGATACTGTTAACACTATATTTACCCAGGTTTTTCTTCACTCTTTGTATTATTCTGAACTTCATTTCTAAGTTTCTGTATTAATTCTGAAATAAAATTAAATTGTAGTCAGTTAATTTATTTTTATAATAAAATAAAAATAAGCTTACAATTTCAAATTAATATATTCTTGTTATAAAAGGCAACTCTCGTACAAGGAATATAGCCTGTATAACACGGGACTTTACAATTAAACTTATACAAAGAACACCCAGACTCAGTACCACAATTTGTAGACACAAACTGTCCACATAGGACACAAGAAGCGGGTTAGGGCAGTCGCTTATTTTTTAACTAGCTGTACCCAGCATTCTTTCCAATGCAATGTTTAATAAAGAGTATAATGAATGTGTTTCGGAGAGCACGTAAAACTGTCGGTCCTGCGCCTGAACTCTCCTTGATCGTGTCGGTTAAACGTCCCATCGGATTATGAGAAAGAGGGAACAGAGAGTGCTCCTGTGTTTGCGCACACACTTGTGCACTATAATATCTCCTGCGTAGTTGGCTGGTCTCCGTTGAGACTGGCCGCCTGACGTAATCGACTAGGAAGAGAACATAATGAATGAAAACCTAAGTAGATTTTTGAGCTAAGAACCATCGCGACACCCTGACACAAAGCTTCCATCAATATTTGATCACGGATTAGGGATCACGTCATAGACGACAAACATACAAACATTGACCTTTATCTATTTATGAGATAACATAGTAAATGTAAGTGTCTTGTCTTACTTTGTACAGCTTTCATGGACAGATGGAGTGATGATTTGAGCAAGACGGCTGGCAGGACGAGAAGAAGACGAACCAAGTGGCGTGCAATTGGAGATACCTATGTCCAGTAGTGGACTACAGTAGGACTGATGATGTTGGTGCACTTGTTTTTAACAGTTAAACAGAACATAGAATAGCTTTTATCTATAAAAATGACTTCTTTATGGGCAAAGCCATGGTCTAATGCTTGTAAATAAATAATTTATAAACCTACTATTGTTAGATGTAATATCATGCAACCCAAGTGTATTCAGTATATATATTTTATCATTTGATTCTAACAAGATCCAGCCTTTTTGTTCCAGTGTTTGATATTGCTCATCACTTATAGTTATCTGTAATACAAAACACATTAGTGCAGTCATTATTATTTCTAAGTTTGAAATTATTTTTGATATTTAATTTGTTTGAAATTAGTTGTTCAGTGATTCAAAAACGTTACTTTCTTCTTTTAAAAAGGCAACTCTCAGATTAAGAAACTACATGAAAGAACACCCAGGCTCAAAACAACAATTTATGGATTAAACAAAAACACAGTTTAATTTACAAGGATTTTGTATTTCAATAATTTGAATATTTATTTTACAACTGGTATTACTTTTTTTTTGTATTGAATAAGCTTACATATTCTTAGTATTAATAAATCTGGAGGCTCATTATTTGATTATGAGGTTCCTTTGATTAATAGATGGCCTAGTGCGAGTTTATTTCACGTGAACAATCCTTCAACTGCAAGTGTATTCAGTGTTTGTAGCAATTTCAAAGCGGGGTAATGCTGAAAGCGGTCACTGTGACGATTGAGTGGTGTGAAATAAACTCGCACTAAACCCTCTGAAAGCCAAATAAACTTTATACCTCAGTAAAATTGTTTCCCTGTTTACTGTCATGTGTTGCAATATCTATTATATCCACATCATCTGAATCTGTTTCTTTGAACTGATCAACTACAATATCAGATTCCACCTAGAAATTAAATCACAATTGAATTATTTTAATTCATTTTTTAAAGCAATTAAAATTCATGATTGACCACACTTTGTCCAATACAAGTCAGCATTCTAAGTGACAGGCACAAACCACATTACAAATGGGACCAGAGCACATCACATTAGATTTTTAAATAGGACTAGAGCATGTTACAAATGGACCAAAGCACATTACAAATGGAACCAGAACACATTACAAATGGAACAAAGCACATTACAAATGGGCCCAGAGCACATTACAAATGGGACCAGAACACATTACAGATGGTACTATTTCTTCAAATGTGACACAATCACACTCATTGTTCTTATTTAAATACTGGTATAAAATAAAGAGAAGAAGAATGAGGAGTAATTAAACAAAAATACCTCTTCAGTAGTTGTGCTTGAGCTTGGTTGTAATAAATAACTATTGGTGTACAGACCGTTTTCCCCTTCAGGTAATATAAATTGATCTGAAATTGTTAATTACTTCTCTGAAATATTGATTATAGATTAAAAATGGATTATTAAGATAAACCAAATCAATTTGATTGTAATAGTAACAATAAGCTTTACATATGAAAAATATGAAAAAAAGGCTAATGACGTTAATTTACTAAAGTAACCGAACTGAAAACAACTGTTTTTTCTCTGATGTTTGTGCACAGTAATTTCAGAAGTAGCTTTACCGATTTTCTTTGTATGACATCAGTTTAAAGAATCACCGCGAAAACCGACATAAACACAGGCAGAGTTGCATGCGAAAGTTAGTTGTAATAATAAGTTGCTACCTAAAGCAACTGTGTGTATTTTCATAAATGTAGTAACTTCATTTATATTAATAATGCAGCAATCATACAAATGGGATAGGCTTAATAGGTAGGTGATATGTACACTTGCTACTTTGACTGCCTCGGTAGCCTAGCGGTAGCGTATGCGACTGCTGTTCCTGAGGTCTCGGGTTCGATTCCCGGGTCGGATCAAATGTTTGTATGATCTGCAAATATTTGTTTCGGAGTTTGGGTGTTTTCTATGTATGATATGTATGTATTTACAAAAAAAAGTATATAAGTATTATATCAGTTGTCTAGTACCCATAATACAAGCTCTGCTTAGTTTGGGACTAGATGGCGTTGTGTGTTAGATGTCGGAAATATTTATTTATATTTATTTAAAAACTCATACTCTTTGCCAATCTTTGAGTGGTCCTGCTAAAATTAAAAGGACCTAACATCAATTTTCAGCATGGTCATGGTTCAGTATGGTCAACCAGTCATACCAGCCATATGTGTACATCATGCCCATTTTACTAATGTCATCATTCTCCCCCTACTCTTTTCTCAACTTAATTTGGGTTTGGTGCAATGAATTTCTTCCTCCACTCTACTCTATCACTCATCAGTTCACTTTCTCCTTCCCTGACCATATCTTCTTTTTAATACAAGACTTTAATTTTTACATCTTTACCGTACCATAATAAATGTGTGAAACTTACCGGAGACAGATATAAGTTCTGTTGAATTTTCAACATCCACAAAGAATTGTTGGGAAGGAACCCCATACACTCTGCAGGGCTCTACATCCTCCAAAACTTCTTTCACATCTTCGACTTGCGCTACATACTGGATTTGTCTATTTACTGTAAAATTCACAATAATAAATCCTTATTAGGAAATAAAAACAATGTAACCAGATTATTTTAAAATTAACTTTACACTATATTATATTTATTAATATTATATTTTATTACATTTAACTCTGTAGCATAATAAATAGGGAGGTATCTATTACCTCGGGGCTTTATGTATAAATTTTTTATGGGATTGTCTGATGGTAAGCGATTACCGCCGCCTATGGACACCTGCAACGCCAGAGGTTTGTGCTGGCCTTATAAAAAGGAGTATGCTCTTTTCTTGAATAAATACAAACTAAGTGTAGTGAAATTGAAGAGGCCTATGTCCAGCAGTCGACTGCAATAGGCTGATGATGATACAGTACACCTCTTGAAAGTTATACTTTATGATAAATGAAAAAAAAATGTGTGTAGTTGGGCTAGTGGTTTTAGCAGTCACCACACCGTTTCCTAGTATGCTGAGTGGGTTCCAATGCCACTTGGGATGCACCTAGTGTGATCCACAAGTTGTTGTTGTGTCTGTTTTTGGAATGTTTTTAAAGTCCCGAGTGACAATATCTAATGAGGGAGATGCTTTAAAAATTGATAAAAATATTATGAAGTAACAATTATGTCAAAAATCAATAATAAAAATAATATCCTCACACATCTCACACATGGCTGTCTGGTCCAGACCAGACTGCTAATATTAATTATTTGTTTCTAAATACATACTTGGTATAGATAAATTACCATATACCATGACCCTAACCAGAACAAATGCTCATGTTCATCACACATTTTTTTTATGGGTTGGAATCGAACCCACTTCCACTAGTTTAGCAGTCAGGATCACTAACCACTAAACAAGCAGGCCCATCAAAATTACTTAGTAAAAACTATATTTGATAACATCAACCATTAAGAAATAGCCTTAGAGATTTTGCTACTAATATTAGGTATATTTATCAACCTATCACCGTCCAGTGCTGAACGAAGTCTCCCCAAGGAGCGTCAATTATCTCGGTCTTGGGTACTCCGCATCCATTCGATACCAGCCACTTTCTTCAAATCGTCTGTCCACCGTGGCGCAGGGCGCCCTACAATACGTTTGCCTAATCGCGGTCTCTACTGAAGCACATTTCGGCTCCATCGACCATCGGTTCGGACCAACTATTTAAGGTACTTACGTAGAAAAGATCCATCATCTTGGACAACAAAGAATTGTTCAGGTTCACTTTCGTTACTATTCGCTGGCAAAAACTCATAAGTTTCGTAAGTATTTTTATCCATTTTGCAGAAATTATAAATGGCACTCAATTACTAAATTAATGTATATATATTTTGTTTTCATAATTACTCGTCTTTTAAATCTGTTTTACAGTGTGCAACATTCACACTTTTTTATTTTAATTCATCTTTCATATTATTGTCTGTCAGATTGACTAAGGTGAATTTGCCATGACCGGTGAAACTGACGTTCCGTAACGACAGAATGCAACCATGCACTAATCGAACTCAGCATAAAAGTATTCTAATTTAAGTCAAAAAAAATGTAATTATCTATGCTACTGAGCACAACTAACGTATTATAATAATTTCATTTTAAATTTCTACAAAATAATATTGAATATCGCGTGATTCTTCATTTCTGCAAATTGCCGTAACACAGTTAAATTCTGTAGTTTTTCATTTTTAAATTTTAATTGTCATATTTACAAATCAAATTACGTATTTGCAAATTACAAATTACAAATGAAAAATTGTATAGGAACTTACTAACCAGAAGTCATCTTCGATAGAATTAATATCTGATTTCTTATTCGTTTCTTTTACTATAATTTTGTGTTTTGTTAAAGATGTGTATACAGAGTGAAGAATTGTTTAGCTAAAGAATTAAAGTTAATAATTTGCAGCTAAAACATCGATCCTTGCTTACTGTCAATAACATATATTATGTTTTTCATTTCAAAATGTTTTTATACTGTTATAAAGAGGAACGATTTGTATTTTTGTATGTAACGATTAAATTCAAAAATACTGGACTGATTTAAAAAATTTCTTTCACCATTAGAAATCGAAATCATCTCCGCATAACAAAGGCTATTTAATATTTGCAAAAGAGTTTGGGGTCTGTATGAAAACTTCGATAACGTAACCCAAGGTGTTAAAAACTGTGCGCTACGGAGCTATTGACAATATAATATATGTCCACAACTATAGACCAAAATAATATATGTACCACAGTTTTATAAAAGACGTCATTATCGTCAAAAAAGTCTGCGGTACGACATTTCTAACTATTACATTTGTCATATTAGCAACTTTTTTATGTTGAAATAAGTGAGAGTGACGTCAATACAAACTAGGCCTCATTATTTGTTCATTCTTTTCCTTATCCAAATAAATCATTTCAAATTCAATTTAATTTATTCAATTTCTACAAGGCTATACCTCAAATATATATTACTTCTTGAAATATTAAAATCGGACATACTATCCAAAAGTTATAATGAGTATATTTATTAAAAATGAAATTTAAAAAAGTAATGGTTTCAAGGGTTAATGGTTTTATCTTAATACAATAGAGGATATAAAGATTAAATATGGCTAATGGTTCCTGTCTGTGTAAATAAGTATAAAATCTTCTCTACAATATTCTATGTAACTGTGTGTATATGTGTCTGGTCTGTGGTTCGTTGCGGCATCATAGCTCCAAAACGGATTAAAATAAGTTCCATGCATTTCTCTTCTTCTTCTTTTGATGAATGGCAATCAGCCGGATCAGCTATTTCTGCCAATGTCAAGTATTTCAAGTCTTCAATTCTAAGTCTTCGAGTCTTCAAGTCTTCGTCGTGATGGAATTAATGATAAAAAATATAAAAAATGTGGATGACATGAAATGGGGACCGTCTTTCGCAAAAACAAAAAACGATCTCCATGCATTTCTCTATTAAAGTTTTGAATTTGACAATGTTTTAAAGTTTGACAACAGAAGATTTCTCTCACAGACTAATAGGCATACGGAGCTAGCCATTGATATACATCGATTATAGAACGATAAACATAGATCTCAATGCAACTAGCGCCGCTTGCAGATGGTTTAGTCCTTTGCGATTGCGAATGAACATTGTCATTTTATTACTGAAACATTAACTGTGAATGCCTATTAATTCAAAATAATTTAAACATTATTAAGACTAATTTTAAATATACAATTCTGAAAGGAAAATCAATCAGGAAAGTTTACAAAATAAAATATTGAAAATAAAATACGGTTCTCAGTAGCTAGTTTATTTAATTTTCTTTAGCAAAATATATATACTGCATAACGTGGACAAGTGGAACTACACGAGTATACAGCGCAATTAAATTGTGAACTTGTGTAATGGCGATGCAAAGATTCTTATTAGCGCCTCAAGAAATCTAAAAGAAAGTAGTGTTATTTACACTATTTATAAATTAAGAATGGCTGAACCAATTATGCTGAAAATTGGTGGGGAGGTAGCTTAGAACTAGGAGATGGACATAAGATACATTTAGATTTTCACACAGGTTATTTTTTTTTACTTCTTACCGCGGGTAGGTAAGTTTTCTTCTGTAGGTATAGAATTTTTACATTATAATATTTTTGGAACAGATTGGAAAAAAAGAAAACGGAGGTAGTTCTATCGAATATTGATAGTTTAAGCACACCTACGAATTAAGTAAACTTTATATTCAGATTCTAGCTTTGACTTATACATTCAAAAGTTATTTTTTTTTGTAAAAAGTTTTTCAAATGTTAATACTAATTCAAAAAAATAAAAACCAACATGAAAAAGATTCTGAATCTGAAAAGGTTCAAAAAAAGTTCTAAGTTAATTATAAACAAACATTATAAACATCCAAATGATTTGACAACATAATGATAAATCTCCAAATTGTTTAATTAGGTACAGAAGACAAAAATACTGTATGAAATAAAAGTACATACTCTCTTGAATGATTGCTTATGTTAAGAGTTATTGATTAATCAAGACTTTTTATTTTTATTTATTCTTTATGCACATTAGTAGTGATAAAGGTGGACTTAATGCAGAGCCAACACAACTTTTCTGAGTGACTTTTCCATCAGGTGAGCCATGGACTTCTCAGAGGATGTATTTGTGTAGAGCAACGTTCAATTAATTCGGTTCCAGGAGCTACTTCTATTATTGTTAGCTTTTACTAGTCTATCTAGTAACTTTATTCATTATGGAACTATCAATGTACATGATTAAGTTAAAGGAATTAATAGAAATTTAATAGAAAACTCGAAATCAAAATGACCGATGCATTAACTTACATAAATATTTTGTTACATGCTTAGATATTTTATGCACTTATAGTGAACGTTATGTGATATTTCTTAAGTTTTATGTTTGTTTTACGGGCAAGTAAAGTCAAATATATAACTTTTTGTAGCGAAAGCCTCGCAATGTACAGTGTTTCTAAATGCATGTATGTAATCTTTTAGTTGTATTGGTATATACACTGGAGCGTGAAGTTTACCAATAACTATTAACTCAACTAATTTATTCAGCATTTTAGTTTTTTCTATTTTAGACCCTGTTTGACACCATTTTCCATAATGAAATTTATAGAATGAAGCATCTGGACGAAGGCTTTGTTTAGCCATCGGTAAATCATAAGAGCATCCATAATAGACAAGAGTACCGTTGCATTCAAGTATTTTGAGCATAACGTCTTCATATCGGCCTCCCAAACAATTGAAAGCTAATACAGGTCGAGATAGAGCTGTACTGAAACTTGACATTTCTTCAGCCTCTTCTAGCGTACACACGAGGTTACCTCCTATTTCCGTAAGGTATTCCTTTACAGCGTTATACCCACAGTGATTAGCAACGATGTTCATGGTTTTTATTCCTAAAGCTTTACATAGCATTATGACACACTGTCCGACTGGGCTGTTAGCTGCATTTTGCATTATAGTTTGACCCGGTTCAATATTTCTAAAGTCACTTATCATTCTGAATGCAGTGCAGGGAGCTACAGATAGCATAGAAGCTTCTGCCAGGGGTAATTTGTGTGGAATTCTATGTAGAGCTCCTTCAGGATAAATACCATAGTATCGCCAAGTGCCAAGCAAATTTTGGGTTAAAACAACTCTATTCCCAATTCCTATAGAACATACTTTGCTTCCAATTTCGACTACTTCTCCGACACCTTCGTCTCCTGGCACCGTTGGTAAGTTGGGACGATATATTTGCCTTCCTGCAATCAAAACCGTCTATAGTTAAGTAATATCAAAGCATAACCCTTTTTTACCTACCTGTGTTTGTATAAAATGGCAGCATTTGTGTTGTCGTGTTTCTTTGGTGAGAGCGATATCGTAGGCTTATTGATGCAGAAGCATCTCAATAGGCCGCCATAGAGTTGGTGCCTATGCTGCATTGTCTTCGTAATGAGTATGGTGACCACCACTCTTAGATTCTGCTCATGCTTTCCATTATGCAGATTAGAGTCACTTTGGCGGGTTCATACATAAGAAAAAATAGATTTCTTTGACCGAATACCATTTAAGTATAGTATGTATATCGATAACAACGGCCTCTAATAGGATACAGCTGGCCTTTTCGTGGAAAAAAAGTTTTGATCGACTATACCACCCTGGTCAAACTATTTTTCCTTTGGATTGTAGTGCTGTTATCCCGCGCTGCTTCCTGCATAATACGGTTTTTACGAAACCCGTGGGACTAATTAGGGTGCTGACTGTTGTTCATAAACAAATTAGTGCAGTTTCTAACATACTAAAGAAAACTAAGATGGTGTATACATAAAGTAACCGATTAACAATCTATTTAAAACGAAAACAATGCTTATATATAGTACTGCATTAGTTGGTAGGTAGGTAGTAGGTAGGTATTTAATTTTTTTAAATAACGTTTTTTATTTTTATATTGAGTAAATCGTTTAAAATAATGCTCTTTGCATTTAAACAGCGTTTAATTTATTATTAATACGGAATTCTTATTATCTTAAACCTTATGGAAGCGTCGCGTTGCCCACGTAGTTATACCTTAACGCAAACCCATTCAAGTCACAAAGGCGTAGAAAGAAGGGGGCACTTATGTTCATAACTATTTTTATATGGGTTCTCATTTAAAAATTGTTTTAACATAAAAACTCCTACTGAACTTTTAACTGTAACAGCCAGCATTGAAACCGTTGGTGTTGTATATAAAAATTCCCTTAGTTATATGGGGATACCCAACATTACCGACTTCCTTTCTCAGCGCACTAAAGTAAGGTGATTCAAAATATGAATGGACTTGATATTTCAGATCGTATTCACAATATCGTCTTGCATACATAAATGTTATTTCACACCGTGTTGTCTATGGGCAGTGTTTTGAAGTATAGTTTTGAACTTAAACCAGCTGCAAATTTACATTTAACATTTAGTTTAAAATTTGAGTCTCCACTGCAGTGTGTTATTTTGTCAAAGCCATAGAAATCCTCATTTTACATTTTTACCAACTTCAAAAAAGAAGCAGGTTCTATGTTCCATTGTATGTATTTTTTTTTATTAATGTTCACCGATTTCTCCATCAATTTTGGACCAATTTTTGATTTTATAGATTTCATTTTTAATAATTTATGTTAATGAGGCGCTCATAGCTCAGTTGCACTCGGTGATTAGAAACAATCACCGAGGGTAAGCAACGATGGCGCGGTCAGTACCTGGATGGGTGACCGCTAGTGGCATGTTACCATGAGCGTCTCCGTGATTCGGAGGTCACGTTAAGCAGTCGGTCCCGGTTGTTATCATACGATAACAGTCGTGAAGCTTAGTTGGAGGCCTTCGGCTTAAAAACATCCAACGGCAAGATTTACGTAGTCACAACGTATTCTTGCCAGTCCCCAACCCGCACTTGGCCAGCGTGGGGATGTATGGCCTTAACCCTCTCCTGAGAGGAGACCCGAGCCCCGCAGTGGGACATTATGGGTTGTTGTTGTTGTTGTTGTTTGTTGTTGTATGTTAAAAACACCTTAATAACTATTCAATTTTAGATATGTAACATATATATAATACAAACACAAATATAAACATCCTCTTTATGCATTAAATATGAAATGAAAGAATTTATATAAGTTAAACATCTTAATATGATTAAACCTCTCCAGCTAATCAAACTCTACAGATTAAATTAACATTTAAAATCTAATAAATATTTACATCCTGTAAATCCTTTAGCGGTCAAGGCATTGCCTAAGGCTTCCTCATATTGATCAAACTTTACCATTTTGTGAATAGGTGCTTTCACTTTTTGATCACACATTAGCGAAATGAGGTCTGTCATCATCTTATCTTTCTCATCAGCATTAGCTTTATCACTCCATGCAGTCATCCAAAAGCCAAAGGAAGAGATATTCTTGAAAATAAAGGCTGATGTTGGTATTATAACTGGTTCTCTAGACATGCCTCCATAAGTGACCATACTTCCAGAATGTTGCAGGTGTCGTAACATTTCTAGGGAGCTCTTCCCTCCAACACAATTCAGTGCCAGCATTGGTTTCTCTATTAACTTATCCTTAAATATATTTGTGGATCGAAGCTCTTCTTCAGTCAATACATAAGTAGCTCCTAAATTTTTCAAATATGCCTTTAAATCATCAATTTCAGGCCTGTTTCTGACTATATTAATGTTTTTTATACCCCATGCTTTACAGAGCTGTATTACATTTTGACCACATGCACTATTGGCTCCATTCTGTATGACCACTAGGCCTTTTTCTCTCACTGGTTTAAAATCACTCAGCATTCTATAAGCAGTACATGGGTTGACCGTCAGTGTTGCAGCTTCTACTAAGCCGATGTTATCGGGAACTACTTTGATTACACTTGCATTAAATATAGCTATGTCTCGCCAAGTGCCTTGCTTTGATGTTGTAACTATGACCTTGTTTCCTGGCCGAACCCCTTTCACATTTTGGCCTACTTCTTCTACTGTACCTACACCTTCATTCCCTGCCACTATAGGCAATTTTATTTTGACTGGGTACTTTCCTGTAATTATATAATTAAACACCATTATTTCCCTTATAGATTAACTTAAAAAATTAAACAAAAAGAAAAAAATATACCTTTTTAGTACTTCTTCATTTTAGATTTAAAAGTAGCTTTAAGTGTAAACTAAAAATTTATTACACAAGTTTGTACCTTGTATGGTATTTATATCAGCAGGGTTGATCGGTGCTGCTAACATGCGGACTAGTACTTCTTGCTTGCCAAGGGGAGGCACCTCACATTCTCTTATCTTCACAACTTCCAAGGGATCTCCAAATTGAGTATACATCAGTTGCTTTGAAATTAAATTACGTTTGACTTCTTTGAATATGCAGGATATTGTATTGCTTTTAGTCTTAAATAGATTTATATGTGAAAAAATCATTATGATAGGATGAATTGAAGCAGAAAAAGCAAAATACTATCAATTTAGTGTGCAAGAAATATCTTGAAGTTTTTCACTTTGTTCAGAGATTTTGTTTTGATTGACAGTTTGCTTCTGTCATGTCACATAATGACATTAGTCAATATCAGCTGACATGTTTCTTCTTAGTTATCTCAAGTAGCCAAAGAGTCAGTAAGCAAATCTACAATGTAGAATAAAATATTAACCCTTATGATGGTAAAAAATCTTTAAAATATAACGTTATCATTATGTAGGCCGTACTTACCTAGTGTAGGAATATAGTAATCACTTAGTATTTAGGGCAATGCGCTGTTTAGGATAATTATCGATGGCTATGCCAATACACCTAATAAAATCTCATTGAAACCTAACATTTTGCACTCATATTATTTATATCCATTTTGTTACTTTTTGAAATTTTATTTTAAGAAGATCGAAGGACTTTGAGTAAGAAATTAATTTCGTTATAAAAAATAAGAGGATTCATGATTGCAAAAAACTATTCTTAAATAAATAAAATAAGCCCTTACAAATTCAATTAAATTCATCTAGTGTGGCATAAAAGTCGTGAAACGGCACCTAAAAAATATGATCACTGGCAACACTCCATTTGACGGTTGTCAATCTCGTCAAATCGGTGTTGAGCGTCCATACAATTTTGATACATTTGATTTTGACTTGTGTGCGATGAGACAAAAAGTTCAATTCTTTTATACTGTGATAAAGATTTTGAGTAAAACTTATATTATATTTTTCATTTGATATCAAATATACCGAGAAAGAAAGAATTTGGATTTAACGGATGCCGTGAACACCTATGGAAAGCAGACAAATAATTTTTGTAATTCGAATTGTATTTACATAAAAGTATTAAACCGTTATTGTCGTGCTATACAGAATGGCCCCATTATTTTCACGATTTTTTTGCCAAGCTTTACTTTTAAATACTTAATAATAGCGCTGACATTACTTTAGAGTAGTTGACACTCTCGAATTAAACGGTTAGTGAAAAAACATCTCACGAGGTCGCAATAGGGTAGATCGCCATGCGGTTTCGTTGGCATTCACAATGAGGGTGGTGACAACAACTCTTGTTTCTACTCTAACTTTGCATCAGGTTGAGCATAACCATTTTGGCAGCCATTTTTAAAGAATTATTATTATTGTAAAGAAGCGTAAAGTTAATTGTTTGTTGGTTTGTTTGTATGAATGTGCTAATCAGAGGAAGTTCTGGTCTGATATGAAAAACTCTTAAAATTTACGTTAACCAAGCTATCGAGAAGGCTATAGGCTAGAATATATCGGAAGAAAATGAGCGGAGTATCAATAAAAATGTTGCGAAAACGGGGGTAAATTATTCTTTTATAGAGCTTCTTTTGCGCGAGCTGTGTAAACGATTAGTTTCACAAAAAAATTTAAACAAGAATTAAAGATTGCTCGTTCCCTTTTAAAGGTTCTAAAAAAGTTCATGACAGCATTTGTCCATCTTTGATGATTAGTTCACTATCCTTTTTTATGACAAATATGTTGATGTTGTTATAACATCGTTGTAGGCGTAATTCAAATAAATAAATATATTAGACACTGGAACTCGTTCAATGTAACTTGTAGTAGGTATCTCATCAAAAACATTAGGTACATGTATAGAAATGATAGTATGTGTCTAGGTTAGGCAGTAGGTCTAGCAGTTATTGTTAGTTATCTAACAACATATTAAAGTAAATATACCAATTATTTTTTAGGTAAATGGTCTTGATGAAGCTAAATATGGCTTCGTCTTTTTGCAGTCTTTTCTCTTTTAGGCGATAGGTCGCCATTTGTAAACTGTATTTAAGTACTGTTGTACACTAAAGTTTATAAAATTGTATCCTAAGATTGAGTAAATAATATTTTAAATTAGCTTCAGCTTTCTTTCGTTATTATCGCTAGTAGTTTGATAGTACGTTAGCCATTAAATTTTTTTGGAAACTGCGCTAAAAGTCGAACTAAGTCGACGCTTAGTTCATTGGTAATAACAATTTCTTAATGCCTCGTCATTAAGTTATTATTAATTAAAACAAAAATTTAAGGATATGATTTTTATTATCTCGTGTTGCTATGTTTGAGAGACAAATAAAATAGTGTAATGCCAAAATTAGCTTCCGAAATCCAAAATGTATTTACATCCTGTAAACCCTTGGGGTGTAAGAGAATGGCTTAAGGCTTCCTTGTAGCAGTCAAATTTTATCAATTTGTGCACAGGCGCCTGTAATTTCTTTTCACACATTAAATTTATAATTTCTGACCACATTTTTTCCTTCTCCATCATAGTAGCTTTTTCTAACCACGCAGTCATCCAGAAGCCGAAAAACGACAAATTTTTGAAAATAAAAGCGGGTGTTGGAATCGTAACAGGCTTTTTTGACATTCCTCCAAAAGTGATCATACTTGCAGAATGATTCAAATGTTTTAAAATTTGCCTTGCGTTAGTTCCACCGACACAGTTTAAAGCAAGAAGAGGTTTGTTTATTACTTTATTTTTAAAAATATCGGTTGATTTAAGTTCTTTTTCAGTCAAGACATGAGTGGCTCCTAGTTTTATCAAATAGTCTTTTAATGCATTAATTTCAGGTCTGTTCCGAACTATGTTAACATTTGGGATATTCCATGCTTTACATAATTGTATAACATATTGTCCACAGGCGCTGTTGGCTCCATTTTGTATGACCACTTGACACTTTTCACGCACGGGCTTGAAATCACTAAGCATTCTGTATGCAGTACAAGGATTGACTGTCATGGTTGCAGCTTCAGCTAACCCTAACTGATCTGGTATTAATTTTAGTACATTATTTTTAAAAACAGCAAGGTTTCTCCAAGTGCCTTCGCCTGGTTTTATAATGATGACTTTCTGCCCTGGACAAAGGTTTTGCACATTCTTACCGACTTTTTCTACAAGTCCTGCGCCCTCGTTGCCTGGTATACTTGGGAGGTTTATTTTAACTGGATATTTTCCTAAAACGTAAACCTAAAATAAATACGCATTTATTTAAATTTTAAACAAATCTGCTGTTGTTTTTGAAAATCAAGGGATTGTAAAATCAAAATTTCTTTTTCCTCATTTTGAAAAAGCTTAGATTTCAACTGGGTCTAACTAAACATGTTCTGGAACGAGTTCGTTTCAAGGAACAGGGAACAATCAATCTAATTTGGAAAACCGTTAATATTTAGCTTTACCGTCCATACTTAAATAGCAGATTGTCCGAAAACCAAAAAAGAATTGGTTTCATAAATGTCTCCCAGTATATCCTTAAGGAGAAGGAAGACTGTTTAAAAATATGAAGACGTCTAAAGTTATATACCTTGTATTGTGTTTATATCAGAAGGATTTATAGGTGCTACCAGCATCCTGACCATTACATCATCTTTACCTAACTCAGGCACTTTGCGTTCTTTCATTTGAATAACTTCTGTTGGATTTCCGAATTTCTTGTAAGTCAGTTCTATTGTAGTTAGGTTCGCCATTGTTCTTGTTAGATTTATGCTGCTCGTTGCTGACAATAATAGTTTCATTTGTAAAACAGAAGCCATGGCCTATAAGTACTTATTGATGTTTATTTTATTATAGAAATAAAATATTGAAAAATATTATTTGACATTGACAATGATCTACTGATCGATGGTTATCATAAGCTGTGAGCTTCAGTTTATAAAGCAAACTAAATAATTTGTTAATATGTAATGATATTTATCTATACTTTCAAAATAATTAAGTAGCCGGTGATACGAATACAAAAATTTACAAAGAAAATATACATTAGAATTTATCAACATTCCTACATAAATGTGACAATAAAACAGTCTAGTATTTTAAGAAGGTGTTAATTCAAAAGTTATTATATATTTTTGGATTGTATCTAATGAAAAATTAATAGTGGTTGAATTTCGACCAAAATTATTTCAATAATGTCTAATGTCTCTTTCATGTAAACTTTAACAGTTCGAAATTTTATACTCCTCCGTTCGCATAATTTTCGTAAACAGGAGTACAAATGTGATAATAATACGGAGTCTAGCATTTTAGGGTGTTAAATCAAAGTTATTTTATATTTTGTTCAGGCCAAGTGCCTGCTAAAGGATTTTACCCGAATCGAGAGACTCGTTGCGTTCCTACACGCATAGGCATTATTATTTTTTTGTACACTGACTGTGCCTGAAACCTGATTGAAAATATATAATAACTAATAATTGAAAATTATTAGTGGTTGAACTTCGACCAAAATCATTTATTCATTGTTTTTGGTTTTTTAGCTTTCGTACTTCTCCTCCATATAAACTTTAACTGTTCCAAATTTTATAATCCTCCGTTCGCATGATCTTCGTGAACAGGGGTACAAAGATTTTACTTCACGTATAAATATATACTTGTGATCCGACCCGGCTTCATTTTGAAATTCTCGTATTTCCTCTATTATAAAATAATATGCATGTTTTACATAATTTAAGCCTTCACTCATTAATCTCTTGAATCACTGGCTATTGCTGGAAATTGCATTAAAATCCGCGGAGTAGTTTAAAAGATCTAATAGAGGAGACATTAGGAGCGACTTCATTTTATTCTATAGTAGTTTATGCCCGCGACTCCACCCGCGTATATGTCGGTTATCGCGGCAAATAGTAGCCTATGTGTTATTCTGATGTGTCAGCTATATAACTGTAAATACGTTCAGTAGTTTTTGCGTGAAAGAGTAACAAACATCCTCACAAACTTTCACATTTATAATATTAGTATCGATAAATAAGCTGAATATATACATGATACAGAACAAAAACGTATATAAACATCATAATAGATTTTAATAATGATATCAAAACAGTGCTTATAAAATTTGTTTCTATTTTAGATAACCTGCATCAAATATATATTTATTTAATCCTTCATCCGTCAGAAATCGGGTAACGCGAGTGTCTAAATCTTTGATGGCCATCGGTGCGGTGGAGATAGGAGGTGCAGCTGCTTCAGGGGAAGGCATTTGAAGTTTGGGGGTTCGGAAACGACGAGCTCTTGTCAGCTGCCACGAAGCACCAGAATTGTGCATACAACCGACGTATTTATTTTCATCCACCGCTGCTAAAATTGGACGCGGAGTGCTGAAAGTTGTATTGTTATTTAAAAATTAACAGGAGCTTTTTATATATTTAGGACCTACTTTACGCTTCAGTGGTTACAGATACTTTGACGTATCTTCCATATAAACTGTGTGAAACAATCGGGAACTTATCTGTAGACGGTGAGACAGGGTCTTACCCTACTCAGTAGAGTAATCTAGTTACTCTTCTCAGTAGAGTAAGGCCCTGTTGAAAAAATAGTCTTTAATTAATATGCTCTGGACTCACTATTCTCTTGTGATAGCTGATCGTAATCTTGCAGGCGCCATCACTGTTGGCAATTCAGCCGGTGAATTTCTTTTTAACCCTGTAAAACAAAGTGTCGAAGTGATGTTTTATTTACCTAAAAAGGATAACTAATAAATACATACTTATTTATTTTAAATTTTCTGAATTTAATTATAATCACTGTACAGAACTGTTGTAAGCTTTTAGTCCGTTTATCATGGCTTTTTTCTTTATATATCTTTATTAATTTAAATCTTCTGTGCGTGTATATTGGCAAAACCGATTTTAATGAATTTTTGTGTGTGGATCGGATTCAGGATTCGAGTATGGTATAGATTAAAAAAAAAGAAATTGATTCGACCCGCGACGTTACCTGCGGGTGAAGTTATACCGCGGGTAACAACGCGGGACTCATCTAGTTTAAAATAAAATTTCTGAAGGGCAGTACACCCTTCAGACATACTTTATAAGTATATAGGACCAGAAATGAGTGGTTTTTATTGCGATATGGAAATTTTCTAAAGGACTATCATATGCATATATTTATAAAAAAAGTATATGGCGTTGTGTGTTTGATGTCCAAAATATTTATTTATGTTATACTTACCAGAATACTTAATATTAGATATGGAACTTTTGTCTTTCCATTTTTGTGAGCAAACGGGACAAATCGATCGGCGTATAGAAAATTTAGGAACTACTTGATCTAATCCAGAGTCGACTTTTTGAAAGGCAGGTATTCCAAGAGGTGCCTAAGAATATTAAATGGTTTTTACTATAGATCTTTTGATACCATGCTTAATATGCGACTATTTTGATCTTAATTGAATCAAGCCAATGTATAACTTAGCCTGCAAGGATCTGAAAATATTTTTTAATTTTACTTATGTAGAATGTCAACTTGGCAAGGGGGGTTTTAATCACAGATTAGATTAGGGTAATCTATGATTGCAGTTGTACATGGGCAGCAGTTATCTGTGGTTGCAGTCGTACATGGGCAGCAGTAATATGTGGTTACAGTCGTACATGGGTGGAAGTAATCTATGGTGGCAGTCGTACATGGGCGGCAGCAGTCATTTTCCATCGGGTAACAGACCTACTCATTTGCCCGCTCTATCATAAAAATAGAATATATTGTCGTTTATGATAGACATCGAGGCGAACTAACCGGTGCAGGTGCAACTGTTGCTGTAAAAGCTAAGATAGAAGGAATGTCCATGTCTCGTCGCGTTGACACTCGTGAGATTCGTGACATGCTTCGGCGAGATATGCTACGGTCCGTCATTCTAATACTTAAACCGTGTACACAGGCTTCGCTCGACTGGCTACGGGCGAAATAACCGTTTATCATACGCCTGATCAAGCTTGGATTACTTAATTTACCCTAAAAGGTCAAAGATAAATCAGGCAATAAGTGTTTATTTGTTTGGATTTGAAATTTTAATATGATAAATTTGTAGGGCTACGTAAAGTTTTTGATAGAAACCGACTCATTGTAGATTAATGACATTGGTAGATTACCGCATAAAGAGCAGCGTATCGTATAAATAAATAAAATCGAAGTATCTGTTTTGTTTGTATATCCATTTTCGAACCAATTTGAAATTAGTCAGTAGTGTTTTTTCAAAAGTTTACTCCTGTTAGGTTAGAAAATAGAATTACAATATTTCAGCTACTGAGTGCGAGGAAGATCGCTGTGAATTTTCTTTAAAAATGAATAAAAACTAATAATATTGTAAAATCTTTTAACATGTTCTACTGTGTTAGAATGGTTTTACACCTATGTTAAAGAGCGTTTTTTTCTACTTGTTGTAGATTTTTATACATTAAATTTCAAATCTTGACCTCATTTTGTTAATCTGAAGATATCATCATTATGAAAATAACCATATTGACACAGTTGTCAAAGTCTATGAGAAAGTTAAAGTATAGTTAAAAGACAATTGTATCGAGAGAGAAAGTTAAACAGGAAATTTCGTTTTGTATTTGTAGCTGTTTCTTTGTCATCCTCAACATCTATTGTAATAGCTAGGTAATTGACATAGTTTTAAACGAAGCGTTTAATACCGTAGTTAAACTAGTTTAATCGAATGATGTATCAATGTGTAATTCTGCACTATTCGAATAAATAAATAAAAAATGTTTTGAATTCAGAATTCTTTTTTGATTCTGTGAAGCATAGACATTTCTTTTATTATTTTAGTAGTGCATGTGAAAGTCGGACAATGGTATACCTACGTGTAAGATATAAATACTCGGTGACATCATCCTGTGCAGCCAAGGAATAAAAGGTCGATAAGATTTTTCCCTATTTGGTGCCTTTGATTCAATTTGTTGATTTTATCTTGGATATTTTATTTTAAAGTTGCCTACTTATTAAATGTATTTTAATAGTTCTTATAAATTGTATATCTAAGTCTCTTCTTATACAACTTTTAGCAATGTTTACTATAAGTGGAGTTTCAAATATATATTCTAATATCTTTAAACGAGCAATTATTGTTTAAGCGTATATACAAGAATTGCTCGTTTAAATATATGTATTATCTAAAACGAATCCTTGTCATTTAGGGGAATAAAAAATAGACGTGGACCGATTCTCAGATCTACCCGATATGCACACAAAACTTTATAACAATCAGTCCAACCGTTTCGGAGGAGTTTTAGTGACAAGCAAGAGAATTTTATGTTATATAATCTAAATTTCGGAAAGGGTTCCAATGATTTTCATCAAAATTTATTATGCAGGGGAGCTTCGAGGTTAGCTAGAACTCATTAATAGTTAACATCAATTTAACAAAAAAAAGAACCGAGCAAAGCGCGTTCATCCAGGTACTATATATATTAACAGCGATATTATTGAATACATCGCGAAATTCTTACCTACCGGAATTCTCATACATACTTCGACTTTTTGGTCCATAACAACCGGGCTTAAAAATGTCAAGGTGTTGGAGTCTTTAGCGTAATATTACTACACATACAACAATTGTAATATTTTTGACCTTTACATAAATGCATGTGACATTATGGCTGAAGCGGATAGCACAAACAACTGATCTTAAATTAAATCATATGCTGATTCAGAGCCTGTTTTAAAAAGAGAATTATATGTTTAAATAAGTTCATAAAGATTAAGATCAGACTATATGTATATGATGTGTATACTATGTGTATGATTTCGATCTTTGACTTGAATCTTTGTTTAGTAATTTTCATTATGTGTAATGTTATTGGCTCTGTGATGACGGATTTAGAATTCGGAATGTCATCACCGTAATCCATTCCGTAGATGTTACAAGAGCCGTCTATAGTAGCAAACTACACAAAACAACAGCACCACTGCAAAGAGAAGCAAAATCTTGAAACAAAACCTATAACCCACCCGCCTAGCCAGAGTGGTATAGTGTGCCAAAACCTCTTAAAAGCTATCAACGATGATGACATGTGATAGACAGAACAGCATAGAATAAATTACGAAACTCTTCGGAGACATCATCTCGTTGCAATGCCAGTGTTTTGTCTTGAGCTTCCTCCATTTCACGACTCTTGGCTCGAACCATTTCTAGTAAGAGGGTGTCGGTATCGCTTTGGCTGTCATTCCTCTCAGAACTGAAATAGAAAATAAATGTTGCAGAAGGATTTTTCACCTTCTAATACCAAATTAGGACTGCAGGACTCAGATTGTTCAGCTATTGCCGATAATGATCAACTCGAGCTTATGTTTGCATTCCAGAATCCATCTATTTGAACCAAATTATTTTCTACTTTATTATGCTAAATCTTCCCTATATAGTTATGATTATTATACATCAACCTTTCCTTTTAAAACACTCACAATGCTCTCAAAAGTGCTATGGCAAAGGTCACAGGTTTGCCTCCTATTAAGTAAGTGGTATAAAAAAATAATCATCCTTTTTTTTTGCCTACGCTTTTCAGGGCAAAGACGTACCTGCATGTTTGTAGGTATGAATATAATATTTACTATTAATTCATTCATCTCAGTCTCTTACAAAGATGGTCCGATGACATGGCAAAGGTAGCGATAAACCGTTGGATATGAGCAGCATTGGGAGTCTTGGAGTGGAGAGTTTTGGGAGTTCATGCAGCAGTGATTTCGATCGAGCTCAATGATTTATTATAAATATAAAAAATAAATGGGATAAGTGTCGTTATTATTGAGATTTAATATAATTTGTATGTATTGTTTAGATACTGTATTTAATTTATATTTAACAAGCTACCCGAACCGACTTCGCACGGAAGTTTTTGTAATTCGACGGATTTTTTCTACTTTAATATGCATGTATTACACATATAAAATTTTCTCTTTAATCTCTCTATCTGTCTGAAAACTGCATTAAAATCCGTTAAGTAGTTTAAAATATCAAAGCGAACAGATAGCGGAACCGAATTCATTTTATACTATGTAAAGAAGATACTGAAAATGATAATAATAACTTACAATATTTGTACAGTAGTCGGAAAAGGATGTTAATTTTAACTTAGCTAGCTTTGAGAAAAAAAAGGATGTAAGTATCAGTTCTTTAAGCTACTCAAAAAACTTGCAGAACTTATTTATTTATTACTTTATGCACAAATACATGCATCGGCGGACTTAATGCCTAAGGCATTCTCTGCCAGTCAACCGATTAGGCAATACAGAGAAAGATGAGGTAGGTTGATTCCAGGTCACATTGTTCTGTATGTTTAAGTAAAGCACACTGACCTCAACATATTCAATGTGTTCGGGTAACTAATATAACTTTCGCTCCGTTGCGACAGCAGCGTATTAACATCTGAAGTGCTGCTAACTCCGGGTGCAGCTTCGCCATATAATGAGCTGTTTCTTTGTGTGTGTATCCTCATCAGCAACGTTTTATTCGGTGCTGGCTCTTGTCCCATGAATGAAATTCGTCGAGATTGATCTTCCACTGGTCTATGTTTACAAGGAAAAATAAGAATCGATTTAAAAGAATACATTACAAAAAGTATTTTGATACGAATTTTAACAATCCCAAGCAAGGGAAAATTAATCAAAAGAATATTATTAACAGTAATTGAACATTGTGCGAATGTCTTATAATTTGGAGCATTATAATTTTTATATTTATTAAAAGGAGAGATTCAATACAGCTCGAGAAAAGAATCAAGAGTATGCCATGAGAGTATGTAGATATCAGTTCGAATGCCATGTCTACCTATTAAGACGATGGTGTATAAAATAAAACGTCAGTGAACTAAAGGAAATCCGGCACATAGCTTGTTACAACAGTCCATATTCATATCATAAACATATTGTATGAAAAAGATAAATACCTGATACAAGCCTGGTTCGGTTATAAGTAATAAGTATATTAAGTGACTATAAAGTGATTTATTTATTTGGTTATTTATTGACTTATCATGTCAAAAGATTTAGTGGGTTGTATTTATTATAACCTTTTTTATTTAAATGCTTGAAAATATAATTGTAGCAACCTTTTGTACCATGGGAGAGCCACGCTTCGGTATGAATGGGCCGGCTCGACCGGAGTGATACCACGGCCTCACAGAAAACCGATGTGAAAGAGCGCTTGCGCTGTGTTTCATCGAGTGAGTGAGGATACCGGAGGCCCATACCCCAAACCGGCAACGAACTTGTGACACCTCTGGTGTTACGGGTGTCCATGGGCGGCGATAATCGTTTACCATCAGGCGATACGTCTGTTCGTTTGCCCCTTATACCATAAAAAAAAATCACTTGTGTAGAAACAGTTGAACATAAAATTAATTTTCAAAATAAAGGATTTGAGAAGCCTATTCCTTTGGTACCCTGAGCAATAATATTAGTCACACATATTATTAACTAAAATACAAAAATGAATAAACTAATTTTAAAAGAAACGATCGAACAACTTCTCCGAACACTTCGTTGGGCGTTAACCGCCCGCTTTTCTTCGACTTGATTTACAAATACTATTATTTTTAAACGGATGTGGGTAACTTACGTACACATATATATACTAACACATCTGTTTACTTATATAAATGTGTTAGTATATATATGTGTGTGTACGTGAGTTACCCACACTGAATTTCTTGTTCAATCAAAAATAATCATAATAAAATATAGCTTATGTCACTCCTAAATAGTGTCGTTTTCTCTTAGTGAAAGAATTTTCGAATTCGGATCAGTACTTCCGAAGATTACCCCCTACAACCATACAAACAAAATTAGAAACTTTACCTCTTTATAATATTAGTATAGATAGATAAAGACTAATCAAACAACTTGTTGTAAAATCGGCATATTGGTGATTAACGTACAATCATTTTTTCTCGAGGTTAGTAAATTTTTAAATATAATATCGTGTTGTATACCTACCAACTTGAACTGTGTCCTGGATAAAATAATGTACATATATATGAAGCTTGAACTTACAAACTATCGATGTGCGTTTTAAAAAACTCATTGTTTTTAAACTTAGTAATAAAACTACGTTCTTCTATAGAGATTACAAAGACATCCTTTTTTAAGTTTAGTATCAACACTTCATTTTTAGCTATCTAGGGGTTAGATCACTTTTCTACTACATGATCCAACCCTTAATTAAATTGGCAGAGTTGGCACTTATAAATAAAGATTTCATATTATGGTGATTAGCGATCCTGAACGCTTACTCAGAGCTTGTCGATTCCATTCGCATCCAGGACAACTAATTAAGCAGTGACTTTAGAGGCTCTTCCAAGTTTGAAAACGAACGTGTGTCTTTATAAAACTAAATCATTTTGAGGTCATTCATAATAGTTTTATCATTACAAGCATTAAGTCCGCCGATGTACAACAGTACTTAAAGTTTTAAATAAATAGTTTAGTACAGTTCTTGTTTTGAAAGACCATGGTAAACTAGTATCATTTGTCATGATTGTCTGTTGGTAAGTATTGTCGTCCCACAAATAAAGGAAAACACTGCCGACAGAGTAATTAGTGGCTAAAGTACTGGTGACCTCTTAACATTGTTGGTTCGCCTAAGTATACAAATTAATGCGTTCCATATTTTTCAAAACTTATTGATTTTTAGTTTCCTATTAAAATATTCCTCAACACAGTGAAGTATTTGGAAAGTTTCAAACGGCTTAGTAAATGCCTAGTTATTGAAGGATTCAAAAGAAAATAACTGTCACGACACTAACTGTGACAGACGGCGTGATGAGTATAATTTCGAGTAAAGCGTTTTCCATTCTCCATAAGTCCTCCAAACTATGTCAGTTTTTCTGAAAGAAACGTTTTTTAACATCAATGAAATATTATCTTCTGCAATCGTTCCAGTTTGTCTACTGTCTGGATAAGTTCTGTTATTTAATTTCTATATTCAATTATTATTTTTGTAGTGTTCGGGAACGAATTAGATAAATGCTATTAAAATTCAATTTGGTAGTTTAAAATATTTAAGAGTGTGTCCCCAGGACAAAATTAAAAATTATTTTAGAGACCAATAAAATGTCGGTTAAAATTGTCTAAATGCCATTCATATTTATTGAATAGTCTTTTTCTAATCGAAGGTAATATCTTCAGTTTTTTAAGGGCCTTTATTACAAATGGATAGATCAATTAGTAGGAGCATAATATCTGCTTGTTTATGTCCATTGTTTATGGATAATTTGTGCTTAGATACCACAGTTGTACTATAAAGTGAGAACCTTTTTTTCGGTTGGTTATGTCCCGGTGGGAATAGAAATACCGGTGTACCTTTGCATTCGCAGGTAAAGATTTTTTGTTCTCGTTCTATTTTGGAAAGAAATTAATACGTCACTTACTGCATCTCGGGGCTCTGAGTGTTCATGAATCACATATGTTACATATGTTAATGCATTGTAAGTTCTATATCAATTAATATTAGTTTCTATTCTTATATAAGTTATGTATAATTACAGTAGCCCAAGTAAACATAAACAGTGGTAAACGTTATATTTTTTTGGTTGCCATATTGACAGTTGATATGACGTAGATAAACTTTATTGATGCTCTAATGAGTTTGGCATAAATTTGATTTATTGTTAACAGTTAGTTGATTTTGCGAGTGCTGTTGGCTTTTATTGGCAGTAAATAATATAAAATTATAGCATTTAAAAATAAGGAGGGTGATTTATTTATTGGGCACTCAAAATCAACAGCTTTTAGTATTCCAATGCTAGACTTAGACCTTTTATTAGAAAAGAGGTTGGTTCTATGCTACCTCGAAGACCTGTCGGATTGATATAGTGTTTGTTTCTATTTTTTATATCCCTTTGAAGTACCGTTTTTATGCATATATTGATCCAATTGTCGGCTCATACGACACCCACGTGATGAATAGTGCCTGTGACACTGCATTATTGTTATTCTGTCACACGGGATCTTTGACCTCTAGAAAACATATTGTTCTCCACCGAAATCCGTTCAAGGTCTAGCTTCTTTCTCGCATTTGCTAATTACTGTACAAATATTGCCGTCTCTCTCCAACGATTATGTGAAGCCTGTACTAAGTACATATCACCGAATATGGCCATCTCTTTACCATGATGTCATAGAACTATAAGAAATAACCAGAAAAAATATAACATCTACTCAAGTATCGAAGAGTTAATGTGCCATCTTCACCTTCATTCATCTGTCGGTCGGTCTCATTCTTAAACTGGTTGACAGGTAAAACCTTTTCTAAATTTTTAGAATAGTACTGCTTCTTATTAACCCAGTAATTTGAAGCGAGAAATTTTCAACTGCTGACTTCTATTCGGCCTTTGTTTTTTTTTATATAAATTACATTCAAAATGATGCTTTTATCAATATTTGATTAAACAGTAAAGTAGAAAGGCGTCACTATATCACTGAACATTTACAACTGATGAATGACTTTTTATAGAGATTTAGTTCGAACATGTCTTCAAAATATTAAAATAAATTTGATTACTGGTTAGGGATAAAGCCATAAGGTCTATGAAAGATTGACGCAAATCGATGTAAAAAGTAGTTTTTTATTGTGTCAATATGGTAATCCGTAGTAGTATGGATGTTTGTTAGTCTTTCACGCAAAACTACTGAACGTATTTAGATACAACTTAACAGTAAGGTAGCTTATGTATTGGAATAATATTTAGGCTATTTATTGTGGAGCTGCGGACATAAGACAGTCAGGAATAATAATTTAAGTATGGGAGAGCCACGCTTCGGCATGAATGGGCCGGCTCGACCGGAGTGATACCACGGCCTCACAGAAAACCGGTGTGAAACAGCGCTTACGCTATGTTTTATCGAGTGAGTGAGGATACCGGAGGCCCATACCCCAATCCAACGCCCCCTATCCCCCTTACCATCTCCTTTCCCCCCAGGCCGCCATAGTGTGGGTCACCATGCTGCATTGTTCTTTTTCGAATTGAGGATGTTGACCACCACTCTTGGATTCTGCTCATGCTTTCCATCAGGCAGGGCAGAGTCATTTTGGCAGCTTAAATATAAAAAAAAAATCTATCTTATCGACTTCTAAAAGCTTTTTCTCTTCAAATTACGCTATTAAGTAATAATGTCTTGCCAAATATAAGCGGCTTTGAACAATTGGCTTTTGAAATTCAAAGTGCCTACAAATTTGAAACCCTTCATAACTTTCAGAAATAGGACTATGTAATAAGTATTATGTAATGATAATGATGGCTTATTATTTTTCCTCTTCAGGTTTTATAATCAGGCAGGATAAATCTAAAAGTAATACTATATGAGAAACTGGTTCAATTATTTATATAGTTATTATAGTTGTTGTTCAGAACACGATTGCCTTGAGATCTATTGACCTGTAACGTGCAAGCCAACCATCTAGCACCACTCATTGGTTTAGATATTTATCTGACTACCAACATCAAGTTATATATAACAACAAAGAAACAAAAGACATCCAAATGACAGTTACGAGTATATTTCTAAAGTCCAAGTCCCGTTAAGCAAACTTAAACCTATAGCCTGCAAAATTGTCTTCGGTTAATGTTCCTATTCATAGTTGACAGAGTCGTGGGACCGATCCCGGCATTGTATAAGAGCTGAACATTTGTTTAGTGTCAGTGTTTAAGTACAATGCATTTCGATAAGTAATTTGATTTAAGTTGTTGTGTCGCTGTCAGGCGGCGGCGGGGGCAGCAGGCCTGTCTCCTGCGGAACCGCGCTGCTGTGTACGTCTCGCGTTTAGTCGCTCCGATCGCGAACACTCGCGTAGACGTTGCCGCATCGCGCGCACGATTCTCATGTAACACGCTAAACGATAACGCACTCTATTTAAACGTAACAATCAGTCTAAACGCATAACTGAATCCATTCACTCTTAGTACGGACCATTATCGGATAACATCGATACCGTCCCGAATTGGTGGATTCGTCGGGTCAGTTGTATCCAAACCGGCTTTGTAACCATATGATCGACATCACATTGGAACTGTTCAGGCCTGATTTCCGATATCGGCGAGCAGTCACGATGTTGATCTTCAACTGAAAAGTGTGCCCGCTGGATTTTAATTTTGATTGGATATTTTGGAACATGACTCAGTGACAGAAGACTTTCTTTGCAAGTGTCTGTGATTATTTGTTTGTGACATGCTTATTTTGGAGATGTGAATGCTGACGTTGCTTTTTGCATATTTGTGCTGCAGTTAAGTGCAATGGCTGGTGCTAGTGAAGAGAGTGGTGGTGTGGAGGAGGCTACGCCGGTGTCCTCGCAGGCCGAAGGACGCAGTAAACGCGGACTAAGTGGGTCCATGTCACTGCGAACACGCAAACTAGGCCGGCGACTCTCGCG
The DNA here is from genome assembly GCA_003709505.1 of Hyphantria cunea. Lineage (NCBI taxonomy): Eukaryota > Metazoa > Arthropoda > Insecta > Lepidoptera > Erebidae > Hyphantria > Hyphantria cunea. The sequence goes on from PKRV01000125.1 coordinate 369,415, forward strand.
CAGCATGTCGATCGTTGCATTAAAACTACCAGAAAAGGCACAGAGTATTACGCGATCATCATCAAAGTTGATGAGGTCTGGTAGCCGAGATAAAAAGAATAGATCCTTCGAATTGTCCATAATATTGCCGGACAAAACACAGAAACAGGTAAAAAGATAGCCTATTATAATTTTAAAGCGCTGATAATTTACTGATTAGTTTAATAAGTACTGATGTTGTCGATGTAGATAAAATGTTATCTATATGTTAGTTTACAAATAGTACCATTTAATAATCACGTAGTGAAGAATTATGAAATATTGCAAACACCAATGTTCGATGGTAACTTGATCAATTTGTTCGTCTAAGACACACTATTATAGTGTTTTACTCTTAATTTCGTTAAATAATGCACAAAACTATAAAGAATGATCTCACTCCCAACCCATTGTCATCAAACCAACTTTGACAGAACAACCTTCAGTAAAGTATTACAAAGGTGTTGGTTGCTTTATATAAAATGTTTAAAAAGTATTAAATGTTGCAATTGAATTTCAGCTTTATGAATAGGTAACTAGGTTACTTTTCTTTAAGCAGTTTAATTAAAAAGATTGTCTTTAAAACAACTTTAATGGCAACTATTTCAGTCCAGAGTTGAATATTATCATTTTCACATTTAAGGGATTGAGTGGTGATTCTGAAGACTTGTTTACTTCATATGTTTGTAGTTTTACTTGTTCCTTAAAAATAATGTCCACAGAAAATAGCATACATAATTTTATTTATATGTTCTGTGGTCCAAAGACAAGGCCTTGTTTTAAAAAGAACTCGTTTATGGTCAGAGCATTTGCTATGATTGTAGATTTATTGGTATGATAAAAAAGCTAGTAAACGTCAATAATCTTGAATACCGCTGTTCTATCAAATTATAAAGGTAGTTGGTTTGTATTTTTAACCGACTTCAAAATAGGAGAAGGTTCTCAATTCCAGTGTATTTTTTTATGTTTATTACCTCGAAACTTTCGACTGGGTGAACCGATTTTGATGATTATTTTTTCATTAGCAATCTGGTGCTTTCCGCGTGGTCCCATTTCCATTTGGTCCAGTTCTTGAAGTCAGTTTTTCTTTGTTAAAATTTAGTATCATGTTTTTTTTTTTCAAATTTCTACTACTATTTTCATAGTGATACAGACTTAAATGAAACTTTGAGTAGATTTGGTATAAAAATTAACAAGATTCTTTACAAATATAATGTCGCTGTGTACAAGTTAGGTAGGTAGTTCAGTTGGTAGTTACATGTGGCATGCATTTCAATATGCTGTTTACTGAGTCACTGCAAAACAGAGTGTTTCGACACCGCCTACTATCGCCTACAGCGTTGATTTCTCCATTGATACTGTAATGAGGTGCATTACCTTCGAATCATTTGTTGAACATTGTTTACTTTTGTCAATGAAACGAAGAATGGTTTGATGCCGGATGGTGGGACTATGGGAGGACGTGCGCGCTTCTGTACGTACACAAAGCCTTCACTAGTGTAGGCTAACGATTGATCTTTATCAAACAGCGACGTGATGTTTGAAAAATTCAAATTAACTGAAGTAGATAAAAGATACATATCGTATAAAATGTACACGTGACTCTCACATATCAGCTTGACCCGATTGTGTGCAGAAGCAGTGTAACGACGTAGTAATATTTGAGATTGCCGCGGTTTGCGGTAGCTTCGATCGTGGTTAAAGATCATGGTTAAGTAATCATGTTTTTTTTATATCATTGAGTCTTTCGACAAGCTTCCTTTAAAACGAAGGTCGGTCGGTATCGGTTCCGGCCCTAGATTTTTTAATTAGCTTTTGGGCTAATTAGTACTAACATTGATTACTACCATTCGACATTTTTATTACTACTGGTTGTTGTCGGCTATGTAAGTGGAGGTTAGTAATATGGTTCAAGTATCAAATTAAAAAACCAAGAGCTCTTCGAATTGACCCCCCCCTCTCCCTTCCTCTACAGAACAACACGTGCCGGCCTTAGAAGTCACCGCTTTAAAGTGGAAGACATACATTCTCGTACTCATCGCTTCGGTAATTCCTTCCTGTGCCGAGCGGTCAAAACCTGGAACTCGCTACCAGCGCACGTCCTTTAAGCGGGTCCTTTAAGCGGGGCGTGAAAAAGCATCTCACCAAGCCACCATAGTGTGGGTCACCATGCTGCATTGTTCTTTTTCGCATTGAGGATGGTGACCACCACTCTTGGATTCTGCTCATGCTTTCCATCAGGCAGGGCAGAGTCATTTTGGCAGCTTAAATATATAAAAAAAAGTTCGAAGTAACACGTTGATATTAAGTTTTAGTTATTATGTTAACAGTAGTTCTCGTATGTCCAAGTGTGTATTATCAACTCGTGCAGCACCTAAGGGAGCACCTACACATCAATAGCAAAATCTAAGCACTCGATGATGGTAATATTTTTAATTTATCTTGATGTAGAAACTTTTGAATATTAAGAGAAGGGATGGAATGGGGTACAAATGAAATGGTACCCTGCCATTGAACGGACTACATCCACATGATGTTTGATCCACAAGTGTGCCTACGATAGTGCTTAAGTGTAACCCAACAAGGTATACCTTCAAAAACTCCGGCAAACATTAGCCATCTTTTGAATAGAAGGCAGTTTGTCGCGGTCCTCACTCTCAGTTAGTTTAGACCAGAACAGCACGTCTCAAAGTTTCTTCATGCTCACGAAGGTCGAATATCGGTCTGCGCTCTCAAAAATATTCTACGATATGATAAAGTACTGGTTTTCTCCTGTTTTTTTCCGTATCTTTTCAATAAAGGAACTATAAATGAAATATCCATTGTACAATTAATAGTATGTAGGTACATAATATATTTCTCGTTTTAAATTATTATCAAACCTATTTTTTTTAACGAAAATAGTCAAATGCTTTTAAATTTTTTAGTAATTGTTATTTATTTTAATAACGTTTCCTTTAATTTCTTATCACACTCAAGCAAATACAAGCAAGTTTGCCAACAAGCAGTGCTGCCTAGGACTGCTAGGCAGTGAATTACGTTACGAATATTGTGATGTAATAATTTTATATTTATTCTTTATGAAGTTAAAGTTTATAATTGTCGGGGTTATTTTTAAATTTTGAATCTAAACATCTATGAATTTGTGAAAAAATAATAAATCTAAACTTTGTTATTTTGTCATAAAGCAATACAATGCCACCATATTGACAAATAACCTATAAACACATTTTAAAAATGAAAATATTCGAGTAAACATAAAACACATGCAAACGTACTTAAAACATTATTTTATCGGCGTAACAGTCAAAATAGAAACATTCGTAGGCGTAGGAGGTATAATATATTATTCATTCAATGAACGGTCGAATTTAAATGTCGGTAAATATATTAAAAACTCAGATTACCTTGCATTTAGTAAATCTTTGTTTTCTTTTGTACTAAATAATTGTCTGCAAAAAAGTCTTCATACATTCCGTAAATTGTTGATAAAATCCTTGATAATTTGACCAGCGTTTGACAACAAATACATAATTAGGGCAATGACCCCCTTGAGTTAAGATGGTTTGAGAATTTAGATTAATGACGAAAATTTAATCTCATGTCTAATTTTTTGAATAAATACATTTATAATACATGCATACCTACCTACTTAATTAACATGTTGCTTAATCTATGGTCAGAATAAGTGTTCTAGAATTTCTATCATAATAAGAGTCACGTTCTTTTTGCTCCAAGGTTTTAGGCCTTATCGGTACACGGTTTACCTGCCTCTCAGAAAACCCTTCATTAAAACAGATTTAACATTTAATATTTTCTAAAATAAAGGACAAAGTGACGTAAATTAGTAAAAAAACAATAAAAGTCACGTGTTGTTTTTATATTGCACTAAGGTTTTTTGATTTTGGTTTATTATTTAGAAACTGTCTTTAAATTCAATAATTTCTTTATTTTTAATAACGCTGGCGAATTAACTAGGCGAGGTTCTAAATTATCAATCTCATATTGATCCTTCATTTTGAGTGCAGTAAAAAAACTCCACTAATCGTGGAATTGTGGACATAACATATAAAAAATATATAGAAATGTATTTTACTAAGCTGCGAGTTAGAGATTATTACATTTATACTTTCTGATGTTTTAAACCCAAAGATAAACGTATGACATAGAACTAAATTTTAAGTGTTTTCTGTATCGTTTAAACTATTCGTTTAAACGAACGGAACGTTTAAATGCGACGAATTAAACCAATAACGAACGAAGCATTTAATTGATAAGTGATGGTATTAAACCTCGTTGTAAAATTGCAAATATTTTGTTTATCAAACAACGACAATAACGTGTATCACGAATGCATATTCAACTATAAACAACTATAAAGGAAAGGTAGGTTTTTTATGTTTCATATCAAACTGACCGGCAATTAAGTTTGAAATGCAAGCATATAATGGAATCTAACTACCGTTGCAACTAGTTTTCAGAAATGATTGAGTCGGTGACAAAAGATATACTAAATTAAAATGACAACATTTAATAAAAAAATATAAACAATTAGCGTAAATTTTAATTACTACACTATAAGAGGACTAGCATCAAAAAGAGTTTAGATTTTATTTGAGGAACGTTGAATATCCTGTTTCGTTCTCTTGTAGATTTTGAAACAAATTTAACAGCAGATGACACGTTAGTCAAATTAATTACTTTTTATCGTCTGTTAAAACCATAACTTTGTATTGAAAAATGTACTAAATACAAACTTGTGACGTCACTGTTTAAGATCATTCAATTGAGCAAATATTTCAATGTTTAGCTGATTGATTGAAATTTGTAATAAAAATGAAAAGCTGTAATGATTAGATTTGCCGATATATTTTGTTATATTCGTTTTATGAAAGGGAAAGGTATTTATATACGACACAGCCATCTACTCGATTATGATTAGTATATAAATATTTCAGCTTATTTCAACAACTTATTTCAAGAGCTTATTTCAATTATTTACAACGATCAAGATATTAGATTAATAGTTACAATACTGACAACCCTAATGAATCTTCATAACACCGAAATGTGCTACGTCTCTCTTACAAACATATCATTATCTATAGAACATCTTAAGCACTCATTGTATTGTCAACGTTAGAGTCTTCTTGTCCAATATGCATCTACATTATATAAATTACCGTTATGTTAATTTTGCAAAAAGGCCGTTAGAATGAACAATCGTATAAAATCATGTTAGGAATATACTTAATACATTATAATAGATCCTGCAAATTTATAACAACAATAAAATAGTAGTAAATAGGTCTAATATATTATTCCAACACACAAATAAGAGTGTATTTGTAACAAAGAAAGAATGATGCACCTAACAGCAAGCATGATATCCAAACAATTAATTAGGTGAAATAAAATAAAGGCTGAAAAATCGGTCTGTGAAAGGCACAAAAACTTTTTCTAAATCCTTGAGCAAAAAGGACTGTAGAACAAAGATTCAACTTTTCTTCACAAATAAAATTGATACTGGCCGTTTAGACATTCAGTCATTAGTTGTCCAAAGCAAACATCTTGGTCTTCAATAGAAATATGTAGTATTTATTCTAAAAATACCATATCTGCAGGTGATGCAATCGTATGATTGTAGGTTATCTAAGAATGAACTCGTTCATTGGACCCTTAACACGTCAATGATATAAAGACTCTCCAGTCTCTCCATATTTAACTGCAATGAGGATGAACGCCTACGTGATGCACAAACTGTGGTCTCTGATGCACGCAGCGGAAATTAATCCAGACAGTGAAATATGATAATGGTTTCAATTTACTATGATTTTTTTATAGCCAATTGCGGATGTGTATGAGCTTTTGTATCTCGTGTATTTTAATTGTTTTACTTTAGATTAACCATTTACTTTGACTATAAAGAAACTTAGAAGTACAGTTTATTTATATTAAGGAGCTATATATAATTCTCGCGGAGTGCCCAAGATAGGATGGTTAATAGTACGCTTAGATCAGCAGGAGTCGAGCATGATTAAAAAATACGCAGACGAGGTTGCGTGGGTCAAATTTACTGATGGAAACTTTTATATCCTTTGTATTATCGACATAGTATTAAAAATGAAATCTTCAATTGCTACAAACCCTAAAAAAGTGTACTCCCTATTAAAAGGCAGTTCAATTCATCGGCGGCGTTGGTTAGGTACCTACTTCGTTTTATGAATAATTTGGTAACTTTTTTACAACGCAACATTAATATCTTACAAAATTTTAGTGACTGAAATTTATATTTATCAATATTGATTACACTGAATGCCTGCAATCTATGTAAAATTGAAAGATATCACGTACTCGTTTATTAAATATCTTTTAATTAAATAATGCATGAGAAAGTATGCATGCATCACAATAAGTAGCGAAGCCGTTAACAGTAAGTAAGGCTTACTTACTTATGGAACCATAGAAACATATAGCTCTAATGTATAATGATAGATGACAAATAGTAAGAGAAAGTGATGTCGCAATACATGCGTTCGTACGTGGTGGACGGTTAAGTAGCGAACGTTCCTCATGCGGGTAACATTGTACCTAAATGTACTCCACTTAATTGGATACGGTTAATTCGTGGCATGTCTATAGCATATTAGAAGAGCACGTGTACTCGATCGCATTGGTCACGTTTGCTCACAAATGACTTCGAGATGCAAAGAAACGGATTGTCCTAAAACAATCATTGACAGGGATTGCAGCTCGATGCCAATAATAATTGACGCGTTTTCGAAACATTTAGGCCAGAGACTAATTGAGTGTCGTTAGCAAAGATCTTATAAATATGAAGATTTATAGACTTGACTAAAGATATAAGTGAACGCTTTATGTAATACTAATCTTTGTCTCTAGTTTTATCTTTATTTATGAACAATACTTCGCTCTTAAGATTATGAATTTTTTAGCGTGGGATCCTTAATAAAGCCTATATGAAAATATTTATTCAACTATCTAATAGTTAGTGTATTTAAAAAATAAATAATATGGGTAAAGAAGTAAGGCCATGACGTAATTTATTTTAAAACAGTGATTACTGTATTATGCAAACATTATTTCAAATATTTCAATGACTTTGAAGAGTTATGTACAATTTCTTGACTTTTTGTTTAAATGGATTTATTTTGAAAGTACAACTACATCTCTAACAGCTTACACTGCTAATAGATTTTTAAATTGGGTATCATTTATTTTTGCTAAAAAATATTTAACTTTAGACTAAATAACCGCACCAAAATAAGTACTCGAGGGTTGAACAGCTGATGCTATGGGAAGTGTTAGTTTTTTTTTAACTTACATATAAAAGTATGACAAAAATGTAACACTTGTGATGGCAAAGAGAGAATTTTAAGGAGATGGTGATGAAAGAAAGTTTGTAAATACTATAGATTACTTTGAACCAACTGACTGAGAACAACTTCGAATTCCGTCTTTGCTCAAGCTGTATAAATTCCTGTAATATACAATCGGATGATAATAAACAGGCTTGGTTGTAGACAAGGCACTGTTCAGGCCAGAGAGCATCGCTTACAAGTGACTATAAATGAGAATTGAAGTTTGTCGAAAACAGCAAGATCTCTAAGATTTAGATCCTAAATAGAATGGCAAATACAAAAGTGATTGTTTTTTTTCTTGATTACGCTATAACCATTTAATCTATTGTCTAGGAATTTTGCTTATACTACAGAAAAGAACATAGAACATCTTTCATTTAGGAAAAAACAGTACTTTATTATAGAGTACATGCGTACGCCTTTGTGTCTTAATACTCAACACATCGGTTTACTGAGGACGTGGTTAGATAAAGACGAGCCATATGTGCCGAGGCTTGGCTCTCCCACGACTGAATTGTTCCCGAGGGATAGAAAAGACAGAAAGACTTACGCGAGACAAGCCGCAAGCAAAATCTAATCTTACGTGGAAATCAAAACGGTCTAATACGCGTTGAATAACTTTAGAATGGTCCTCTAACTGACCTTGCATTATTTTCTGAATAAGGTTTTTAGATATTTATCTATTTTTATAGTTTTGTCAGTGAACAATTTATAATTAATTCCAGACATTTCGTAACATGTTACGTACCTGCCAGACCTATTTTTATTTTTTATTTTTTTAAAAAAAACGGCCTTTCAAGTGAAACACCATATAAATGTTATAGAATGAAAATTAAGAAATAGAACGAAATGTATTTTAAAAACACTGAATAAATAATTAATCAGAATGAATATACGAGATTTTTCTCCTCCCACATACCTAACCTATTATCACCACAGACGGAATTGATGCGAAATACCCACTTACAAAAATAAGCATTTTAAAAACGCATGTTATACAAGACTTTAGACATCATATCTGACATTGTCCTGCTTTCATTCGCATAAGATATCAGTGCCAAAAAAAAAAACAATTTTTCAAATGTTGCCCTATTTCTTTAGTACTGTCATTGTAGCAGTGTGGTAACATTAGATAACAGTCTGCAAAACGTATAATCTAAATAGTTTTAAAGGTTGTTTTTTTATAATTTACAAGTCATCATTTCTTTTTATGTGTCATCTATTTGGTGTCAGTTTTATTTTTTTAAACTTTAAAACTATTTTTTTGTAATTTGCGTATAAACAGAAACTATCTCCACTTGCATTTATTTCTAGCAGTCTCTAGAACGTCATTGATTATGGATGAGCATATTAAGACATTATACAGTCTCACGAACGGATGCATATAGATTTACTAAGATGTTGCATATTATTAATAACAGTTACAGAAATATACAATCCAGTTTTAATTCCAGAGTTTTTGCTTGATTTATTGAACTGTTCGCAGATTTCTTTTAAATGTGGTTTTTTTCTGCCGTGCCTAAGATTACACGAGCACGATTGAAAAGAGATGAAGACGAAGGTGCCTGGTTTGTGTAAATTAATATTTTTAAAATTATTAATTGGAATGGAATGAAATTTTGTTTTTATGGTTGTTACTGCCACATAGTATTGCAAGATTGTGGTGTGGGTACAGGACTGCTTATTTAAATTATGTAAGTGTAAAAAAAACCGCATCACCATCACAGTATTTTAATTTGAAAAGAAAATATAATATAAATATATCATATAATTTAGTACGGAACCAGACAAGTGCTAGTCGTACTTGCTTGGAGAGCAAGCAAGTACGACTTGCACTTGACTGTTTTATTTTCATATTTCATTTTAATGTTTGTAAATATCATACGGCCGGTTTGGATGGGTGCCATTTCGTTAATCGGTACACGACATCATAGACGATTATTGTTTATAATGTTTGGTCGAAATTAGATCATATTTGTGTATCAGTTGTTAACAAATAGTATGTTATAATAAGGATGATTGGAAAGAATAATTAATCGCAAATACGAAACGTAATTTATCGTAATTATACTATAGTAAACAGATCTACTGTTCGAATTTGGTTCAAAAATCTTCTTTTCGGTATTGTTACATCTTATTGGCACACAAACGGTAATACTTATTCCTTTGTTTTCATAGGCTATTTTTGTTCTTTCATCCCTACTTTTGCTATAAAGGAAGAACTTTCAAACTATTCTTTAACTATTCTTTATTAACCGTGGGAGAGCCACGCTTCGGCATGAATTGACCGGCTCGACCGGAGTGATACCACGGCCTCACAGAAAACCGGTGTGAAACAGCGCTTACGCTGTGTTTCATCGAGTGAGTGAGGATACCGGAGGCACATATCCCAATCCTCACCCTATCCCCCTCCCCATCCCCCAAAGGCCGGCAAAGCACTTGTGACACCTCTGGTGTTACGGGTATCCATGGGCGGCGGTAATCGCTTACCATCAGGTGATACGTCTGCTCGTTTGCCCCTTATTACATAAAAAAAAACTAATTTACTTCAGAATATAATCATCGGGGTTTCAATGGAGTCTGGCCAAGAATCACGCTTGATTTTTTCCTTGGGTGTGTTATTAACTCTAGTGTAGAGTCAAACCGGCTTTGTGGATAGAACTCAAAAGCCATGTCTCTCAACTGTTAACATATTGCTGTAATTATATTCATATAGTTTGGACTAGAATTTTCTATTCATATGGTTATTGATTACCGCGAATTATCAGTTTTCTTGCTCCCTTTCACAGAAAAGGTTACTTCATTGACAAATATATTTGTGTTTCGAATTTGAGTATATTTAACTACATATTCGCAAACTGACACTAGCATCACAGACGATAGTTTTTTCTTAAACTGTTATAGTATAATACACTCTAAATATGCTGTAAGTTAAGTGTGTACTGGTACTGTGTGTGTGTGGTGTGTGCTGGTACCTATTCGAAGTGCAACGCTTGTTTACTTCTTTTTCACTTAGACGGGTACTAGTCCGTCAAAACAACAAAAGTCTCTGATCTATTGGTTTGTGATCTGGAATACTAGTATGATTAATTATCAGGACAAATTAAAAATTGTACAAAAATCTAGGTGTAATTTATTTGTAGTATGTATGTATTTTTATCTACGGTCTGGTTACCGTAATACGAACTCCGCCTATTGCTAGAACAGACGAATGTGTGTAAAATGAATAAAATGATTAAAAACACTGAGTTGTAAAGTATTCACTCATCATAATCGTCCAACTGAACCAACAGCCATTATGAAACATTTTATTAGCAAAAAAATGTAAATAATTGCGAAAAAAGCACACACAACATTTCAAACAAAGAAATGTATTTTTAATTAGCGAAATGAAAGTGAAGATTTTATGTTAAACTCATTAAAATATTGCAATGCCTACGTCTGAATAAGAGACGTTCTAAATTATGATAAGAAGGGAGATTTTATAATAGATTTGTATCAGAGAAATTTTGGAAGAATAATATATCGGAACCAAATAATAAAGAGACACCAAATTTCTCATCAAATCATAAATATCCATGTTTTGGAGTGGGATCCTACATCTGGCAGAAAATCGCAGCTTAGCGGAGTTATTAGATATAGCATAATGTTGATATTAGATGGTGAAAATCGAAATGGCTACGAGCAGTGACGATGTTAATGTTCAGAGTATGTATAAAAAAAATTAAGACGTGAAAAAAATTAAAAAGTCGGTTAAAAACATAGTATGGCCATAATTATTTTATAGAAAACTAAGCTCTATTTACGGTAAGTTATATTTTATATAGAAACACATTCTTTTGGGGCCATAAAAGAAGAAAATATTCTTGATCCTTTTCTGCCACGACCACGTGTATGCAATATTTCATGACGGTCGGTTGAGTAATTAAGTCTCGAATGTGTAATAAGGCACTCACTCGCATTATCATTTACGCCAAAAGACGTCCATTGCTTGACACATTAAACGATCTTGTACTGCGAACGATAGCTTTAAATATAACAGTACGTAGACATATTCAGTTACTGATTTATTCCGTTTGCTAATGTGCTCGGCGTATGTTTACTCGTTGTTATAGAAAGCCGTACCGATCAAGCTCAGGTCTCGAACCTACGAGGACTATTACTTTTTGCATCTAAAGTAGCGGTTTAACCGGTCCAGTGCGAATGTGAACTGGACACGCGCGCTCTATGCCATACGTTAATATAAGAAGCGGGCGCATCCTTCGGTGCAATCTTCGAGAGTCTGTATAGTTCTTTTTTCAAATAGTACCTTGCTATGAAATATATATTTTTTTTTATTTCGGTATCAAGTAAGCGTATTCGCAGTTGACGTTTCTGAATTGATATATGACTAAAACTTGGGACCTGAACTGGAACTTCAAAACGTATTACTTTACTAACTTCTATTTTCGTATTTAATATTATGTAATGTATGCAAATACTTTTTTAAGACCTTTTATCCTATTTTAATTTTTATTTCAGTATTGAATGGTCTACATTAGAGCTAATATGCCATAAACAATAAGAATGAACGATAAAAACGTTACTGGCACTGTTCATAATAACATTTTTATATCTTAAATAAAGTGTGCATATTTAACTGATTTAATCGTTCTTTTAGCTTTACTTCTTTCTAATTATGAAGTTAAATCATTTTAGTTAATGTTTGTTTACAATTACTGTGTGAAGTAGCAACGTTGCTTGCGTATATTGTTGAAGATTTGTAAATAAAATCTCAATTTTCTTCTTTGATCATATTCATTAAGAACAAACTAACAAAAAATAAGTTTTAAACGGGTAATTATCATTTAAGGTTTTTCGTGATATTTTCTTGTCAAAAACTCTGCAAAATTTGCTATATCTCCTTCTTCTTCAAGAACTAGCTGATTCTTTGTAGTCACTTTTGTCTTTCAATATTCACCAAATTGAATCTCCAAGGTCAATAAAAGTCATGTACGCTGATATTCACATAGTTTTTCATGATCGAATCACCGATGCTAATATTGACCCACAAATTTCACCTTTCTATAATTCGCACTAATATTTCGTGCTAGATATATGTAAATGTTAAGAATCATAGCCAGTCTTCGCAGCTAAAAGCAAGTTAACAAATTAGTTTCGTTATGCAAATACAGTGAAAGGATGTTAGCAGACGTGAGTTTTGTATCTGTAGTACATTTTGGAGCAAAAACTTAAAACTTCATGTTGATATTGTACGATTCTTCTAACAATATCTGTTTCTATGGATATTAAATTATAAAATTACTAAAACAGTTTTGAATAAAGTCGTTCTTAACTTAAATACCCTCCGGGTTTTCTCTGAAGAATCTTACCCCAAGTTTCTGTGCAAAGATTGTTTCTCGAATTTTTTAGTGTGCCTCAAGTGAAACTCGACTAAGTACCTTATGCATAATATGGCACACAAAAGATTTGATGTGGTTATTTGGTTCCTTTCAGCTGCTCACGCCACGTCACCTTTCCTCACCATCTGTTGTCTGTCTCAGTCTTAACCTCAATAAATGCTTTCCATGTATTGCCGTTAACGTTAAAAATTGCCACTCCGACTGATAAAAATACATGTAGGTATAGGTACAGTAGGTGGGTTCTTACCCACCTACTGTACCTTTGTTGATGATCTTTCGTAGTGGATCGTAATATGGGATATTTGTTCAAAAACAAATAGGTACTTAAGTTACAGTCACGGATCATTACCGTCTGAGAGCCACGCTTCGACCGGCACGGGCCGGCTGAAACAGAGTGATAAAACGGCCTCACAGAATACTGGTGTGAAACAGCATATGCGCTGTGTTTCACTGAGTGACTGAGGATACAGGAGGCCCATACCCAAGGCCGGCAACGCACTAGTAATGGCTCTGGTGTTGCAGTTATCGCTTACCATCAGGCGAAACATCTGTTCGTTTGCTCCGTATTCTATAAAAATAAAATCCATTTAATCATATATGTACAAATTAAAGCAATGCTGATACTATTAATAAGACAACCTTTTCTTGCTCTCTTAGGAGTACATAAAAACATCATAGATCTAAAATCATAATAACACGATCTCAAAGTAACTACGCCGTTGTTGGTGGTGCATCTTATTCTAAATATAGCATTCATAGAGATACAAAATAACGAAATAAAGCCCGCGGCTTGAACACACAGCTTTAACATATCGTGTGATAATTTGGCTACTTCCCAAATGTCTTAGTACAAGTTCAGTGGTGAAATGAAGTAAGAGTATGTTTACACAACGTTCATAACAAATAGCCCTGTTTAGAACATTTATAGTATTTATTTATTTATACAACTTCATTGCATACCAATACACTAAAAATTTGTACAGAGATACATATTACGTCCCCAAATGGAAAGACGTGGAACGTTTTCGGGGTAATATATAAGTACAGATATTTAAAGACACTAGTATTGTTTGTATTATATGTATTACTGGTTAGTTTCGTTATATCATTTGCTTAATTGAGCATTTGAATTATATCATTGAGTATTATGTTGTAATGCAATAAGTTTTACTTAATATTTTATTTGTAATTAGTTGAATCGGTTAAACAACTTATTCTAGAATAGATAAGTGTATATTGAGACATGAACATGGAATATTCAACGATGAATTGACTACTGTTGACTACTATTAACTGCCTCAGTGGCGCAGTGGTAGCTTATGCGAGTGCTGGGCTTAAGGTCTCGGGTTCGATTCCCGGGTCGAACCAAATGTTTGTATGATTAGCAAGTACTTGTTTCGGAGTTTGGGTGTTTTTTATGTACAAAAAGTATAATATGTATTTATATCAGTTCTCTAGTACCCATAACATAAGCTCTGCTTAGCTTGGGACTAAATGGCTCGGTAGAAATGCTTCTAATTGTATCTAATAATTACTTATCTTTGTAAAGTGTTTTGTTTGTATATACAGACACGTTTATCGCTAGTGGGCCTAATGGGATTAGAATAATTGGTTTTTCTAGTTAAAATTATACCTATACCTAACTTTGTAACTAATATATTAACGTATAGTAGTTCGCAACACTCAATAGACGCATTTGTGTCTCATAAGCTGTCCATTGCTAGTGGTAGTGATGTATCAGGTAACCGTCTACGTGTACCTCCCTTATTGCTCTCTTGTTGATAAAACTAAAAAGTCTGGTAGATATCACGTAATAAAGCGAAAGTTGCTACCCATACATATATACCCATGAAATAATTACATTGTAAATATTCCTTTGTTGTAAATTATGTGGATAGCTTTGAGGATTAACAAGATTTCTTACATGGTACAAGTCCATAGAAGAATTAAATTTTATTGTGACGTACTGTAATAATAATGAGAAACGTTGAAAGAGATAAAACTTGTTTACAATACAAATCTGCATACCGACTGACATTTATTAATGTGTCGAGTCGCGCAGTTGTATGGAGGGCGTACTTACATTCGCTGATAACGACTCCGATGCGATATATTATACGGCGACGCCCACCGTGTCGTAACTAACCTGACTGTGATATCCTATGAAAAATGCTTATATACTTACTAGCTGTTGCTTAAAACTTTGTTTTCAAGTTATAACTAGATATACATATAAACGCATTTTCCCTACTGAAGTTGAGGAAATCAAAAAAAATAAAAAACGCTACACTGAACGAATAGCCACGCATTCAAATCCTCTGGCTACTGAATATTTAGATATTTCAAAAAGATCAATCAATCAATCAATCAATCAACAACCCATAATGTCCCACTGCTGGGCCCGGGTCTTCTCTCAGGAGAGGGTTAAGGCCATACGTCCCCACGCTGGCCGGGTACGTATGTCCCCACACTGGGACTGAGTGCGGGTTGGGGACAAAAATATCAACAGCCTAAAAAGAGGGCATTTAGTCTCATAGGGAAGCAATGGTGCTGACCTCTGCACCTTAAACGCCTATTGCCCATTCAACTAAATTCATCCTTGTCATAGGTCTCCTCTCTACAGTAAAGGTTTTTTATCAGTAATACACTTAAAAACACCTGAATTGTGTGAATTTTGGCGGAATTTTTTTCTTGAACGTTTGAGTATCTAAAACTAGATTAGTCCTGAGACTGTGTCCGACGTCGAGTGTTATGTGAATCTCTTAGTAACGAAATTCCAGTGAACATGAACATCGTCTTCTAAGGGATGGTCTCTTTTTTTATAGCAGTTAACTAAGTTCTAATAAAGAATTATAATACATACATCTAAACCATAGATATATTTACAACACTTCTTATGTCAATCTTTCTTAGGCCTTGTTTCACTGGTTACATATAAGCTGCCTCGTTGGTCTAGCGGTTAGCGTATGCGACTGCTGATCATGAGGTCTCGGGTTCGAATCTCGGGTAAGGCCAAAAAGTGTTATTGAGTTTCTCTGATTAAAGAAAGGCTTAATAACAAGTTGGAGTCTTAGAGCTCATAAAGCCGTTGGTGCTGCGCCTGGTCTCTTCCCGATCGTGTTGGATAGCCGTCCCATCATACAATGAGAGTGAAGGAATAGAGAGTGCACCTGTGTTTGCGCACCTAATTATGCACTATAATATGTACTGCGTTGGTTGATCACTGTTGAAACCGGCCACCGTGGCCAAAATCGGCTAGGAGAACATCAACATCATCAATCAATAAGTTCCGGATAGCTTATCTGACAGATGGTTTGACATAATTTATATGGAAGATACGTCCAATTACCTATTCTGATAAGCCATCCGGTACTTATCTGTAACCGGTGAAACAGGGCGTCATCTAATTCAGAAGGTTCTTTTCGTTCGATTCCATCATGTATTAAAAACATCAGCGGTCTTACATAAATTGTATCTATTGAAACACTGATTTTACGACTATTACAGAGTAACGTAGTGTGATACCTATTTGTAAATAGGTTTGTTAATAAATAGGTTACCAAAATCATCGAATTAAAATAATAAATGTATAAGTACCTAATTAAAGTTTGTCGTATCGGTGTCGTCTTCGACTCGAATAATCTTTTTACATTTATGTTTTGGCAGGGGAAACGCTGGTTAGAAATTTGGCAACAAATTCTTATTCCTGACAGGTCTTAAATGGTCATAAACATTTGGCACTGTTTCAAGTGGCCATTGTTTAGAACTAATGGGCTACTCTAGAAACTAAGACTGTTACCTGATTTTTACAAATATTAAAACCTGTACAAGTTTTTATGTAAAGTATTCTTTTCGTTACGGTAGTATAACATATCATCTATTACATACATAATTAGATCCCTAATAGGTCTACTAGCAAGTTTCACAATAATGTTACCTGCATATTTTTTAAGAAAAACCAGGTACATGAGAACACTAGTCTGATAAAAAGACAACAGTGCCTTTAAATGCCTGCAGGTCAAAAGTCACAAGCCGGCCTTACTTCTATAATATTTCCTAAAAAACTAATTCCTTTAAAAACTAACAATATAAACGATTGGACGAATGCATTTGGATTTAGAATAAATTGACTTCTTCAGTGGCACAATAGTGTATAAGACTGTTGTTCTGAGGTCTCGGGTTTGATTCACGTGTAAAACTAAATGTTTGTATGATCTTCTAATATTTATTTTTGATTTCGCTTATGTATAGTAAATATGTATTTATAAAAAAGTGTATACATACAAGTATTTTATCAGGCTATCTATTTTAGCTCTCATACTATAAGCTCTGCTTAGTTTAAGGTTAGATGTGTTGTGCAATCTCTGTCCAACTGGGTACTGGTGAAGGAGAGGGGATAGCAACAATCGGTCGGTTCCATACAATTTCAATACCTCTTCTAATCCATTATTTCGCAACTCCGTACAAAAATCATGTGGTAAGGGGCAAAATTGAATGTTAGTACCCCCTCCACTTCACCTGTACTCAGTTGGACAGCTGACAAGTGACAGCATAGTGCTGAATATTATTGTTTTATGCTGTATCTTTCTGAAAAGGTCTCCTGGTGGTTCACGTGACCCATCAATTTTCGACACGAGCCCGTAGTCTATATTGGAAGCAGACGTCATGAAGTTATTTTTGTTCGCACAAAATACGAACAACAAACTGAAGCTTAATGATTTTAGTGATTGTTTTATAGTTAACGATTTTCCGTTAACATGACCTCAATTAACTTCAGATGAGGACCTTCATGAAAACTAACTGTCTTTGTCATTTAGAAACCAGTGTGGGTAGTGACAACTGTTTTGCATGAAAGGAGAAATTATAATTACAACCGTATGTGATCTTTTTGGAAAGTTAGATAGATAGATAGAAAACTCTTTATTTGCACACTATAATATTACAGTTAGAAGAGAGTAAAATGTGAGTCGGAGTGTACAAAGGGAGGCCTTATCGCCAAAAGCGATCTCTTCCAGTCAACTTTAGGAAAGTTAGTTTGTGTTTACAGTGTTAGTAGTAATAGTTCTTGAAAAATTGAAGAACGATAGTTTCTTTGAAATATCATAAAAGTCTCCATCATCATATCGCAGTCCACTGCTGGACCTAGGCCTCTCCAATTTCACGCCACTTAGTTCGATCCTCGGCTTCTCGGATCCAGCACCTGCCAGCCGTCTTACGCAGATCATCACTCCACCTGGCCTGTGGACGTCCCACACTACGTTTGCCAAAACGCGGTCTCCACTCAAGAACCCGTTTACCCCAACGTTTATCAGTTCTGCGGGTAATATAGTCAACCCTCCACCACTTCAGCTTACTCATCCTGTGGGCTATGTCGATGACCTTGGTTCTCTGCCGGATCACCCCATAAAAGACTTAGAAGGAGATAATAATAATATATTTATTTTATTTGAGTAGTTACAGTTATTAACATGTATGTATATATATGTGTATGTATATGTATATATACATGTGTATGGGTATGTGTATGTATATATGTGTGTATGTTTGTATGTGGTGTATGTATATGTTGTATGTATGTGTAAATATAGATTATATTAATTAGAAATTGGTATTATATTAAATTAGAAATTATATAAAATTATAATTTTTAAAAACTCATTGCACTGTCAACTACTGCCATTCCGAGACTTTTTGATCCATCCTAAGGTTGCCTGTAAGAGATTGCTTTCGGCAATAAGGCCGCCCTTTGTACATTATACATTTGTCATTTTCTGTACTTTTTTTATATCTGTATTACGGTGTACAAATAAAGAGTTTTCTATCTATCTATTATTATATATTATATAATAAGAGGACGAAAATGACTAGAGTTCGAAAGTAAATCGATGAAACTGTAGAACCAAAACTCATTTAAAATATAATGGATTAATTGTATACACTTACTTAATAGTGTATTAGGCCTATTACGTATCTTTAGTTATATAAAACATTACACTTGCAGGATACTTTGTTTATCTGTCGGATTGTTTTAAACAATCAACAATTTATCAGTCTAATTTCCAGAAAAATCTTGTATGTGAATGAGTGTTCTTTGAGATAAGTTGCCTTAAGGCTATTTCGGAGCATAGTAGTGGCGATAAATATAGTGATAACTTCGAGGAAGAGCCAATTTCTTCTTCATTTACTTTTATTAGTATGATCAAATGGTGGATCCATATATGCCAGAATAGCTTTCGCAATGAAACATTTCAATTGTACAGATGCGGGAGATACTGACCGAATAGTGATTGCAGGCCATTTGATGTGGTTCAACGAACCGGTATTTGCTTTGTTAAAATTTTGGTATGCCTAAATCGTTTATATTTTATAAACAGTATACCTACTTCTACATATGTAGTTTACGTAAGTTGCCTTTAGGCTTTTGCATGAGAAATATATAGCCTGTTTGCGGTATGTAGCTTGCAATTTTTTTTAAATTGTATGTTAAGTTAGTAATGGCTATGTTAAATTTAATGTGAAGATTAATCTTAATATTCTACAAGTAACAAGAAAAGTTCTGCGTTGTCATTTAACCTCATTTATTTTTATAAAACTTGACTTATCAATTTTATTAAAGAATTTTTATTATATCCTTTTTCAAATGAGAACGGTTTCATTAGGTTAACGAGTTACTACTTCTTACAAGGCCGGCAACGCACTTGTAACACCTCTGGTGTTGCAGGTGTCCATGGGCGGCGGTAATCATTTACCATCAGGACATAGGTCTGTTCGTGTGCCACATATACTATAGAAAAAAAGTGGGCCCAGGAAAGTTCAGTCCTTCTTCTTTGTTCCTAAGTTGATGAAGATTATATCAAATCAAGTATCTCTTTTGCTAAATAATACATTAAAAATAGTAAAACAATTGTAGTTACTTGATTGATCTCTCCTCTGCTTACTTAAATGTAGTTATTTGTTTAAGGGGCTACGGCTAAAAGAGTTCAACTGACAATTATCAATTAAAATCTTCTTTTGTGCCTCAACTCTTGTTTAAGCCTTCTATTTGTGACAAGAGTCAGTATCGGTATAACATGCTACACTATACCAAACTTACTAACAGTTTACCTCTGAAGTACCTATAACTAGTTAGTTTTTGACATTAAAGCCACTGAATCCGTGTAACCGACCGTGTAATCTATGTATGCTTAATAAATGTGTGACTCAATACTCAAGTAAAATAGACTTCAAAATAGAATAGGTAAATAATCGATTACTAGACTAATCGAGAGGAAACTCTTTGATATTTAATGAAGCATGAATATGTTGTTGTCGTTCACAAATCGGTTTCCAGGGACAAGTACGACACGATTTTAATATTATTAATCTTAGTAGCAAAGTCTATAACGAATAAATATAATTGAAGTGTCTATTTGTGAATTCAAATTCACAGCTTATATACGGTGAAACGGGAAAGTACATACAGTACTTACATCAAGAAAACAATTTATTAAAATACTGTTATCTGTTTGTCTAGAACGCTCTTTCGATTTTGTTGGGATTTTTACTAGCAGATAGCTGATGATATAAGCAGTAACTTAGGTAACTTTTAGACGGTCTTCAACCCGCGGCGTTACCAGCAATTGTTGTTGTTTAGTTACAACAAAAGCCGTATAAAGCACCGCGGGGCTCAACAAGTACTATATAAAATGGGAAGTGATAGTTTTGACATTGGACTCGATATTTATCCTTAAATCTAGACTACTGCGATACACGTTAGTGCATGACGTAGTGCGGTATTTTAATCAATCAAAGATCAAGTCTGTTGCAATATTCATATATTACACCGATTTTATTTTAGACACATTCTATTTTGCTTAGGACTTGCGGTATAGGTAATTAAAATTATATAATTTTTTGAAATACTATTAAACTTTGAGTGTG
Source organism: Hyphantria cunea (assembly GCA_003709505.1). Taxonomy (NCBI): domain Eukaryota; kingdom Metazoa; phylum Arthropoda; class Insecta; order Lepidoptera; family Erebidae; genus Hyphantria; species Hyphantria cunea. The sequence goes on from PKRV01000125.1 coordinate 390,137, forward strand.
TTTTTCTTCTTTGCGCGTAAACATTACTTGACTTTATACAAGTAACTAACACCATTCCAAACTTTTCCTTTTTAATTTTGGGCAACAAAAAACTTTTGAAGGAGTCAGAAAACCAGGTACACAAAGCAAAGCAACAATATTTGTACTGTATTATACTCGTTGTTTACACATTCTGAAGTCGCCAGAGTTTAAGAACAATATATAAACATTAATAGAATATTGTGTTTCAAATTTCGCATGTCTCAAATATATTTTTATATTCGCAAACTTTATATTGTTTGTGTACTAAGAACAAGAACTATTAAACGGATTTTATGTATTATCATAGCTGTCTAAACTCATAAAAAGTATGTAGTAAGTGGGTGTGGGTGCTACTTTAGAATTCAGCAAAACAAGTTCAAAGTTTTTGACAAGTTTGGTACCGAGATGCTAGGGGACATGTAATATCATAGTACAAAAACTAATGGTACAGAAAAATAATATCGTGATTAATAATAGGCAACTTCCTTACAAAGTGGAGGCCCAAGTTCAGCAATGGGCTGTCAAAAGCTTGATGTATTGTCAAAAGTTACCCCTTCTCTGACACAATAGGTTAACTGGTACTTGATAGGCTTCCGATTGGTTAGAAGCGGTATCTTCTAAATTATTTATCCATCATCCGCCTATAATTAGCACTTACTTACAAAACCCTCAGAAGAACATATTTTATTTCCTTTGGTATATGAATGTTCTGATTCCGCCAATACTCAGTTTTGTATACAGAGATACAGAAAACTTCTATTCCAGTAGCTATGACTAGATTAGAATTTGCTAGTACTTATTTTTACAGACAATGGTTTTTTCCATTTTCCCAGATGTTCGCAACCAGTTAACGGGACGATTAAAAAATTATGCCGCGCGGTACTGAAATAGAACGCTGTCGGAGAAAGTTGACACGGGCGTCTGTTTCTCTCGTTCTGACACGATGAAAACTCAGTGAGGCAGTTTTGGGTCACTCTCGTAATAGTCCCGAATACCAAATAATAAATTACGATTCAACACCGCAAATATTTACGTGAAATGTTTCCTTGGGAATGTCATAAATTCATTGCGAATCAAGTTTGTAAAATGCAAGTTGAAAGACGTGTTAATTTTGGATGGAATTTGTATTATCTACGACACATATTGTACTGACCCATATTATAGAATTAACCTCGTTTTCACCATGCGAACGTAGACACTCATTATGACACCACGCTGTACTTAAAACATGTGTTTTTAATTAAAAGCAAAACATTATTTTTATTACACCAGATTACTAACTAAAATTCAACATATCCTTTCTTTATTTATTGAACAGTAAAAGTTTGAAGAAACGAATAAAAGAGACGTGAAAGTTTACAAAAACTGACCTAAAATAACTGAAACGTCAGAATATCTTCTTAGTTTTAATATTGATTTGAACCATGATTAGTAGCAGTTTTTGCGTGCCACTTTTCGAACGTGTAACATATCCGCCTCTACTTTATAAACATTAAATAAAATATAAAAATGTTAAGATTCATATTGCTTATTCTTAGTAAAGTATCACACAGATGTTCGTGTAAATATGAGCACACACCGTAAGGATGGTACAGTTATGCAATTAGCTTAGTAGAGAATGGCGTAAACAGTAACGTCCTTCTCCGTCAACGGGCTGTTTTACTTATACTATTATTAACATAAACGCGAGTATTAGCAAGGCTACAGCTAAGTAATTTGGCCAGGGGTACGTTTATTTTAAATGCAATCTGACGAACTGAACTGATATGTTATTGTTAAGGTTAGACTTCCGTAATCGAAGCGAATGCATCGAATACCGGACGTGAATCCATTTCTTTGTAATAGTTTAGATTAGTTATCTTTAGTGTGCAACAAATTGCAGCCTTCATTGTTATTTAATTTTTAGTTTCTCCATCAAACTATTTGACCCTTTTAAATGTATGTTAGACATGTTAATACATTTCACTTGGCAATATAGTACCAATCCTATTTCGGTCCTCGCCTTACGTTTTCCAGGATCTTCTATCGCTGGGAATTCATTCAGTCTTTCTCTGCTTTTTAACAACGTCATCAGCTTATTGTTCCAGTATACGATCCATGTTTAACAGGTCTACTTCTAACAAGTTGTTTTTATGGTCCACCTATAGTCGGTAATCCCAGATATATATTATGGTTAGACCGTTGCCATTTTAATTTCCAAGCCATGTATAGTCATTTCAGTTGTCGCCAAATAATGTCTAATCTATCTACATTTAAGTGTACATACCTACTTCTCTCCATAAACCTCGGTGTTGTCTAAGCAGAAAACAGGTCAATCAATTAGAGATTTTTATGTTTGACAAGTAATCCCCTTTGCAACGTAGCTTTGATTAATTTAACTTTAGTTTCTACCCTTACTGTTAAAGTAAGATGATAGGTTTTAAAATGATATTGACATTATTTTTCCAAATGCCTTCAAAACTTGAGTACATGGTGGGTTGTAAAACGAGACAAGTTGTCATTAGCTGTCGACGCCATGTAATTAGGTGGTACGGCCTAATTGCAAGAAAGTGAAATGCGAGGCCGACGTGAATGTGAGAACATTTTCCCATAACGCTCGCTTGACAAACACTGGTACTAGTAAACACTACTTCGCAACTTCGACCCGGAATATAAAAAAAAATCTGTGTATATTAAATAGAAGTGTTTCACTAGATTCTTCGTAAATAAATAATAGGATCTTTGGGCTAAGAAAGGGATTATTTTCAAATTGTTTATTATCCTATTATTCTGTAAGTACCTATTTTGATTTTTTTATTTACTCCTTTCTGTTCATGTTTAAACGTTTCCATTTTATTTGTAACTTGTAAAATACTTTAACTAGTCTTCTCCAATGATTTTAAAGGTTTTTTTTCTTCGAAACAATAAGGCAATATAATAGTGCAAGGTAGAATTTATATTATTTATATATTAATAGAGCTCGACGTAATTGGTATTGGACTTAGTCCTTCTTCAAGTCACTCAGTACTACAATGATAATTGTGCTACTTCGTTGGCGTACTGATTCCAATATATTTAACTAAAACTCAAAAACGAAAAGCTTTTGACGGAATTTATATAACCTTTATCACCCGGGCCATTATTAAGAAACTATTGACACCTCATTCATTAAAATTAGTCAAGCAGTTAAGACGCTATTTATGAACATATATATATAGACTGGCAAAATGGAATATTGTTTATGGTTTAGGATAGTGGTATTTGTTTTATGCAGATTTTTTACTGTGTTACGTGTGATTTCATATGGGACTAAGTCCCCTACAAATCCCGCCCATCTCCTTTGCTGTATAACCACTGAGACAAGGACACATTTTTGTTCACGCAAGAGATGAAAAAAGTAGTCAGATTTCATAATAAAAAGTTTATTGCTGTAGAATTATATAAATAAATAAAATAAAACAGTGTAAGAAATCATTCTAATGCTCTTATTACTTAAGAATCAAGAATAAAATATAAATTATTACACATATTACTTTTATGACTTAATTATTACTGTCTTTAGTTTATTAAACAACTCGAGAAATATGAGGAACGCGGCGAGATACGACTAATAAGTTTCTATTAGTCATCTATCTTCAATGTTTATAAAAATAAAGTGTTCATTGGAGAGTGCATGAATTGAAAAATTCAATGATAACTTTTCTTTACGTTACCAAAAAAAATTTGAAAAGTCAGAATGAAGTTTTAAGACATTCCAAAAAATGTAAACGAGTTTTAAGATAACACGAGATTAAAGCGATGTAAATGCAACGCAAGACTCGAAAAAATCGACTTTCCTTTACGTTATCAAAAAACGTTAAAGAGTTAGAATACAGCTGAAGAGTTGAATGTTTGTTGAATGTTTGTTGAGTTGAATGAAAATGAAAATACGTTTTAAAAAACATCAGATTGAAAACTCTAGCGACAAAAATAATTGTTTCTCGAGCCATAACTTGCATTTCAATGAGATAGAGTTCTGAAGTTCTGATTCCGAGATGAGTAACATAAGAAAGAAAGTAGATTACTTCGCTAGAATACCGAAAGCTGCAGATTCAATTGAGCTGCAACCACGATTAGAGATAAGATCATCGTAATAAGCTTCCGCTTGAGTCTCAGTCAAATGAAATTTAAGATGCGATTATAAATTTTAATAAGTGCTTTTGTGTGAAAGGGAAATTCGGATTCAACTTTCGCTTGAATTGTTAGACAGTTAAATTTTGAACTTTGATTGTAGTTATGGTTGAGAGATGGTTTCACGCGTTTAGGGCTGTCTAATACACACTTATATTATAAATACGAAAGTAGCTCTGTCTGTCCCGCTTTCACGGCTAAACCGCTGCACCGATTTCAATGAAATTTGGCATGGGGGTACTTTTAATCTTGTGGAAGGATATATTCTACTCTTTGCTACGACAACCGTCAAGAACGCGGGTGGAGCCAAAAACTAGTATAGCATATTTCTTACTAAATACAGATTAGTCGTACTTTAGTCGACAATCCGTCGATTCATATCTTTGTGAATTTTACATGAAAGGCTTCTTAAATTTACACTTAGAAAAATATAGTCCCCTAAATCCTTTGCTTACTTTTCATGAAACCGTTGGAGCTGTTTTCAAGATTCTGATTATATATATTCAAGAATTGCTTGTTGAAAGGTATTAGATTATGTTTAATCACAGTATATTTTGTTTTGTCTTTTTGTAAATATACCTAGGTATTTAGCACACATGTGTTTAATCAGGAAATATCCCTAGTGCAGGAGTGATCTTACAAAAGAAATATGAAGACAAATTACTTCTTGAATGCCTTTGGCATACATTTATTGATGCCAGTTTTTTAACCAGTAATTCGACAATTGTTTTAGCCATAATGTGTAGGATAAGAGTGATTATCCATTCATCTCAATCGTCGCCATTTAATACTTCCTGCACGTTGAAACCAGTTATTATCAATGTTCCTTGTATCAATAGTGTAGGTTTGTTCATTGTCAGCTGCATTTATATTTGGACTAGTCATATTAAATTTAGCTGTGGGGGCTCGGAACATAAAAAATATATCTAATAGTTTTTAGTCGTGTGATTTAAAAATAATGTAAAAGCCTTGTCTTTAGTAGTGTCTTATTCTATCTTCTTAGTAACTTTCGCGAAAAGTGTCAATTACAACTCGAGAAACACTTTTAGTCATTCCTGTAGCCGACATAAGATTGAGAAAGGGATAGGGAGGGAGGGCAACGACAGTCGGCCACACCGATCGACCACAGCACCATGGTTTGCAGGAAGAGATCCTGCGCCGTCGCGCAGTGGTTGAGTTATGTCTGGATAAGGAGATTAGAGACTTGATGGGCGATGACGTTGACGCATGAAGTACATCGCCCCTTTGTCGATTGGTTAGCCCTCGATGTTTCCCGAAAATTGCGGGGAGGCTTTCAGCCCCCTGCCCCATCTGGTGATTCTTTTTTATAAGACTTTTCCTTTTTTATACCAATTATATTTAGTTATGATTACAATTCACGTAAATAAATTATTATGTATAGACATGTCTTTATCGCAAAATATTATCTAAATATCAGAAAATATAAATATCAAATTGACCTACTGTCGTTATTTATTAGGTCATAGATGTCAAGGGTACATATTTAGACTGAAATTTGAATTATTTACCCGTCTTTTCTAAATATTATTTAATCTAATTGAAATTTGTATTACAATATTTCTTATAACATCTGTGTTTCCTCAGTTGTTTGTGCAACCTTAATTTCTTAAATGAATGAGCACATTTTCATAATAAATTATGTTTTTCTTGGATTCATTCATAAATGAAGCTCTAGAAATTATGTCTTGATTCGCTGTGCATATAAGTAGGTTACAACAGACGTAATTCTAAGTCAAGGTGATTTACTTTTTTACATAAGAATTATAAATTATCGGTTCGTGTCTATTTATAATTATGGCTCGTTATCTGATGGGCGGTTACTACGAACACTTGTACACTTGTAACATAATAGGAAACATTGAATTAAGACCCTTGTGGAAAATTTTCGGACATTTTCAGAAAAAGACTTTTAAAGAGTTTTAAAAACTTTCTCCGAGTTCTCCAGGTTTTTTAAATAGAAAAACCGAAAAATGTTTACAAGGGCAAGCTTATGAAACTCTATAGATCTCTTTCAATCTGCACGATAGGTACACCTCTTCTGAAAATTTCTTAGCTTTTGCATTAAGGCCTCAGATGAATAAATGAATGATCTATATTATACCAATTGATGTTAAAACCTCATGTCAGTATAGCTCAAATTAGAAAAAAAATCATTCGAGATATTTTCCAAGCTTATAAATGTTCCTTGTACTTTCTCTTAAAAAAAAAAAAAAAAACAACAACCCATAATGTCCCACTGCTGGGCTCGGGTCTCCTCTCAGGAGAGGGTTAAGGCCATACGTCCCCACGCTGGCCAAGTGCGGGTTGGGGACTGGCAAGAATACGCTGTGGCTACGTAAATCTTGCCGTTGGATGTTTTTAAGCCGCCCGAAGGCCTCCAACTAAGCTTCACGACTGTTATCGTATGATAACAACCGGGACCGACTGCTTAACGTGACCTCCGAANAAATCTTGCCGTTGGATGTTTTTAAGCCGCCCGAAGGCCTCCAACTAAGCTTCACGACTGTTATCGTATGATAACAACCGGGACCGACTGCTTAACGTGACCTCCGAATCACGGAGACGCTCATGGTAACATGCCACCAGCGGTCACCCATCCAGGTACTGACCGCGCCATCGTTGCTTACCCTCGATGATTGTTTCTAATCACCGAGTGCAACTGGGCTATGAGCGCCACCACTTTCTCTTAAGGTGCGTATAAACTATTTATAAAATTATTTTAATTATATAATGCTTTGAGGGTATTTTTTTCTTATTGATTGTATTCATAATGCGATTCTTTAATTTAAAAGCCAACTACTATTGTTCTTAGTAAATGGCCCAATTAATGATACCTAATTATAAAAAAATAAATAAACTAAAATGCACAATTATATACTATTTATGTAGAAGAAGTTTAATTATTATTATTTATTTCAGAAAATTGTGCGATTATAAGTGATGTCAAGTCAACTTTTTTTTTTACGTTTGGAAACCCCCTCGGGCCTTCACCCCACCAGGGTTTACGGCGGGGCGGTGTGTCGGTATCGAACCGACTAAAACCACACGGTTTGCCACTCTGCGCCTGAGACGGGAGGGATCCGGGAACCGCTTTCTTACGCCATCCGGACCCATGTCAAGTCAACTGACTCAACCCTGGCCTCGCGGTCACTTCAGGTTTATGAGACTGTTAGATATAAATTAATTATATTATCTGCGTTCCTTTTTGTCATAATATTTCATCTCTCTTTTGGAAATTGTAACAAGACACCAGATTTAAGAATAATATATCAAAGCAGATGCACAATTCAAAATGATTCAGCTTACTTCCATCGCACAAATATTACTGTTATGCAAGAGGTGATTGACGTTCACTGCAATGATGTGATTGATCGATGAACAATCTAGACAGGATCCTAGAATTCTTTGCTAACATAGATAAAAAACAATAACCTGAAAAAGATTCTGCTGAGAGGTAAACTACAAGATAAGCTGTCAAGAGGAAGGATTGCCTTAAACGTACTGCTTCGGACCACAATGGATGAAAAGCGATTGTCCGCTTGAAGACCGATTGTGATCATCCTCCGGATGTTTCTTAGCTATGAGAGGAACGTCTGGAGTAGGGCGGATTATTTTTTATCGTCTACGGCGTATCCGTAGCGTTAAAACCCACCCATTTTATTATACCATATTATTATTACCTCATATAAAAACTTCAGTTGTTATAGTACTACAGCAATACAAACAGTTGTTATAAATATCTTAAATATAATAGATTAATAACTTTATTCAATTAGATTTAATCAATGATTTTCTTTAATGGGTGAATTTATTTTCATAGTATGCAAATTATGAAGAGGAAGAATATTTATAATCCGAAATCAGTATAATTACTACTTTGTAATTACAATTCCTCATTTATTAAACAAAAACAGATTAATAAATTAGCAATATTAATATTATTGGAAACATTAGAAGTTTTTTAATGTCATTCTTAAAAGCATCTATGAATTAAACTTCTTAACAAATTAAAGATTTGTTTGTTTTACGTAAAATTGTTCAGCAGTGTCTTATTTCAATTACTAACTAGTAGTCCTTGACTACGTTCCACTTTAGTGCTAATGATACCGATATGTGATATCTCGTAGAATGTAGACCTAAAGGCAGGTAATTCAATACATACAGTACCTATCTGTACCCAATTATAGCCAACCTATTGTCCTTTAGAAGGTGCGGGATGACAGTATGACATTGTCATATTGGCAAGGGATAGGCTAGTACTTCATCAAAAGCGTTATGTATGCCAATATAAATATTTCCCTAGTTTACTCATTGTCTCCAATACATAATACATATATAACGGACATTGTATTTGGATAATTTGTATGAAATTTAGTCTTATTATACATTGAGGAATACAGACATCTTGTTTGTTGTTGTTTTAATCATTTATTAGAACCTCTTTTTTATTTCTTGTTCTTTTTTAATTTTTCAGCGCTAAAAGCTAAAAAGTTCAGACATAGCTTCGAAGATCAGAAAAGTCTAGAGGCTAGAGCTCTAGTCTATAGATTGGGTAATGAAACATAGATTTTTACAGTACATCAGCCAACAGGAATATTCTGACTACTTACAAAGATAATACTTAGTCTATTTATAATAGATTTAATACTACAGCGGTGTTTGAGGTTATATGCCCTGACCAAGATAATATCACAAAATTAAACAAACTATAGTGACTACTATTATAGAACAAAACAGTTCTAGGAAATAGATAAACACTAATTAAACTTTGTAACAGAGTTTTTTTAACTCTACGTCATTTCCCTATTCTGTGGAATGTCGGTGTTCACCGTAAAGAACAATAAGTGAGTAAGCGTGCGCAAATCGCGTGTTTATCAATCGGCAACGGAAACAGGCTCGTCATATTAGATAATATTTTAGAAGGTACTGTCTAGTTAGCCTATATCTAATTGTTTCTATTTAAATTTTGCGAGGCACTCATTGCCCAGTTGCATTCAGTGATTAGAAGCAGTCACTGAGGTTAAGCAACGACGGCGCAGTAAGTACCTGGTTGTGATTCGGGGTTACCGTTAACTAGTGATCCACCACGGCCTCACCGATAAGCGATGTGTAACAGCGCTTGCGCTGTGTTTCACTTTGTGAGTGAGAATACCGTAGGCTCATACCCCAACCCCTCCCCCCATTCCATTCCTCCTCCCCATCCCCCAAAGGCCGGCAACTTACTTGTGACGTCTCTGGTGTTGCAGATGTCCATGACCGGTGGCAATAACTTAACATCAGGCGATACGTCTGATCGTTTGCCTGTGTTTCCATAAAAAAAGACATATTTTTTAGATTAACAAAAAATCTAGCACATAAAACCTTCATTAATAGTTGAGGTCGTTTATTTTAAGCAAAGTGCCTCGAAAGAGGTTAACTCGATATTCCAGTAGAACAAAATATTAATAAAACAAAATTTAATGGTTTACTATTCAACACGTTTTTAAAATGATCATATTCTTTACATGAGGTTTTGTTATAAGCAATCAGATACAATACGATGGAAAGCTGAGTATGAAGCAAGTAAGTTGTGAAATACTCGAGTGCGTCAGCCTTTTAAAGACTACCTTTTGTTTAGATATTACGAATTCTATGCAGCCATATTCAAAGTGAATATTTTCTTCCATACTTATTAGCCTTGGTTTACCTATTATTATAGTCAGTTATCGATGGAGAGGCTGTTTATGTGGTGTGATACATAATAATAATTTCCGTACTTGAGTCAATAGGAAATATGAACGTTTTTCTTTTATTTCTTAACCTGATCATTTACATTTCTATATCATAGAAAAAAATATAAATAGGCTTGAAAATAGTCAAACTAATTTTCAAAGTGAAATTTAAAACACTGATTAAATTTGAGCTGTTTAAACGCCACCATTTTGCACGCGCTTTTGACACAGCCAATGACGTCATTGTCATTTTGTGTTTGTTTATTATTCAGTGTTTCAGTTATTTAATACTTATTAACAGGTTTAATTGCTATAAATATCATGGAAGAAAATAAATTTTATCACAAACGCTACTAACACAGTTTGAATTTCGACTCCGATAATTTGAATTCCCCTCCCTTAACTTTCACCTTTTATTTAATATTATATGAGTTTAAATAACCACAAAATTAAAAAATACCCTTTAAGTATATTGTAAAGACAATAAAGAATCTACAAAAAACATTTGAGACATAAAAATTTAATGCATATTCCCTATTGTGTAAGGTAGTTTACGCCATTCCCAATCTACTGAAATAGATTCATTTGTAACGGTGGACGTATGGTACCAATTGGTTCTAGTCTAATATAACACTTAGTTCAGCTAAAGTGGAAGTTTTCACACGAAAGAAATGAAAATCTGACGAAAGTCTATAGGATTTTTTTTTGTGAATGTGTACCTCTATGTACATCCATCCTTAGTTGACTAAAAAAACTCTTATTGATGTCGAGGAATATAGAAAGACTGCCAAAAATTTGCAAATTTTAACAAAAAAACTGAATTCAAGAACTGGACTGAAATGGGGCCACACGGAAAGCACTAGCTTTTAAATGAAATAAAAACGTCAAAATCGGTTCATCCAGTCGAAAGTTATCCGGTAAAAAACATAAAATAATACAGTCAGAATATACAGAATTGATAACCCCCTCCTTTTTTGAAATCGGTTAAAAAGGTTTTTGTGAGTTTTAAGTATATAGAAGTAAATGTAAGAACAGATAAAAAGGTACAAACAAGTATGTTTATTGTAAAAAAAAATCAATTTTATGAAGTTCTTTGTGAATACAAATACGATCTATTCAAAATTACATTATTTTATTTGAAAAAAATTTCAAAATTAAGTGCATATGTGTATGTTGTAGGTAATAAAATCAGTTTTAATACTTCCTTCTTTTATTTATTTTTATTATATATCCTGTCCCTTCAAACGCGAGTTAAATGTAGTCGTTAGGTAAAGTTGCAATATCATCATCATCATCATCAGCCTATCGCAGGCCACTACTGGACATAGGCTTCTCCAATTTCACGCCACTTAGTTTGATCCTCGGCTACTCGCATCCAGTAATATCGACATCTGAAATTTAAGCAAATAAGCCGACTAATCGACCTTAACATGCCAAGTAATTAAAGTTAGGAGAAATAAAATTAATAATAGATAATAATTATTTTGTCCTTCTCCTAGAGAGGTATTGTCTAGTAACAAAGAGGTATGTAGGTGTAGTTGCAAGGCCAAGATGTCATAATTAATTGATAAACCTTTACCTGTGATTGTCATGCAATTTAAGAGAATACCTACCCACGGTTCTTTAACATAGAATTATCTAGGTAATTAACTTTTGGAATTCAATCTTTAAATGATTGCCACCACTAGGTCTTCTGTTTCGATATTCATTTATTTTTCATGTTATTTAAATATAATTTTTATTTTATGACAATATCTAAGTTGGCTTGTGTACCCTTTAAAAACTAGAAAAAACTTTTCATTGATAGAGCTCAGATTTTGATTCAAATTGGAAACTGTTTCGAACAAGGTTTTTATGTATTAAACATGGTTTTATGGTGTCAGTTTTGATTCTTATTTTTAACCGACGAAAAGAAAAGTAGGAGGTTCTCAAGTCGACATGTATATTTGTTTTATTTATAGTTGATTGATTTTGATTTTGTATGATTTTAAGAATAACTTTTTTATTGAAATTGAAATCGAAATTGGTTTCATGGAAATTTGAGAAAAAGCTACCCTAAAGGGTGACAAAAAAGGGCTAACGTAAGGTATTTTTTACTCACAGATTTTAATGCTGTGTTGTGTATTAATAATAAATATAAAATATTTAAAACATAAGTAAAACATTGTAATAGGTAGTTACATTACATTACAAAAAAACTCATGATTAATTAGCTTTAGACCTGTATTAAGCATGCAGTTTATAGCGACAAGAAATTAAAAAATATAAACTTTTAACAAAAAAATTAAACCGTTTTTATTCAAACTTTCCAACCAGCGATAAAAATTCCAAAAAATAAGCTTTTCGCACGACCACTCGCAACGACATGTGCCCTCACGTGTGTGCCGTTTCGGGTTGCTCTTTCGCTGAAATTAACTTCGTGAACGCTCTGCTTTTTTCTGGGAAGGGCGCGCTTACGCTTCACGTTATTATAATTATTTGCTTATTTGGTGCCGATCAAAAATTACGTAGGTACACTTACATTATTAAGAACTTAGTTATTATGGTTAAATAACAAATGTTTATTATTTTTTGCTTTTCAGTTTTTTTTGCGGTTTTTTTTGTTAAAATGTTTTATTAATCGAAATAACCACAATATGAAACCGTACCAGTATGCGGCTATTTTTAACAAAAGACGAGATAGAGAAACAACAATTTGTAATAAGAATGAACATTAATATACTATCATATACTATCATAGAGATTCCATCACTTTCTTTACATAAATCTCCAAGAATACCATTTCTCCTTTAATATCCACTGTTCCAATGTCGTTTAGTATTAAAGATATAATACCCTAAACAGATAGGTATTAGCTGTTATTATGAATGAAATATAATTCAGAGAAATCATTAGAATTGCAAACATTCAATGTTTATCGTTACACGCAATGTTAAAGACACGATTGTTATTCATATCAACTCATACGATGATTGTCATCGACATGTATCTCGGATGATTGCATGAGTGAGAGGTCATTGTCTCATAATAATAGTCGATAAAAGTAACAATGATTAGGTGGAAATGCAGTTTTTGTATTATTTTAAATGTACAACTTTCAAAATTCTGAATACTACGCGTTGTTGATATCGAAAAGGGCCTAAGCACCAGTTTAAATGCTATTTCATATACTAGTAACTATATATCAACAGTGAAATGTCAAATAGTTTTCCACAGCCCGCGCCAAATAAAAAATAATAACATTGAAAAACTCCGAAATTGAAAGCCTAATAAAGACACCATTACAACTCAAGCCAAGCATAAGAATGAAGAAGAAAGCACCAAAACAAGCATAAGAAATACTAAAATTATTTAACGAATGAGATAATTATTTAAATCAGCTGCGCTCTGTATAGAATTATACCAATAGTTACTAAAAAGCGATTAGAATACTTGTGGAATAGAGAGTAATGTTTTGTATTCACACAACACGTTATTTTTAATACACGCTCATGTTTTATCTAGATCTTTCATAAATATTTAATATTTAAGCATGGGAATATTACCAGTAAAATAAAATACATATAAAAGAAATGAGCTTTTAATTAAACACGCGGTATCTAGGTATTTGTCTTCAATAGTACGCTTTTGTATGTAAGTTGTTTAGTCATTTTTTGACTTTATTATTTTATTTTTGACTGCCTCGGTGGCTCCGTGGTAGCGTATGCGACTGCTGTCCATGAGGTCTCGGTTTCGAATCCTGGGTCGGACCAAATATTTGTATGGTCTGCAAATATTTGTTTCGGAGTTTGGGTGTTTTCTATGTATAATAAGTATGTATTTACAAAAAAAAAGTATTTATGTATTGATATCAGTTATCTAGTACCCATAATACAAGCTCTGCTTAGCTTGGGACTAGATGTCGTTGTGTGTTAGATGTCCGAAATATTTATTTATTTATTTTTCATTAATGAAACAGAATAAAAGAGATAACTGATGACATTAAATTTATTGCCTGAAACTTACAATTTGGTTCCACTTGTCTTTTATTTTAAATTGACGCTTTACATAACTCGTTCTTGTCACCTAACATTATTTTATGACCATAGATTACGTCAAACAAGTTGAAAAGGCAGAATTAGCTCGCAAACTGCTGTTTATAACCTTTTCTTTGACTTTGTCGATGGAAGTTTTTTGCTGGATTAATTTTTAAGGAGTTCGAGAAATCGCATCACATAATTTTACTTCTTAGAAATTGTTTCTAGAACTAAGTTGTTTCTGTTAACACAATAACATTATTATATTATTTATATTATATTTTATATGTATTCATAAACCTAGTGACGTACACTAGAGTTTAACAATTTTGTATAAAGCATCCTCTAATAGGAATAGAAATCCAAAAAGTAATTTTTGAAAAGAGAAATGAATTTCATTTTAACATTGCTTATAATGAACACATACAATTTTATTCACGTAACCGGGTATATATCCAAGCAAAATGTTAACCGACCATATCGTAATATCAAAATAATAACTGATTATTTGCTTCAGAATCTGAGTACAATGACAGAGTAGAAAAACTAGTGAATGTCCGGTTACAATTTGCACGTTGAACCTCTTATTATATTAAAAAAAAATCTCGTCTGATTACAAAGTAGCTAATTAATCGGTGTATTATTGAGCTCATTATCCTAATTGTTAGGTTGGTGAAATCTAATATATATAAGTTTTATAAAAGGTTTTTTCCAAAGAGAATTTTATCCGTCCCTCAAGTCACATACACTTTATTTACGTAACCGACATTTACTCGTTTGCCGATGGGTGTGAACTAATTTTTTTTTTCTATAAATTCTGATCTTAATAGAGAAACATACCTACTTAATGAATATTATTATAACTTTGTTTCAATTAAACCTGATATTTAATTATACGTTTTTATTTAGTTTCACCTGTACCGATGTTTGTCTGTAATCAAATCTTGCAAGTTAAATTTGATCCACTTCCCGATTTTCGATTGACCTGAAATTTGAAATATACCTTTAGTTCTGATAGTAATGTAATTATATTTAATGCGTATTATTTTTAATCCAATATGGCGGCGTACATATTTCTGAACAACCCATCCAATATGGATATCAAATGAAAGGGCTTAAAGTTTTTTTTTTTAAATTTTATTTCATGCAAAAGTAACAAAAGCTTGTTTTTTAAAAATAATGTTTTTAAATAAACATTTGTTTTTAAACTGCAGTAATTTGAATTAGCTATATTATTTAATTATCAATGTAAATGTATCGCACATAGATTCATATACACACGCCGATATTCTCGAAAAAGTAAGGGATATTAAATACTCTCTTTTTGCCTACATTAATTTCGATTTCTCAGTTTCTAACAGAGTTTTTTGAAAACATTAATTTACCGTGGGAGAGCCACGCTTCGGCATTAATGGGCCGGCTTGAGCGGAGTGATACCACAGTGAAAACCGGTGTAAAACAGCGCTTGCGCTGGTTTTGTTTAATTATATTTTTTTTATTAGCGTTTATAATAAAATGAAATAAACTTATGAAATGAAACGAGTCGAACCATTGTAACGTTTATTTATTTGTTAGCGATTTGTTCAGATATACAATGAAATCAATGAGCCACAAAGAATTAATACAATTGTCTTTGTGTCGCAACTTGCAATTCATGTATTATTCAACTATTACCAAGTGGAAGCATACAAGGGACTTCAGCCTTCGACCCGTGATGTGTGATTTTTAGATATGAGTTCAAGAGATGCTTGACAAAATCTCCACGCCTACACTTGAAGGTTTGCCTTATACAAAGTTAAGAGACCTATTGTCGTTTTTATACAAAGAAGATGATATATATCATTCGATTTTCTTGTATGTATGTACATAATTTCTAAGGTTTCCAATAAAGTTTTCTATGTACGTATTTATAGTGTTAGCCGCTTTTATCTATTAGTTTTATATTACAAATCTATCTACGTGTACTGATTAAAATTTCTGTGAAATTAACTGGATATTGTACATTGATTGCACTAGAAGAAAGCCAACTAAAATTTTTGTTACCCAATATATATCACTAAATTAGAAAGTTTAAAGTTATAATGTTCCTTTAGAGAGGCCTATGTCCAGTAATGGACTGCTATATGCTGCTGATGTTGGATTTTTCGAATACAAGTAAAAAAGCGCACACTTTGAACGCTACAGAGTCATTTTACTTATAAACTTAAAGAGGAAACTCAGTCAATTCAATTACAAAAATATTTGCAGTATCATAAATTTGGCATAATGTTGTGTATAAAAAAGTCGAGTATAATCGATTAGTTTTTTACCGACACGTCCTCGTCTGTCTATACGATTCAATTAAAAGCCTTCTATTTTGTCAATTCAAATTCAACGAAATATAACTGCTAAACCATGTTGGGTAACGCTTACCGCTGTTAATTTGTAATTCATTCGGTCAGCGCTCGTCTGTAACAGAATTTATTTCCTAATACAACCATAAAATTAGTTATTAAAGGTGGGATTATGTCACTCTGTTACTAATATCGATACCTTAATTTGCCGTGGCTATATATTCATCTTTGGGAAGTGCGTGAGTTGTGGTATGGCACCTAAATTAGTCACAGCATAATATATCAGTGCCACAAGTGCTTCAAACACGAAATCTATTAGGTAATTGTTGCAACAAGTTTTAATTGAAGTGTATATAGTAGTAATTTACAACTCGATCAAGTGTAGTCAAGGCAGCTGGAGTAATCAACTACTGAAATATAGGACATGTTCCATTTTTTTTAAAATGTAATTAAGCGTTTTCAATTCGGGGAGACTCAGATTTCTGAAAAAAGTTGAAGGAGGGAATAGTCTGTACAATTTTAATATCTGGAAGTTTTTGGTTTGTAATTTAAATGTTTTATGAAGTACTACTACAGTTTTCATGTCCGTGCCTCGGGGAGCCCGTTAAGCCGTCGGTGATTGTTATGAATATCTATGATAATAGTTATTGAGAAGTCAATGCTCTCAAATATACTGGTCCCTTTTCAACCTTCGAATTTGGTTCGCCCTCGTGTTGGCGGAGGTCTGATGCCAGTCGCTCCGTGGAAAAAACTAATGTTAAGTTTGAACTGGTAGCCGACCCCAAATAATCTTGAGAATGATAAAAGTTTAGAAGATGATCATATCAAGAAATTATGGTCTAATGTCAGTCGCTCCGTGGAAAAACTGATATTCAGATTGAATTAGTAGCCGACCCGAAATAATCTTGGGAATAATAAAAGTTTGAAAGATTATCATATCAAGCAATTCTACTAGATTTAGCGTATAGTGAAACGCGTAAGTTGTATGCGTATAACATCGATGCAAAAAAAAGAAAAAATTGAAAGAAACCCAACACTAACCCATCGAGCCAGGGCTGTATAGTGAGCTAATACCTTTTTTCTTAACAGGGGCCTATGTCCAGCAGTGAACTGTTAAAGGCTGTTGATTACGGTGATAACACTACTACTAGACATATGGTGTGGTCTACCACATAAGTATCTAATAATGCGTATATTAGAAGCTATTGTATCATTCAACACAGTGTAAACTAATTAGCACGTCTTGTAGCCTAGTTCTCATTCATTCGCTTCCACTTTCGATGTTAATTCGACAATTAATTTTAGTTAATAATAAGATGAACTTCGTGTGGTTCAACGCGGTTACATTAATGAGAAAAGGGGATTAAAAATAGATAATTTAATATAATTTTGAAACCGGTTTGGATATGGAGTCAAAATTTGAACTAGTTAACCATTTGTAACTTCATCATCATCATTAGCCTATCGCAGTCCACTGCTGGACATAGGCCTCTCCAATTTCACGCCACTTAGTTCGATCTATGGCTTCTCGCATCCAGCTCCTGCCAGCCGTCTTGCGCAAATCATCGCTCCACCTGGCTTGTGGACGTCCTACACTACGTTCTGTAATTTAATAGGTGCAAAATTCTTTTGTGTTTTAAAGCATCTCAATCCAAATTAACGTTTTTATATATTTATGAAAAAACCGAATTGCCGCCGTCATTATCCTGCGAACCTTTTCCTAATGGTGTCTAGTTATAGGTAATAACTACTTTTTTATATCTAGAAAGGATTTTATACATTTCAAGTGTCTGGTCCTGTTTTATCCTTTGGGTAAGGACCCTAAATATGAATTGAAAATAATATATTTTTAATACTGACACTTGAATATTATTTGAGGAATATTACAAGCAAACTTTGGTCACATTAATTTTGTGTAACTGATGGAAATATTCAAAGAGTGAAAATACCCATGTCTATCGCCTATTAAAGATCATTTAATAATGATTGACAATACTATTAATGATGTGTATCGAATCACGAGAATCGATTCTGAGTGTGTTTCCCGTTGAGAGTCATATGGTATATGTGTATGAGACTTGTAATAGTACTAGCACCAAGACTCTAAAAGGTGCAGATCTGGAATCTCTTGAAAGTGCTAGTTCTTAGTGCCACTTATGAATTCGAAAGTTGTAATATCAATCGAACATTTTCGATTTGTTTGTCAGGATGAGTAATTTGAAGCTTCTTGTTAACATTGTCTATGAAGTTTTAGAGATCGTAAGGGGGCGAACACATAAATATTTTCAAGAATAACAGACCAAATACAACACCAGAATACATTCAAGAAATTAATAGCTCGAGAAAGGAGATCCAGTTTTTGTTTTCATTCATAAATTTCGTATTTGTGATGCCTCAGACACGCAGAATGGCCCCAAAATAAGTAAATTTCTAGCTTTAAATGTGTGTGTGTGTGCTCGCCAAACATGTTTAGTGCTTATAATTTACTACATTAGTTTAGCTTCACTGACCTTCAAAGTATACATATATCATCATATCAAGTATAGTATACATTATTATAAACTCAAAATTATTATTTTTACGGGAATTAACGCGATCACTTATTTAAAGGTATTACATACCTCTGATTTGCCTGACGTTTCGATCAGGTTGCCATGGTCACAGGCTGCCTAAGACTGTGATACTACTGTGTAATACCTTTAAATAATTCCCGTGAAAATAATAATTATTATATCATGAAACGCGAAAGTTTAAAAGTTAGAATAAACATTTTCTAATCATTGGTATTTCTCCTACATTGGTGTTACTAGTTCTCACAAACGCGTCATATACGTCATCTAATATTGGCAAACGCGTGCATTGTTTAAGTTTTTCATAGGTGGGTATCAGTCACAATGACACGGTACGTTACGTGTTTGCTTGTATGTGAACAATGGCGCCTTGTGCCAACTGCCGCTCGTCGCAATAGAACTTTCCATTTTTCTTAATACCTTAAACGATTACCTGTTACGCAACATTACAGAATTGGATGTGTACTACTTTGTGTTTTTTCCTCTCTTTAAAACGGTATGCGCAGTTTCTAGAAGCTATTTCCAGTAAAGGTAAAAATCATCTTTGAGAAGTTTGAAATTCAACATCTTTGATGTAAGCATACTTTATTTGAAGGATTCACATACATTTCATAAAAATACATAATCTTAAAACAGGATAGAAATATACATTGTATTAGATATATTAATTAGTTCGCCTATAGGAT
The DNA here is from genome assembly GCA_003709505.1 of Hyphantria cunea. NCBI lineage: Eukaryota > Metazoa > Arthropoda > Insecta > Lepidoptera > Erebidae > Hyphantria > Hyphantria cunea. Next base: position 409,644 of record PKRV01000125.1, read on the forward strand.
TGGATTCTGCTCATGCTTTCCATCAGGCAGGACAGAGTCATTTTGGCAGCTTATGAATAAAAAAAAAAAAAGTAAATATTGTTTTCAAAAGGTTTAGGCATAGAAACCGTTTTAACCGTTTTCTAAAGGCTAGGCTTTTCTTGATAAAACGATTATTCAACACAAAAATACATTCTAGAATAAAACTGCATAATGCAGTTTTATTTCATAAAATTAGCAAAGGTTAATTAAAATAGTGGAATAAGTACAAGTGAGTTTGATTCTAGAATGTATATTAAAGTCAAGTGCTGACAATCGAAAGTATAAATTAAATAAAAAAATATTTTTTTAATTCATATCAGGAGTTTCTGATAGTAGCGCGTTCAACAAAAGAAATAAATAACAATAACAATAAACAAACTCTTAAAGCTTAGATGCATTTTTTACTTTAAATGTTATGAAGTCGTCATTATATTGATACTATTGTGTGTGTGTATGTGTGTGTGTTTATGTAGGAAAACAAGAGAGTTACTTGTTTGTATTATATTAGTAACGTGAACTGTGTATTAATGAGTAATTTCATTCAAACGCTTATAAAGAAATACATTATACGTGTGACTAATACTATTTGTATTAGTAATATAAATTACATGGCCAATAAAAGCTACCTATTCATCAATAATTTACTGTCCTGTCACTAATATAGTATACTCAATTGATCTTCTATGCTGTACACTTATGAGTATGTGGTCGAGAAATAACTAAATCTGCATAAAAACACTTACTTACGAGTAATCATACCTCAAAAATGCCTTATATCGTTTTGGAAAAGAGTTCATACTCTGTCGCTGCTGGATCGATATTAACGAAACATCCATAATCGCTAGGAAACAGGCTTTCAAATGAAAAAAAAAACCGCATCAAAATCGGTCGATCCGTTTGAGAGCTATTATGCTACAGACAGACACATACACATACAAACATACCGATATCGACTTCAAACTTATAACACCCTTCTTTTTGCGTCGGAGGTTAAAAAGGATCTTATTCGTCATACAGACAAAGGAAAAAAAATACTTTCCCAATAACAAGAATAGAAATCTTATGTACAACTAAAATAAGTATCAAAAATAGCAAGGCCGCAATTTTTAACAATCGTTCGGGATGTCATGGCAATAATATACCGCTGTTCCAAATTCATCTCATCCACATGTTTTATCACTAATTTCATTGCGACGAAGACTTGAAGACTCAAAACTTAAAAAAACTTTAAACACTTAAAATTGGTTGAAATAGTTGATTAACTGGTTGTCATCTCATCAAATGGAAAAGAAAATAATGAGTCTATCTGTCATTTCAAAGACTTTTTTTCATGACAGATCAATATGGATAGCTGTAACTTACTCTTCGAGATCGTTTTTTGTTTTTGCGAAAGACGGTCCCCATTTCATGCATCCACGCTTTTTATATATTTTTTATCATTAATTCCATCATGACTAAGACTTGAAGACTCGAAGACTTAGAATTGAAGACTTGAAATACTTGACATTGGCAGAAATAGCTGAACCGGCTGCTTGCCATATCATCAAAAGTAGAAGAACCTCTTCTTCTTTTTGCATTATTTGAAATTATTTAAAAAAGTTATATTATAAACATATTTATGAAGAAGTACTAAGTAAAGGGGAAATGTTTTGGAATCTATGATGAAGCGATATAAATTAATAAAAAAAAAAAATTGTGAAAGTGTATATTTAAATGCTATTTTATAGGTACATCTATCACTTTCACATCTATTAAGGTACGTATATTGTAAATTGAAATAGTAGTTGTAACAACATAAATGTTTTACAGGTCATTTTTGGTAATTTATTTTCATGGAACCAAAGGATTAGATTCATTGGACAGAGCGCTCCAAAAAGTTATTTCTTAGAAGAAATATTTGCTCACATTACTTTATAGGTTTATGTAATTAATATAAAAAAGGGAAAATAATAGAATCTCAAAGATCTATAGTAATGTATTAAATTGAAACTAACATTCCTATGCTATGCTATGAAACACAAGTATGAAAGACAACGAACTACAGGCCTAGAAACACGAGTCTCTTTCTAAAAATCCGGGTACGAATATAGGTACTTCACACTGATCGACAATAACTAAAAATTCAAAACTAGATCACCGCTACAAAAATAGATTTGTTATAAGGAAAATACTGGAAAATAAAACAAAAGCTCAATTAGGTTTTATATACAATGTTTCTTAGGTTTTCGTAACGTGGAAACTCCCAAACAGGCACTCTGCCTTGACATTATAGCTTTGGGATTTTATTGAGATAATCAGAAAGATCAGGTTTGACGGAGGATAAACCACAACGTAAACTGCAATCTATATAATCTGCATACTTTTTTTTTTGATAAAATTGTAATAAACAATTTGATTCGTAAAGATGGTCTTCGGGCAAATCCCCATACTACTATTATAAATTCGAAAGTAGGTATGTCTGTCTGTCGGTTACGTTACGAGAAGGCTTATTTTTATCGCGATAATCGATATACAAGCGGGCGGAGCCGCGGGCGACCAAAGCTAGTAAAATAATAGTAAACTGCAAAACGTTGTTGAAACATTCTTCGTTAGTACTCCGCTTCTGTTGGCCTTAGCGTGATAATATATAGCCTATAACCTTCCTCGATACATGGGCTATCTAAAACTAAAGAAGAATTTTTCAAATCGGACCAGAAGTCCTTGAGATTAGCGCGTTTAAGCAAAGTAACAAACTCTTCAGCTTATATTAATATAGATTACGATGCCATCTTTATGCGCATATGACAAACTTATTATATTTCACATTTCTGAAGATCGGGGTCAAAACGGTCTCGATTGTTAGATAACTGTAACAGTTCTAGATAATAATTCTAGTTATTTATTTAATTAAGTTGTTTTGTTTACGCGTTATGATAAACTGTTAGCCTGTTAAAGCCATAAATGCATTTCTTGCTAATTAACGGCAGATGGTAATCGTTGATCGCTTACATTTTTTAAATCTATATATGTATATAAAAGAGGAAGATGACTGACTGACTAAGATACCCAGGGATCAACGCCCAGACAAAATCGGTGAACCTAGAATCCTGAAATTTTGCAAGTAGGTTCTTTACATAACCTAAGTGAGCCCTAAGAAATGCCACCCGTAAGGGAGTGAAAATATCTACTTCTGTGCGAGCGAAGCCGCGGCCAAAAGCTAGTACATTATAAACACCTTAAAATCTCTTTAGAAATAATATAAAATACTATTACATAGAACACTGTCTATGATATTATTTATAGTATTTTATTTCTAAGGAAACAGGTACGCGTTTCTCTCTAGATTTAAGTTCGATCAAGTGAGGACCTTGTTGTATTTAAAAGAATACTATGTTCCATCATATAGAGTATAAATATACAGAATAATTTTGTTTTTTTTTCATGGAATATGGGGCAAACGACCAGACGTAACGCCTGATGGTAAGCTATTACCACCGCCCATGAACACCCGCAACACCAGAGGCGCCACGTTGCCGGCATTTTCAGAAATAGTACGCTTTTTTCTTGTAGGTCCGAACGTCTTATTATAAAACATATAAACTTTTTATCGTTTGGGTGTACCTGATCGGCGGTAATCGATTACCATCAGGCGGTACATCTGGTAGTATGACCCCTATCCTATATAAAAAATACAAACACAGAAAAAAGTATGAATTTATATATTTGCACTCAATAGGTATGTGTATATGGTGTTAAATCTAATGTAGAATGGCAAGGTCGTGGTCAGTCATACGTCAGATAAAATGTATAATAATGGTAGTTTGGGTACAAATGACTGTTCGTAATGATGATAAGTCACCAAACGATTGTCCGGCAATAATTGTGGAGACCATGCGAATAAAAATCTGTTTGGATAGGTATTTATTGTCTAGATAGATCCTGCACTTCAACTACAAATTGTTTTATGAATGAGGTCATGGTATTTTAGTTAGTTTCTTTGTGAATTTTCATTGTTATATATATATCGTTAGTTATATTTTTGATTATTATATGAAACCCTAAATAATTAATTGTTCTACCCACCCCAATTTCTTTTTATGGCAATACTTCGCTTGAAGGGTCATCTAGTGTATATGTAGATATCAGGTAGAAAATAAATATTCCAGAAATCACAGTTCCACACGGATACGGGAAAAAAGTGTCCAAAATCTATCAATATTTTTAGTAAAAATGTATGTACACTAATTTATGTTAGGATAGTATTTCATATCAACAAAAAGAATATGTGCTGTACTTATCTACAAGTTTAGGTCTTACTTGAGGATTTAATAGATTGTTTAAGAAAAAATGCTTGTAAAATAAGGAGGAATAGAGAGCCCCTACAATCGTCAAAACAAAGTGGAGTCAAGATATCGCGCTAGACGTGGAAAAAATGCATGTTGTTTAAAAACATCTTGTGTATGTATGTGACGGGTGGAGATACTCGTAAAAACCAACAACACTATGTCATAACATTGTTATATCATATGTTTGGCATATTATTTGAAACCAAATTGATGTCGTAGCGTCAGGATTGCCCAATATATGAATACATATCTGTTATTTAGTTTATATTCATAGTAGGCCATAATAAATTAATTTCCTGGTAAATCTCACATTAGATAACACACTATGACACTAATCAAAAATATTGTTATTAAGCTGAAAAGTTTTTTTATTATAAATATTTGGCTTAAAGTTAATTTTGAACTTAAAGCTAATTTGAAATAAAATATTTAATATTTTCGATATAATATAAAAAAATTAATGTTTTGTATTATTTATACATAGGTATAGTAATCTAAAAAATACATTTTATTCAAAAATTAAGACGTTTTCACTTTTACAATGAATAATAAAAAATTTAAGATTCCTGAAGATATCTTCAGGAATCTTAAACAAGAACCTGTTAATGTAAGCCTTGTAAGTTATATTAATTATTGTAAACAGCCAAGACAGCTCTGAAGCTTGCTGACATTTTATTTCTTTACGAGATGAGCCACGTGGTGTTACCCGCAGTATAACTTCACCCGCAGGTAACGCCGCGGGTCGAATCAATTTCTTTTTTTAAATCTAAACCATTCTCGAATCCTCAGGAATAGACACAAAAAAATTCATTAAAATTGGTTCAGCCGCTTAGGAGGAATTTAGTCACATACACACAGAAGATTTATATATATATATATATTGATTGAATTAATTTAACTTTTGAAATTCATACTGGTTAGTAGTAAGACCTGTTACTCTGATTGTTTATTTATTAGTACGCGTTTTGTTAGACTTTTTTCTACGCGTTTACGTTCTCTTTTCACCCGACTGCGAAAGAAGGAGGGTTATGTTTTTCTAGGATATGTATGTTTCTTTGGTACGCCCTAGAGCCTAAACGGCTTGTCGTATTTTTATGAGAGTGGTGTCAATAGATTCGTCGTAGTCGTGAGAGTGACACTGCATCAAAATAAAAAATAAAACTAAATTAAGGATTTTTGGAGTCAAAAAGTTATCACAAGATCAAAATTTTTTCAAAATATATCGAGTTGGTATCAAAATAAATAATTTTAACAGTGATTATATATATTCGTAATCACCGTTAAAATTCTTTATTTTGATACTAACCTCGATATATTTTGAAAACATTAAATATTATTAAGTAATATATATATATATGTATATATATATATATATATATATATATATATATATATATATATAAATATTATAATATATATATTTATATATTACTTAATATTAACGCAGTCTTGTTTTATTTTTTAAATAATTCATTACCTGTTATATGTACGAATGTACATATAATCTGTAATAAAGTAATAAATGAAAAATATCTTTCTAGAACAATAATAGGCTACATCTTAATTACAGCTAGCCTAATTCACTTTTCCTAAAAAAAACTCATTTTTAGTACGCATTTCAGTAAATAATGTAAAATGTATTTGTGTACACTTTTCATTAGTGTCACACTATTGACCTTATAATACGTATTAATACCTATTACTAGTAGCACTGTGTAGTCGACCTACTTTGAAAACAGACATTCGCAAATTCCTTTATAACTATTTATCAAACATTACTCATGCTAGACTGCATGTGTTTTGTAGTGTGTCGGTGACCCCATCAAGGCATACATAATGTTATAGTTATTTACTTTCGTTATGTAATTTTTAACATATATAAACATACCTATACGTGCCAGACACCAGATAAGTGCTTTAATTTAGTTACTCTGTTTTAATCAGTCCGCTTCAATTAAATACAAATTGAGTAACTTTCTGAAGATATTTATTTAGGCAAATTGTATCATTGTTTGTTATCAGTGCTCAAATTTAGCGATTACTGAATATTAATGTTTTTATTTTAATTGGATTGGAATAAAGAACTTCTTCAGTACTTAAACGATGAGATTTGCAAAAGCGATTGGTATTTCATTACATTCAATTCTAAGTAAAGCAGCAGCCGCTTGCTCCAGGAGGCTTCTATGATGCCCAAAAGGTACTCACAACTAGCGTTATAAAAACGCATAATTTACTGTCTATAAGTTTAATACCTGTAGCCCGAATTAACATTTTTCTCACTAGTGCAGACCAGTGTACTAATCAGCTGAGATCACAGCCAATAATTGTCAATACACACTTCAATAACATCGCTAGTTTCGAGTAATAATAATAATTAATGACTACTATAGCTATTTGTTCTATAGAAATAATTAACTACTCGAGTACTAAATTTATTCTTTATATACATGTTCACCAAGAATATGAGACATCCCATCCCATGGCTGTAGTTAGAGGTGAGTAAAGGAATAAATTCTACAGCACACAAACCCTATTTAAACTGGTATGGCCAGCGGGTATAGTCTTGGCGTGGTCAGTAGTGGTCGTGGCGTGCCATAATCTCGTTTCGAAAGAGAGGCCTATGTCCAGCACTGGTGTTTGAAGGCTGTTGATGTAATGATGATGCTTACTAAAAGATTTAAATATTTTGTGTTTCTGCGTCCTTTAATACTTTTTGTTAGACACAAACAGAAAGGAATATTTGGAATTATTATTATTAATTATTACTTAGAATTAAAAATATCGGAGTATAGCGAGTGGGAATCGCCCACCGATGGTTTCGTACGTATATTGCTCAGTTTGAACTAGTAGTTCATTTTGGAATTTCGACCCTTATAAAAATATGAACTCCTATTTTCTAAGATTTAATTACAAATGTATAGTTTGTATTTAATTAATATTTTTCCCTGTATTTATGGTCTATCACGATGTTATTTACCAAATTTCATTTTTCTAGGTTACCCTATGAGTTTTGATTCCCTTGGGAGTGTCCCTTTTTTCCCTTGGGAAATATGCGTTTTTTGCTAAATAAACAGCCGTGTCTATTATTTAAACTTGTGGTTTGATTTTTTTCACAACTTCAGGGGACCGTAGAATTGAGTAACCGGTTTAACTTTCAACTCGATATTTTGACGCGTTCCCGAAATAAAGGGCCATGACCGACGGAAAATAAAGTGATCTTATAAGGGTTCCGTTTTTTCCTTGTGAGGTACGAAACTCTATAAACCGTTACTGATGTGATTATAATGCGCCTTTTTAGATTGAATAATTTTACATACTTACCTACTTCGTAAATCAGAAATATATTTTTTATTATGTAATGCGATATCATCAAAGATACTGTATTTAGTTATTTTTGTTTTTATGATTCAAGGGCATAATTTCAGCGCATTGGAAGTGGGTTTTCCTCCTTTATGCAATTAAATAAATACTGTACTGAACAAAATGGGTTAATGTTTTCAAATGAAATTATATTACGTGTTGGTTTACGAAATTTCCTTTGAATTAAATACATAAACTTTTTTTGTTAGCGGATGGTAGAGACTGATTACAGCCTTAACCCTCTCCTGAGAGGAGACCCGAGCCCAGCAGTAGGACATTATGGGTTGTTGATGATGTTGATGAGAGACAGATTAATGGGTATTAGCGAGTGAAATAAAACATCAGGTAGAACGGCTATTACCTATATATTTTATTACTAACACACAAATAGAAATGTAGTTAATAATATATGGATACGTTTACAATACGATAAGATACAGATACATACGGAATACGAATAATAGTAGTTATTTAGGTACCTAAAGTATAACCTGATAAGTAGTTCATTAGATCAGATAAGATGCAGGTCAAAAAAGTAATGTTTCATAACTTAAATGCATCATAGTCCTTCCTCTATACTATATATATTCAACCATGGCTGCCTCGGTGGTGCAGCGGTAGCGTATGCGAATGCTGTTCTTGAGGTCTCGGGTTCGATTCCCGGGTCGGATCAAATGTTTGTATGATCTACAAATGTTTGTTTCGGAGTTTGGGTCTTTTCTTTGTATATTATGTATATTTACAAAAAAAAAGTATAATATATATTAACAAAAAAAAGTATATTTATGTATTTATAGCAGTTGTCTAGTACCCATAATACAAGCTCAGCTTAGTTTGGGACTAGATGGCGTTGTATGTTAGATGTCCGAAATATATATGTATATATATACATAGATATAGTTTGTATTTTTACGAAAATTACATCATCGATATGAAAATTTCATCACATACTTTTATTCGGTGACACAAATTTTGGATATTTGGAATGATTGCAATTCCGACATGTTTAATGCGACATTTATACGACTTGAGCAACTTAAGTACAGCTTTTTTTACAAACAGTGCAAGAAAATTATATTTAAAAAATGTAAAATGAGCTGTGATCACATTTGCTTTATTTTCGTCATGCTCCATATGTTACTAATGAGGTCGATACCGGGTTTGGCTATGTTGATTCTGTTAAGGTTGTTCCTACCTACGTATTTAACCATTTGTATACGACTAAATCTCCTAGATTGTCTTTATTGCTGTAATCTAAGGCAGATTTGGTTATATTGCAGATTTACTACTAATAATATACGACTAATCAGGATATTGGCCGCTTTCTTCTTTCGCCATTTCTGTAATATAATGTTTACCTTAATTGTGATGTTCGCTTCAAGCGAAATTGGTTAATATATACATATATATCTGGATTTCGAAATTCAACACATTTTAATGTTAATAGCTCAGTATTTATTGTTATTTACATATAATGTTTTTTTTTAAACTTAGTAACTGGAGTTAATGCATAGATTAAGTAGAAAAAATGTTTGTTTTTCTATTGTATTTATTCTTTAAGAAATACAAGGAAATGTCATGTACAAAAGGCGTGCTTAACCCAAAATTGAATTTTCTACCAGCAAACCCAGAGTGAACAGAGGATAGTGGAGAAATGTAAGGTCATGGAAACGAATATAATAAAAAATGAAAAAGTAATAATAGTGATTACGGACATAAATTTTATACCTACAGTAGAATACATTATGCATATTTGTACACACATACGATTAGTCAACAACAATTCCAGGTTGTGAGCCAGCCAAGGATCAGCCAGTCAGAAAGACTGGCTGATCCTTATTGTTTTCGAGCCCACTTCAATCATTGACGGCGTTAAAGATTTTTTTTTATGTTTAAGCTGCCAAAATGACTGATGGAGAGCACGTGAGTAGGGCACAATTGAGTTCAGCCACCTTATTTTTATTACATCATTTTAACATTTATAGGTCTTGAACATCCTATCCTACTTTATATTACAAATGTGAAAGTATTTAAGGATGTATCTTGTTAATCTTTTGAAAAAAAAACTACTGGTAGGATTTACATGAAACTGTATAGTATCATGCAGAGGTTATACAATGGGATAACATATATGCTGCTATTTATCGCGATAACCGACATATATGCGGGCTGAGCCGAGGGCAAATCTGGTCTTATATATTGTCTTGCTTGAATTAATAAATTTATTCTTTTTTAGCGCATGTTATTCTAACAGTAATATCATCATAAAAGGCAAACTCTTTACGTGGTAAGGAGATCTAACAGTATATCTCATTCAATTTCTAACAAAGTGACAACCCGATAAAAATCTGACTTACTTAGCAAATAGCGTTTGAGATTACTTTGTCCTTACTTAAAATTCACTCGCTAGCATTTTGTTTAACACCTACATGCCTCCTTTCATAATGGTCACTTGAATGCAAATGGACTCAACCTTCTATGTTCAAACAGTAGTCGGAAAGTGGAACGACATTTAACTGATGTGTAGGAGTTTGTTTTGTCCAATACTTGCTTCCAACGATTTCGAAGAAGCTTCTAGATGATTTGACTGAAACAGATTTGGAGTTGCTGTCTTTAGAAATTAAGGATAACAAAATGGCGACATTAAAAACACTTTCAGTACCTTCTCTTCTCTCTTGTATCAATCCCAAAATGATGTTAAATAAAGATGTTACGTGTCGTTCTGTGATAAAATGATTTCGCGGAGTTCTATTTTTTTTAGCTATTTCAAATGACCTTAATATTATACCGCAAGGCCGTTTTGTTACTTTTTATTGAAATTAATAATTTTTGTTTACAAGTATTACATATTTGCGAATACCAACCTAAATGTTTTACTTATTTGTTCCAGGTAATTATTCAATTGTGTTAATTGGGTACGTATGTGCAAGAAAACTGTATTTTTACAAGTTATCTTAATAATTTAGATTGTGATTACGTAGTTAGTGATTTAATTGTTTCTTTAACCTTTCTTTCAACATCTTTAAAATGTTTCCAAACAACTGAAATTTATTCTGTATAAAATAAAACTTAGTTAAAATAATAATAATAAGTAAAGGTCAGTTTAAAGCTAGTCATTAATTAGTAAACAATGTAATCTGACAAAAATTGAAGATACTGTGACGTGTGAAGTGCATTGTTTGATAAATTTATGTCATTCCAAATGTAAGTCAAAAGTGTATGCAACAAACGTATTTCGAACCTTAGATATTATTTTAGGCCGTTGAAAGTTGTCATTGAATGGAACGATGAGAAAGTAATTGAATAAGGTCAATGGTTTATAATTGATGTTTATGGTTACTTATTTACAATAGATCTTTCTTTGGATTTTGAAAGCCAATGCTTGGGACAATGCTTAGGTTATTTTAAGAGTTTATAGTGAAGGTCACGGCCGTTGGCACCAGCAGAAAACAATGCAGGTTATGTTTAGCTTTGAAGTGTGTAACGGTAATTTAAATTTCCATAGATAGAATTTGAAAAATATAATACCACAAAACTTTTTTGATATAGTTTAAATCTTTAGAATAATGGACTCAGGAAACAACGATTTTCAAGTTGAATACATTTGTGATTTTTTAACCGACTTCAAAAAAGGAGTAGGTTCTCAATTCGACTGTTTTTCATGGTTGTTACCTCAGAACTTTCGACTGGGTAACGGATTTGATGGTTCCTTTTTTATTAGAAAGCTGGTGCTTCCTGTGTGGTCCAATTTCGTCCCAGTTGGTCCAGTTCTTGAACTCGTTCTTTTCGTAAAATTTTAGAATTATAGTTTCATTCTGTTTTATTGGACTTTGTGGGTTGATGCCTGGGTCGACAAAATTCAAATGATTTTTATAAAACTGACTGTAAGGCAAAGGTTCCCCACAGAATTGCTTTGCCAATAAAAGATCTTCCACGGATTTCTTTTAACCGTGGAAGATCTTTTACGTCACTCCTGATGATACCGGAGACCCAAACTCCAACCACTCCCCCATCCCCTTCCTCATCCCCCTCACCATTCCCCAAAAGCGGGCAACGCACTTGTGACGCTTCTAGGGTTGGGGGTGTCGATGGGCGGTGGTAATCGCCTACCATCAGGCGATACGTTTGCTCGTTTGCCCGGTTCTCTACGATCAAAAAATATTGAAAATATTAAGCCTTCATATGATATCAATTTTTAGACCAAAGCAGAATAATTTATAATCTGTGAAACAATGTTCTTTTTAATCTCAACGCCACGTGAGACATTCAGACCGAGTCCAAATTTGTATACCGTAAAGAGGAAGCAAAGTTCGACATTATTATGCTAATATATTTTTAATCTTATGTACGAAAGTGATTGTGTAAATGTAATTAGAGCGTGGAAGTGTCAGATATTTGTTGAGGGTGTGGGTGAAGGAATAACATATACACACACACACATATACAGTGAGCCAAAAGGCTCACTGTATATGTGTGTGTGTATATGTGTATGACTTTATGGATATGAACGGTACGATTTAAGTAGTATGTTGAAACCCTACTGTTAAGTGATACGTAGATGTGTGCCCAAACTACTGTATGCTTAATGATGTCATATATAACCTAGTAAAAGTTTATCGCGAACCTGTTATCTACTAATTTAATTAAGAGGAATTGAAATACATTAAAATAATCTTATCATTTAGGGATTTATAATTTTAAAATGTTTTAAGGACAAGTGACGCATATCTCGAAAACAATTTTAGTTGTAGAAGACGTTTCGTAAATAAATCTCTTCTTGATTTATACAAGTTTATGTCTTAAGTCTAATATGTATTACCAAAGTAAGTAAGTAATGATGCAGGCTTAATTCCTTGGCTGTCTCACTCTCTTCCTGTTATATAAGAATTCAGATCCTCTTTGTGAGATATGACAATTATTATAAATGATATTTATTTTCGGAAGTAAATCTTTTACAGATTTATTCACTCTTCGTACTTTACATTTCCTATGAGTCACGCGGGGAAAAACTGCCGTAACAAACCACAGAGGTGTATTTTTTAAATTCCGTAAACATTGGTTAATTAAAATTATATCATATAATAAAATTATCGAAACAATTTCCCCACTATAGATAGTTTCTAGAAAATATCTTAAAGCCGAAAGGACGTAGGGTCATTTCACTTCGAGTTTTTACTTAAATTGCGTATAAGTATCGATGTTTTCGAATTTATGTACTTGAGAAATACTAACCTTCTTACTTATCACTGATTAAAATATTCAATTTTAAATTTAGAATATATTATAATGGCGCTAGTGATGTAAAACAAACCAGCAACAATGAAGACACGCATTTACGATTATAACATCCGCAATATTAAAAGAAGGTTTTTACATAATTTTATCTTGCGATCTTGTAACCTCGTAAATAACTATACCAACTGACTTTCTTCATAGTGCGTTGAATATAATACATATCTGTTTGAATTTTAGATCGTTTTCCCTTCCGTTTGCGGTTTTCTCTGCGTGATGTACTAGTATCGGTTTATTAATGTAAATATTTTATTTTGAATGAACCTGTAGTAATATGAATATGTAGGTGTATCGAAATAAATATTCCACAGTACTGAAGAGTAGGAACGAAAGTTTAATACAGAAATTACACACACACAAATACTACACTAGAATATTGGAGTAATACTTATTATAAAACTAACAGAAAATATAAAATTACAAGGCTATGTAAGCGCGTTGAGACATATATATATATATTTTGTTCGAGTTAGGACCGGGACGGTACTAACTTTTTTTCATTCCTATCATTTATTCAAACTTTCTTTAGAAATATTATATAATATTAAATTATAAATATTGCTATACAAAGTTTCAATAAATAATACGAATGAAAGTAAGAATATAATTACAAGTCCTGAGTCACTACAAAGCAATCAAAAAACACATATGTTATATGTTTTTCTTATAGTTACAGTTTTGTAACACTACTTTTGTTTTGAAATGGAAACCTTTGCTTATTAAAGTATGACAGATGATGATATTTATTATGTTAGCAAACCTTTAATGTTAGGAGAGAGTCAAATTACTTCAACGAGTTATGAAACTTTGAAATAAATATTCCAAACACGACGAAACGAACTTCATCTTTTTATGTGTACTAGAAGTTTCTTTCTTTTTTGTTGCAAATTCAGTTAAGTAGACTTTAATTACGTTCATCGTTATATAAAATAATAATGACGTGTCAACACTCAAATAAATTCAAATAGAATGGAAAACGGAACGTGCCCGCAACTAACTTTCTTTTTCCACGTGTTGCGATTCCGTATATTTATTTTGTTGCGACAACTTGACACATTGATAAGCCAATATTTTTAGTGCCCTACATTGCTATAGGCAACGTTTGTTTACATACAAAGATATCAAATCAATGGGACTTACACGGAATTTGCGAACATTATTTGGGTAAGGATAAAACATTATTTGTGGTCTGAAATTGTGGAGTTCTTATCAAGTTATATATTGTTATTCGTTTTATCTTATGTGGATAACTAAAGAACACTCGGAACCATGTAATAGTACATAATAGCTTACACTTATCGGTTATACTTTATAATAGATAAGTATTTATCACGTTAAAATCAGTTACTCATATTTACTAAACATAATTTTTATTTTAAAAAAATCATCGTCATAAACGCCCTCCAATAGTCCACTGCTGGACATAGGACTCTAGAAAGTTTTGAATTACTAAATCACTGTGGCTGAAAGGGTTTTTATAGAAATATTAATTAAATATTAAAAAAAAAGCATTCCGTGAGTGCCGGTAGACGTGAAAACTTGAATATTAACATCATCAACAACGCATAATGTCCCATTGCTGGACTCGGGTCTCGTCTCAGGAGAGGGTTAATGCCATACGTCCCCACGCTGGCCCAGTGTGGGTTGGGGACTGGCAAGACAATGTTGTGGCTACGTCATCTTGCAGTTGGATGTTTTTAAGCCGCGCGAAGGTCTCCAACTAAGCTTCACGACTGTTATCGTATGATAACAACCGGGATCGTCTGCTTAATGTAACCTCCGAATCACGGAGATGCTCATGGTAACATACAACCAGCGGTCCCCCATCCAGGTACTGACCTCGCCGTCATTGCTTACCCATGGTGATTGTTTCTAATCACCGAGTGCAACTGGGCTATGAGCGTCTTTTGCTTTATTAGTTATCAGTATAAAAGTACTATCAATTATGTGGTAAAATACAATATTCAGTATTGCGCTATCGTACTTATTTCTTATTTTAAATCATTACCACACACGAGAAAAATAGATTTTAACTATTTTGATCCCTTCGAACTTCATTATAAAATTGGGCCATTCCCGAGCTACTTCCGATGTTTTAATATTAAGAATGGAAAATAGATTTTCAATCCACTTTATTTATATGACCAGGTGCAATAGTTAATAAATGTATAAAATAGAATACGGTTAAAAAATATTTTGTACAGTGGTACGTTTCTACATATTTTAATATTATTATATCATAACAAGTGTTCAACTTATGCAAATGAACAGATAAATGAAGTCTAGTCGCCTTATTTAGCGCACAATAAACAATACCATTTGAAAATATAAAGGTCTGTTTCTTTAGCACGTACTGCAGTGCAAATATACAATAGCTATAGTAGGTACTCTTGACTTTTAATATTTACTGCTGTTAACGTCAAAGTTCCTGAGAAATTATTTTCAATGCAAAGATGCAGAAAAACTTAGTCTCACTCAGTCGTTCACTCATCTCAACAATGAGACATACTCTGAACAATAAAACTTGTCCTGCCAGTCACAACAGTTTCTTGTAATAGTCTTTTCCTTACTTTAAATATCTTCAATGTTTTTGTACTGGGTTTCCACTACTTGGTCCGAGTATCACCAAATAACATTCAGCGTTGTCATAAACCAACTAGACAATGTTGAGCGTGGGGCTATATTAGTATACTCCTACTAATATTTATGACGGGGAGGGGAAAAATTGTACTTAATCAATGAAAAAAGTTCACTAAATTACCTTGAATTTAGGGAAATAACCATTTTCTTCAACGATAAACATTTATGTTCCAAAAAATGCGCTTTTCGCACAACCATTCGCAACGACGTGTGCCATTACGTGTGTGCCTGTTCGGGTTGATGCCTCGCTGACATGACCCTTGTCAGTCAAGTACTGTCAAGTTATCCGTCTGCTCATTTGTATTTTGTGCAATTAAAATTACCCACAGTCTTACTCTACATTTTAATAATAATTTGTATTCCGTAAAGCAGTTGATCACGGTTTAAAACTATACCTACTTACATTACTAGGTCAAACCATGTTAATATTAAAATGTATGACCAAACCTGAGTGGCAGGATATCTTTATTGTAAAAAACTTGAAATGTGCTAACGGAATTATCCAAAGGATTTTGAGTCTTTAACTCGGATTTATATAACTTGTTACAAAAACACATACACGGCTTCGGATTTTGTTGGTAAGGTTTCTATGTGTAGGTAGTTATTTTGATAATCACTTATGTGGATAATCCCACAAATGACTATTTGATACGTTAATCTAATACATTTATCAACAGTTTTTAATAGTTGCTGGAGATAAGCTTCTCTTTAGCAAGGAGGTTTTGACCTACTAAATCATGTAGGCCTTAAACTTTAACGAAAACGAAAATCTCTTTCAAAGAGCGCCATCCTAAACGCAAATTTCATAAATGAAGTAAAAATTCAGAAGTTACAAAATAGTGAGTTTGTCCTTGACTAGGAACTGTAACAAATTTTATTATTATATTCACATGTCGATTATATTCTAATCAGTTTCACGAATTTGTATGAGTGCCTGTTTGTCCATCGGCCCACGTACGAATCCGTACTATCTGTCGGTACCGTTGTTTTATTACTAACATCCAGTGTTTGTGTGTATTAATAACTTTACGATGACTGATGCACGGGCACTACATGTGTTCCCGTCTATAAATGTGTGTGATTGATAATATTAAATGTTTTGGAACTTTCCTAAGCAATTAATGACATGCGATTTTCTCTGGAGGATCATTCATTTGTCGAATGATCTATTTTGGATTTCTTACTGTCGATTCGAGCGATTACACAATACGCAAACATTATTATTTATTATATTATTATATCAATCAATAGTAATAAAAAAACCCACCTTTGCGAGTGTGGTTCGTACATTCGTTGCGTAAATTATTTTCAATAATGAATTAAGTACCTCTAATGTTGTCTGGTTGTCACCTTTGCAAATTTAATTTACGTCTAATATTGAGCTATTAAATATATGATATAAAAATGCAATTAAAGGAAATCCTTGTTATATATATCATTGCAACTATTTCACCATTTTGATTCAGATGAAGGACAGCCGCATTCCACATAAGTTGATATTACTTTAAGTAAAAGTGTTTATTCACAATGTATTAATGTCATTATCTGACAGGCTTGCTACCGACTGCTTAATCTTTAAAGCATATCGAGCGAATTGACTGCACGGTTGGCCTAGTGGTTGAAGTGGTCGCCACGTCGCTAAGTGTTGTGGGTTCAAATCCCATATCGGACAACACTTTGTGTAATCCACAAATTGTTGTTCTGAGTCTGGGTGTTCTTTATATCCGTTTCATGTATGTTTGTAAATTCCCCCGAGACACAGAATGAATATTTCTAATGCGGTCGTTTTCTTTTTAAACAAAAATGAAGTACGGTATCATTCAATAGTCGTCAATAGCCGTATTAGTGTTAAGCGATGTAAATGTATGTATTTCTGTCAAACACGATAGCACACCCACTTTTCCACTTCGGTACGTTACAAACATTGCTACAGTAATAGGTTATTGACTTTGCATAGTGTCTTCTTGATTTTAGTATAATTGATTTTTACTAAAATGTATACTCGTATATATGTTTAGGTTACTTTGACTGTTGTTCGTATGCACGGATTTTAGCGAAACTTATAGAGATGTTATTGCTTCGGCAAATGTTTATACAGAGGTGATATACCTCAGTGTTATACAATTCACAAAACACCCAGTTTTTGAAGCGAAACCGTAATTGTAATGATAACTTTAGAAGCGATGATCGAAAAATCTGTAAGGACGTCATTAATCTTAATCTTGATAAAGTTTGACACCACTGACTAAAAGAATATAATCATACAAAGAAAAATGTTTACACAATTCTCCTTGAACTGGACAGGATACTAATAAAAGCTAGGACCTGTTCATATAAAAATAACATTTCGTCCACAATCATAATAATGAGCAACATTATTACGCAAGAATTATCAATCTTGTTTGTGTACGGTTCATTTGTTTTAAGTTGTGACGGAACAAAACACGACGTTGTATATTATATTTTGCTAAAGTAAATGACTACTCGGGTATGACTCATTTTCGTTTCGAAGAATTGCCGACACCAACCGCAATCTTAAATATCACAGTTACTATTTAGTCACAGACACAGTTGAACAATAATATAATCTTTAAGAAGCTAACAATGACTAAATGGTGAAAAGGAACTTCAAGAAAATGTAAACAAAAGACGGTGGAAGCTGATGTGATTACAACTGTCTTGTGCACTATACGAAAAGTCTAGACACTTGTCACGACTTGAATCATTAAAACTTTCAAATCTCGACCAGACTGTACTGCAACTGTTTACAAAATAACATTCACAACAACCGCCCCGAATCAATTCTTTTCACATTCAAATATTGGGAATACTCTATAACTTTACCCAATCTCTGATGTTTGTATATAGTGCCTATAGATATCGAAATTGATTGTGAAACGAGGAAAGAGATCTATGATGGTACCGATTGTCCGAGAAAAATATTGTCCGAAATATCCGATTGTTTACGGGATATGTGGATGGTTCGACTGATTTGGTACACGCGGCCGTTAGATTGCCGTAATTCGTAACTGTTGCATGTCTATGTTTTATGGTTCTTATGATTAAAAAGCTATATAAGCGGTTTATATACTTCGCAGACACTAACAACCGCAAAGGAAGACATGCTTAAATGACTTTAGACCAGTAAGTTCTGAAACCTAAATTGATTAGGTTAAGATTAAAGTAAGCTACTCATTTATTTTCATAAATAACTCGTAATATATATATATATATATTACGAGTTAATAAATAAGTCCAAAGCCTAGTGTTGTTTTTGAGCTCCCAGCTCAAACTTTGTTTGTCATTGGAAGATTTTAGTTGAGTGCTCTGTGATATGCCATCCCACTTCGATTTTTAAAATTGCTTTAATTAAAAGACAAAGCAAAGGAACTCAAAGATGACAAATAAAAGCAAACGTAGTTTTTTTAAATATTTAAAGTCAAGTTATTTTAGCCACCTTATCTCTAGTCCTTTGCCATTTGATAGATTTATTTTTTGAGGTAAGATTTTTCTATTTCTAATTTCAATCAAAATTCACCTACCTGTTGTCTCTATATCATCTTAAGGTGGTTTGGTAGAAAACTGGGGCAAAGAAATAAAAAATTCAATAAAGCGTATAGATAAAAAAAGTCTACATTCCCCCAGACTTTCATTAGACACTAGTCTAACCACAGTCTGGGGGACAGACTTTTGATAAAGAGGAGTGTGTTTAAATCGTGAAAATATTTATGAAATGTCAATACTCTTCGGTAAAGGTGTACAAACCCTTTTGCCGTTTCTTCATGCACCAGTATGATTGAGTAATGATGCCAACTTCGATTGTTGTGTGAGAGGAATTCCAAACGATAACATTAATACATTGATATCAATTGGCGCCATAAATATACAAAGACTACATACAAGATTCGTTTATTCAACTAGTCCTCACGCTGATTCTGTCTTGAGAAATAAATATCAAAATCATACATGCAAATGATTTAGAAAACATTATGACTGCTGAAGGTTACTCTGATTTTGTCAACAATTTAAGGTTTAAAATCAATATACTTAAATGCGAATAATTGAATTGTGTATATAATTCAAACAAAGCAATATATTTTGCTCTAATAATTAGGTATTTGTTCGCCTGCCTCGTTGGTTTAGTGGTTAGCGTAAGCGGCTGCAGATCAATCTCGGTCTCGGGTTCGGTTCTCGGATCGGACTGCTGTTGGGTTTTTCTTAAAAGAAATTAATAGCAGCCCGGAGTATGGAAGATGGCGGTGTTTCCCGCCCGTGCCTCGGAGAACACTTTAAGTCGGTCTTGGTTGTCATACGTCTGCAATAGTTATTGGGAAGCCAGTGCCCTAAATTATACTGACAACTATTTCCACCTTCGCATTCAGTTTACCCTCAGGGTTGCAGAGGTCAGATGCCAGTCACTCCGTGTAAAAACTGATATTCAGGTAAAACCGGTTGAATTAGTAGCCGACCCTGAATAACCTTGGGAATAATAAAGGCTGGGTAGATGAAGATGAATTAGGTTTCATCTTTTGTACAGAATTACGAAATAGGGAAATTTGTCTTAAGCTATGGTTTCGTCAAAACTGTGAGTTGAGCAGCAGCTGCGATTAGTTCTACAAAAGAAAAAGGAGACTGTACTATACTGTATTGTGTATCAATGCATAACCAGCATAGTCACTATAACTAGAAACAATTTTATTCAGGCAAAAATATGAGAAAAATACTTTGCTTAATGTTGTGGGATAGATCTCCACATGGGCCAATTTGTGTGATCCAGAAATTGTTATTTTAAGTTTTGCTTTTCCTACGAATGTGAGTAAAGTAGGTGACTTTACAAACATTCGTGAAAAGGACATACAGATATTATACTTTGTTTTTAAAAAGAATGAAAGAATAACCAGAATTTTTATGCCAGAGGTAACAAGACAAAAAGCAATTTAAATAAGTTATTTATAATTGAAAATATTGTTGAATTCACGACGCATTTGTCACATGCTGTTTAACAAGCATTGTGTTACTCAACTCAGCCGAACCCAAGGTGAGATTATGCTTTGCATTTTTTATTAGTACTGCCTTGTCCTGCAATACTTTGTGACGTCAGCTTTGCGATGACTTTCTATACCGATATTATGGCATACAAAGAAATGAATAATTTCTATTTAATTTTTGTATGAAATTATAACAGAAACGTTACCCACAGGGCCGAAATATGAGCATTTCACTACCTTTTATAAGTCTATATTATATTATATATTTAGTCAAACAACATGTGTTTTGTTTCGATGTTTAAGGTAAAGATATAGGAATAGTTGTATTTCAGAAGTTTTGTTCACCCTTCTATTACCTATATACTCATACAAATTTCTACCAGAATATACTGAAGTGAATATATCTACTATTATTAATCTGGCGAGGTTGGTGTAGTATGATAAAACCTCCTTTCTAAGAAGGTCCTTGTCTAACAGTAAATTTAAAAGTTATTAATAATAATAATAAATAAACTTTATTTATAAAAGACACTTTACATAGAAAAGGTTTATACATACTGAAATTAAAAATCTTGCAAGGAGTGGTTCCCAAATTAGATTAACCCCTGTGACTTAGGAATCAGTATTACTCTTACACTATGACATAATGTATGTAACCACAATGTGTCGAGAAGAAAGAACGTTTACAAAAATAATTTGAACCAACTTAATACGTGGCGCATGCAAAGGTATGAGTGTGCGTTTATGAGTATGGTTTCTGAAGTATTAATATTATTATGTGCTATTGATATGATACTATTTTAATAGGGTAGTTCTTGACACTTCAGTCAAATCAGTTACCTTTTACTATCTGTCAAAACGATAACTTTGTATGAAAAATGTACTAAGAACTAACTAGTATTTCGACATCGGCACAGATTGCCATTTCCAAAAAAAAAAAAAAAAAAAACTAACTAGTGACGTCAATGTTTTAGACTACTCAATTGAGCAATATATTTCAATGTTTACTTGATTAAAATTTGTAATAGAAATGGAAAGCTGTTACAATTATATTTTCCGAGATGTTTTGTAAAATTGGTTTTTATGAAGGAGGCATCGGTATTTATTTACGATACAGTCAACTACCAATGGCTGAAAACAATAATAATAACACGATTCGTATTGAATGTGTATGTTTGTATAAAAATCATTTTCGATTTGTATCATTTTTAATTCTTTTAGTACACAAAAGCGTGATTTGTATGATTTGTTCACATCTGGCCTTGTTGGTCATTGTTAACTTTTTGTACTATTGCAGTCCTCACGTAACAACGACACGTAGTTCCTATATTTGAATTTATATTAAACAGGCGTTTACTAAATATTTCTGAAGGTTTTGAATAAAATGCAATATTTGCATTGTTTCGTTTAACAGAGCAATTGTATATAAAATATGACTGCCTCTGTGGCGCAGGGGTAGCGTATGCAACTGCTCTGCTTGAGGTCTCGTGTTCGATTCCCGAGTTGGACCAAGTGTTTGTATGATCTGCAAGTATTTGTTTCGGAGTTTGGGTGTTTTCTATTTATAATATGTATGTATTTACATATTATACATACTGCTTAGTTTGGGACTAGATGACTTTGTGTTTGTTGTTAATGTTTATTTATTTATTTATATAATATGTCTAAACAAATAGCAAAGCAAACAAAAACATTTATGTATTTCTAATACTTCTCAACGCATGACTGATATTGTCCTACGGTCATAAGGATATGGGACCTTGGACTTTTCGAGGTCTTAATCTCAGTCAGAGATATTTAGGGTATTCACTCAGCTCTCAGTCTGTCTATGTGTTTATTTACCCCAATCCACCCTCTTCATTTTGAAATGATTGTGTTATCGAGCAGAAATATAACTATTGCAAATGAAATCATTTTTAATGTTTAATTTTGGCAATAAGAAGCTGATTCAATAGTAGGTACTTTCTGCCTAAAGTGAACTGTAATTTTTAAGAATACTCTACATATTTAATAATTTTTAACTTTTAAATGGCTTTATCTAAATCCTAAGAAGAAACTTACTCGCAAATATTCGTGCTACATCGATGTACATTATTACGCAATCATCTTTAAGTTTCAAATGCACAACAATATGAGATGTTGCAAGACATAATTTTTAATGTGTTTAGAACTAATAACTCATTTACATTACACGGTAAAACGTAACGCAATTTGTAAATGTGCTTCCGAAGGCACACTTTATCTAGCGATTTTCCCACTAACATATGAACTGTGCTTATTGTATGTTCACAGTATGAGATAATTCTATTGTTGTACTGTTGTATAATTTTCTGCTGTAATAATAAACTATTTTAATTCATGCTTAGCTGTATTACGGTACGTAGTAGAAAGATATTTTGTTAACAATAGTCTTGCCTTTGACCATTCTCACTTGATGATAATTGAGAAGTCAACTCTCTACACGCCTATCTAAAATATTTGAACGTTATTTAAGATTAAATAAGAATTAAGTTTTAAATGGGAATTTTGGAAATCATATTGGTATGTATATACTATGCACAGTTACACGCGTAAATATCTATATGCAAGGAAAGTCATTAATTCGTATAATTTAGTTACTATCTTTTTTACCGTGGGGGAGCTACGCCTTGGCATGAATGGGCCGATTTTACCGGAGTGATACCACGGCCTAAAAGGAAACCGGTGTGAAACAGCGCTTGCACCGAGTTCCACCGAGTGAGTAAGGATATCGGAGGCCCAATCCCGAATCCCTCCCTCATCCCTGTCTCCCGAAGGCCGGCAACGCACTTATGACACCTCTGGTCTTGCGGATGTCCATGGGCGGCGGTAATCGCTTACAATCGCCTGCTCGTTTGCCCGCTATTCCATAAAAAAACTTTAAAGTTTGGCCCGGTTAATTGTAGCATTTAATACTTAAGGCTAAAATGACCCAATTTATATAAGTCTTTATTTTTATTTGCTTGTTTAATAAGATCTAACCTTATAAACAAATAAATAAAATTGAAGTGTCAGTTTGTAATTCCAAATTAAGAGCTATTCACTAAATGCATATAAATATGAAGTTAAAGTGAAAACAATAATATGAAGGTATATATGATACTTACATCAAAAGATACATTTAAAAAAATCTCTGTCTGTCTGTGTCTGTTTGTTCCAGTTTATATATAATTTACAATATGAAATATAATAATATAAGGAGTAACTTAGTCTAATTTATTTTAGACTAGCTTCATTCGTTACTCGCGGTTGTTTTCCTTAAGATAAAACAAGAACCGCGGCCTAACCTACTAAAAGAATAAAATTATCTCGTAGCTCTATCATAAAATTGATAAAACAGCATCCCAGATGATCGAGTCTAATTTCTATGAAACATTTTTTTTCTGAATTGTATCCGGTAGAAAACGGCTGCTAGATATCTATCAAATTAACTATGATGATTTTATGTCAGACATTATAAATCGTTAGCAATGAGAGTAAATCAATCACTCACCACACAGCTAGATCCATGCAATGCTCTTTTATACATTTTGTTTTTACTGAATACATGATGATTTGTAGCCATTCTTTTGGCACATTCTTCATACATGTGACTTGCGACTGGCTGGTGATAAGGTTCACTTTCGACTCGACGCGATTCACAGAAACCTTAAAAACGAAAGGGACAGGTTGAGGAAAAGCACTATTGCATAAATTATGCGTTTAACGTCATTTTATTTATATAACGTGAGGAAATTAGAGCATGCTGATGTTAATGTAGCAAACAAATTTATTACTGTCATGTTTGTGTCGGGAAGTAATTATTCGAAATGCAATCGTGCGGATTGCTGCTAATGAAGTGACATTCAATATGCAGCCATTTTTAATTATTAATTAGTACTTCCAGGTACTGAAATTTAGATACATTTGTAATATACATGTGGTGATGGATTAAGAATATTGAGTGTCCACCCCTAGGTATCGTGAGAACTGACTAAGCTAAGCGAGCAGTCTACACAAGAAAGCAGCACAGTAAACAGAAAGGAAAACTTGAAATTTAGGTCTAATCATCATTTCTGTGAGGACGAACCCCAATCTGTGAAGTTCTTCAGAAAGTTACAGACACACTAACTGCTGCTTCTAATTGCTGTTTTGCAATCAATGAAGGCGGAATTATATTAACTCACATTTTAATTATTTATGTTGATACATATCGAGAGGTATGAATAGATATTCCAAGTTTACTACGATAAATATATCGCCACCACACCATAAATATTTCGACCAATACAACCGCCCTGCAATGCCTAGATTTTATCTCGTACGCTTTATAACTCGAGCAAAGGACTTCGTAAAATAGTGTAGGTACTCGGATTTTAACTTGACCACAAATTATGTATTGTTTTTGTGCAATGTAAGTCCAAAGTCCAAAATACAACTTGTGTTCTTCCATTCTCTTTATTTGTAGTTATGTTGAGATGATAATAGTTTCTTGCTTTTAGGTACGATTATAATTATTTCACCTGTTTTACTCGTAGTAGTAGTACCTTTTCTGTAATTTAGTGAGCACGTAAAACTGTCGGTCCTGCGCCTGATTGGCCTGCGCTGCATATCACATTAAATAATTTATAACTAAAGAAAACTCATTCATGGCTATCTGATCCCAATGTATGCAGAGTCTGTATCAAACATGATCTTTAACATCACACAATTATTTGTCTTGGTTGAGCACTCAGCTATGTTTACAAATTTATTGGTTACGAATACTTTTAGCCTTATTTGTGGATATTCAAAGATCTTTAAACTGTTGATTAAATTAATTCAAACTCTTCTTATTCCAAGAATAGGCTTCAATCATATCTCAAGAATCTACATATATCTATCTAGTTTTTAGAGTTTTATTTAATAAGATTTTTTTCTTTCGGTGCTGTAAGGTCAATCAAAACAGATAAAAAACACTTAATAGTTTCTCATATCGTGGCTCTACTATAGAAAATCCTTGACAATTTGTATTCGTAAGCGAAATTCACAGAAACCTGCGAACAGGTTTTGGAATGGACGTTGTGAGACACAACATCTATCAAATCTCAAATTACTAACCGTCCTATGGATTAACATACTAATATATATTAATAAATTTTGCCAGACATTCTTGCCAACGTAATTTATATAATATTTATTAGCATTGTGGCATTCAAAATATTTTAAAAAGTTTTATTGATATTTCTTTGAGTATTATTCTAATATTTTCTTATGAAGATTCTTATGAGATCAACATACCTATGTATGTTGATCTCCAAAATAGTTTTAGCTGATAACTTTATAAGACTTTTTAAAACTTACAACACTTTTAAAGTCTAAAGCGTAATGCTGCTATATTAACACATCAGTCATTAATTCAGTAACAAACAGCAAAAAGTCGAAGAAACAAAAGCAGCTGGCCGTTTGAATATAACAGTTGTATATTTTAAACAGGTTTTAAACGTAATCGGCTCCGAGAAGTAGCTTAAAATCCCGCATTCCCGCGTTTTTCATTTCTGTTAATGTAGTAAAGCTATAGGACGATAGGTGGTATTGTAGACCACATCATAATTTTTAAGGAGAGGCCTTTTAAATTATTTTGATGATGTTTTTTAATAAATATATGACCTGCTAAAGTGGTTCTACTCCTGCCAAAACGACGAAAAGCACGAACAGAACGCAAGAATAGTGGTCACCATACTCACTGCGAATGCAGACAATAAAATATTATGGTGGCCTATTGAGTTGCTGCCGCATTATTAGGCCATCGATCTCGCATTTACCAACGAAACACGACAGCACAAATTCAGTCATTTTAGGTAGGTCTGTCTTCTGTCAGTCTGACATAAAAGGACGATAATTTTGTTAAATTGTGCTCCAGTAACATATGATTTATGCCCAGGCGAGGGCAGGTAGTGGTGAGTGCCCCACCACAGGTACACTCTTTACCGCAGTTTTTATTAAAACTTAGTATTGAGTTGTCGGACTTAATTAACACAAGTACGCATGCTCTTACGAGGCATGCATGTGAGGTAACTTAGGAAGTTAATTATGTTGTAGACAGCACATAGTGCTTTAAAGGTGTTACGGTGAATCGTTAATGTTCTTCTTGACGGGCTCTAATTGCCTACAGCTTTATACAAGGGTCGTCTAAGGTAGCTTTAAGTAAAATCTTTGAAAGTGGAATTTGAAGAATTTATATCACGAAAAAACTAAGGGAGGAATAGTGATATTTGAAGATTCATATATATGTATTATTACTTCAAAATTTAGAAAAGAAAATCAATTTTTGCAATAAAAAATTAGCAGTCTCTGCTAATATGATAAAGTGATCCTGCCTGTCTGTTGTGCTTTTAAGGCTATACTGCTAAACCAATTTTATAGAAATTATACATATGGATGATTCTTGAAGAAGTTTATCGGTTTTTTTACCGTATGTATAACCGATATACACTCGGGCAGAACCGCGGCGGAATGCTAATCGATCATAATAGACTGCAAGTATGGCACAGTGGCTTAAGCGGTCCTTACGCCGCTTCCTACTTCGACAAGTGTTAGGATTCAAATTTCACATGGGACAACACATTGTGTGATACAAAAATTGTTCTTCTTAGTCTGGGTGTTATTTGTTTCCGTTCCATATGTTGTAAAGTCCCCCGTGACACAGCATGTATATTCATAAAGCAGCAGTTACCTTAAAATAAATGCATGTTAAAAAATATGCATGTTACCAAGTTAATACAAAGTCTAAGTGTAACAAAAAGATTTTCCTTTCTAAAATTAGATAAAACTATATCCGCTTTATAACAAAATTTGAGAGATCGAGTGTCCAGTTCGTAAATCTTTTATATATAAATTAATTATTAAAGTTATTGTATGACTTGTAAAAAAAAACATTTTTGTAAGTTATATAAGACGTATATTTGTTGATAAGAAACCGAATCGCTGTTGATCACTTATTATATAATGAAGCGGTAACAGCTGCCCCGTTTTTAATAAAATGTACATCAAACCGGTAAACATGTGTTAGGTTACGAAATATGTTAGCTATTCACTTCTATTGGTTGTCCGTTTACATAAGAACCATTCTATTCTTCTTAATGTTTTAAAATACAGTACAGTAGTATACATATTATTACAGTATTTTATGTGCTATCTAGCAACTCATCCGGCCATCATCATGGTATAGTACAGCAATAGTTAATTTGAAAGTTGGAGTCTTAACCACCGTGTCTCGGAGAGCATTTAAAGCTGTCGGTACTGCGCTTGATTTATCTCCAGTCGTGTCGGATAACCGTCCCGTCGGATTATGAGAGTGAAGGAAGAGCTCTCTCTTCCATGCACACGGGTTTACGCACTTCTGCACTATAATATCTCCTGCTTAGTTGGCTGGTCTCCGTCGAGATTGGCCGCCGTGGCCGAAATCGACTGAGAGAACATCTTAGCACAATAAAACCTTTTCTCGGGAGAGTTATTTGTCGAGTTGTAGGATATTAAAGGTTGATAATGATTGGTTATAGTCCATTTACACAAATATAAATAACAGGCAGGCTAAATGTATTATATGCCTGCTTAATAAATTAAAAAAAAAATCTATTTTATTCTTTAATTTAAAAAAACTTGTTTCATTAGCATAAGATATCTCTTTAGTAATTTAGTAGTGATGAGGTCGATGTACCCTTTATACTAACACATAGATTATGTATGTGAATAGTTAACAAGTTTCTTACCATTTTTTTTTTGAGAAACACAAGTTAAAACTGAATCATATAGTTAATTTCGTTCCTGAAAATAAGATTTTCGTGATAGATTGCAATGATACTCGACTCGCGGTCACAGCGTGATTTTTGTAGCCCTGGGTTCCTTCCCTGATAAATGCTATCCAATACTTAAAGAATCAGCGAAATTGGATCAGACACATGTGTTGCAGTGACCAAGGAAAATAGGGATTCATTTTTAAATACATGCTAGCAACCCGCTCCGACGTCGCACGAGCTCTTCACGGAAAATATAATACCTATGTTACCCCAAGAAGATCTACGGTGTAATTGTTTAACAGATACTCAAAAATTTACCTCAAGAATCACTCTATCTATTGGATAAAACCGCATCAAAATCCGTGCAGTAGCTTTTGAGTTTATAGCGAACAGACAGACAAAAGCGGCGGAAGACTTTTCTGTTATGTATTGATTTATACATATAAATAATCAAAGACTGTATCTTTGAAAGGAAGTAAATAGATGACTACTCACTGTATCGTGATTTGTGGTTTGTAATTACTCATGCAGTTTAATTAGGTATGTGTCACAATGTTATATAACTCCTCAGGTTAGCAGAAGGTTACAAACTTAATACATAATGCATGATTTGAACTCGCCTTTAAAACTTGCTTCGATCAAAATGTGGTAAATTTAATTGAATCAGAAAAATCAAAACACTTTTCTATATAAAATATTAAATTATTAAAAAACCCGACTGCGTCAATGTCTGTCATCTTTATTAAATTCAGTTTTTTTAATAAAACATATAAGTTATGAGTATATGTATTCTTAATCACAGTTAAAAATTCTTTATTTTGATACCACTCTCGATGTATTTTGAAAACATATTTTTTTTAATTTCATTTTGGCGCCAAAAATCTTTAACTTTGTTTTGTTTTTCTTTTTCTTTTGATGATATGGCAATCAGCCGGATCAGCTATTTCTGCCAATGTCAAGTATTTCAAGTCTTCAATTCTAAGTCTTCGAGTCTTCAAGTCTTCGTCATGATGTAATTAATGATAAAAAAAAAATGTGGCTGACGTGAAATGGGGACCGTCTTTCGCAAAAACAAAAACCGATCTCCCTTTTGTTTTTTCTTTTGATGTATCTAATGACACTCTCACGACTAAGACGAACCTGTTGACACCACTTACATAAAAATACGACAAGCCGTTTAGGCTCTAGGGGGTGCCAAAGAAATATACATACATGCATACATACCCTCTTTCTTTTGCAATCGGAAAAAAGATCATTAGGAAAGAGTTCGTAGGTGAACATTGTTACATATTAATTATTCATTCGGAATAGTTTGCAAAAGTATTATTTAAAGACTTAACTGTCGTATATTTTTAGCTCCACATATAGCTATTTATATATATACAGTCAAATTTAAAAGAAAATTAAAACAAAAAGTTCATTTGATATATGTAATTCTCTTGTCACGTTGTTGTCCATGATGAACTTTGAAACCATCTAACCGATTCAAACTTTTTTTTTAAAATAAATATATGTTTTGCTGGCGTGCCTAAGATAGGAGTGTTAACATCACGCTTAAACTAACAGGACCCGAGCCTGTTTAAAAAAAGTCGCAAAATTGCGTTGGTTTGCTAATTTTCCTGTAAATTGTTATGCTGCAAATAACATTTCACAAGGAACTTACTCAATTAATACACATGGTAACATCTATGTTTGCATTCCCTTCAACGCAATCCAAGAATATAACGTAAAATAAATATATGAAGGCAATCTTTTACCGTTACAATTAAAGTTAAAAGTCTTATTGATTCTTTAGAGTTTTTCTGGTCGTAAACTGCAATATAGACACTTAAGGTGTACTTCACAAAGCATTCCTGATAAGCAAACATTTATAAATCGAATTTTAAATAATGTACTAATTACAAACTTTGCGATTACTAAAAACACTGTTATATACATCTCCATCTAAATATGAAACTGTTATTTAAACAATAGAACTTATAGAAAGGCAATATCTTCATACTACCACTGTAGGAAGGTTCTATTTTTAAAAATAAATACAGACATCTGTCAAAAACAGCTGTCAAACTGTCAAGCAGCCGTCAAAAGCATAACTACATGTTTACCCAAGACTGCTTGAAAAACCATCTTTAAGATATTCAACATAATCATGCGTAGACCTCACTAGGTATGTTCATCCTTTAAAGGGATTGAGTGCATGTGATGTTATGTGATCGTACGGTAAAACAAGCATACACGCATGCTTATTACACGGCTGCGATTAAGTACATGTAGGTTATGTAAACAACTAGAAAAGCATATACAAACTGGCTAAAATAAAGGTAAGCTAGAGGATTATTTTGAAACAGTTATATAATATGAATACGCATATGTAAACAGGTATTAATGATTAAGAGTCTAACATTCGGAACGTACACTAAAATTGTAATATATACTCTCGATTGTCAGCACTTGATGGAACTTGTTGTGATACGTACAAGTAATTTTAATTCTATAATGTATTATTCTTAAAATTGTAATTAGGAGTACTTTCTATTTCATGGAAATATTACTGAGGGCTTTAAGCCAGCAATGCATGTAATAATCTTACCAGTAATATTTAGACGCGAAGTTTCTGAGAGTAAAGAAATGAATATATGATATAAGTAGCAAAACTTATTTCAATGCACACAAATGCATAGTTTACGAACATGAAAAATATTAAAAAAATAATCAATTAAAACGCTGGTATAGTGATCTGATAGGAGATGTAGAATCACATTTGAGACAAACAATTGTGTGAAATTTGTAAATATTAGTATAAAAATATATAACTATCTTTTTAACAGTTCCCTTATCTACAGGTTAGTTTGGAAACCAACGGGAATTTGTTACGTGTCATATATAAAAAGACAGATTTAGTCAATGACATAGTAAATGATTTACATGCAGGCGAAACCAAGAGGAAAGGTTGAAACTAAATGGCTAATTTATTCTAGAAACGTTCAAATCAAGAAGTCTAACAACATAGCACTTATAACTTATATAACACAATAGTTGTGTGGTTGCCGGCTCTCAGTAGATTGCACGTTACGTAGAATATGTTGTTTTTCTATTTTCACGGTCTTGGACGATCATGCTATCGGATTCTGTATTCACTCATTGTCTTAATTACCAGATTAACTTACGTGTTAAATAACGCGATATGTGCACGAGGCTTTAGTCATGAACGTGTTATATTAATGTTCGTTTCTAGGAACTTAATTACAGTTAACAGAGCTAATGTAATTATTAAGCGGCTCAGGAATTTCATTTAGATTTCTAACTACGTGTAAATATAGAGTATCCAGTTGTAGTAAAAGTAAGTTCTAGTATCTTTCTCCTAGCTCGCATTATCATCAGCGCCAACATGCAAAGGTTTTGATATTGCTATCTACGAGTGTAGTACACTTAACTTGATACTACGAGTATAATAATGAATTATATAGGACATTGTAGGTATATTGCAAATATCTTTGTCGAAGTAAATAATATTTGTCTGTTTTGCAGAACTGTATAATCTCTAGTCCAAAGTACAAGTACGAATAATGGTATAGGTACTATGAAATACGTAATAAACTCTAAACGTACCTCTAGAGATTTGTAAAAATTTACTGTTGTCAAGATCACTTTTGGCCCATCTTAAATGCATCAAAACGCGGTAGAATACTTAATCTCTTCTGGCAAAGTAAATGTTTATCCTCGAGTCCTTTAATTGCTGTTTCCAGGAATAATCGACTAGATCTAATCGACGATTGGATTTGCCACATCGGTATGCAGGCGTATTCACTATAAAAGCGAGAACATTTATTTGCTTGAAACAAGTCTAAGATAGGAAGCCCGTGTTTACCTATGTCGTCTGACTATGCAATGTGTAACTTTTTAAATGAGTTAAGATTGACTACTCTTTCGTAAATGTTTAGGTTTTATTGGTTAGCAATTTTTTAAACTAACACTTTTAAGAGCGTAAAAATTGAAAAAAGAACATGCTGGTAGTAATTATTAATAGGACTTTATTGACAAGAGTATCACGATTTTTATTAGAGTTAACATTAATAGTTACCTAAGTTATTACCTACATAGAATTTCTCTAGAAGAAATACTAAGAATGCTGTGAATATTTTTAGTTAGAGTTATAGCATGGGAACTTAATCTTAAATAATAAATGTATGTAAATTCATGTATATTAAGTAATAGATTAATTTGCTGTAATAAAACGAATAATAATAAACACGAAAAAATGCATAACGTATACTATATGTATGTAGAAAATTTTCTTAAAAAGGTAAGTAAGTAGGCACGATTCCATTTCATCACACCTACTCCAGCTATGGCGAAACCGAATCGACTTCTCACGTCGACAAGTCACTAGGGCTTTCGGCCAGGGCCAGAGTTGATTAATGTATAAGAACTATGTCGAAATATCAATAAATGCTTCTTACAGTGTACATAGCAAACATCATTGATATACAAATATAAACTTAAATGTATACAATAGGCATGGTGACTAATTTTGAAATATATATATATATCATCAACCCATAATGTCCCACCGCTGGGCTCGGGTCTCCTCTCAGGAGAGAGTTAAGGCCATACGTCCCCACGCTGGCCAAGTGCGGGTTGGGGACTGGCAAGACAACGTTGTGGCTACGTAATCTTACCGTTGGATGTTTTAAGCCGCCCGAAGGCCTCCAACTAAGCTTCACGACTGTTATCCTATGATAACAACCGGGACCGACTGCTTAACGTGACCTCCGAATCACGGAGACGCTCATGGTAACATGCCACCAGCGGTCACCCATCCAGGTACTGACCACGCCGTCGTTGCTTGCACTCGCTGATTGTTCCTAATCACCGAGTGTAACTGGGCTATGAGCGCCTCTATTTGAAAACCTGAATTTGAATTTTGAAAAACGGTTTTATAATGTCCGAAAGTAACTCTTAATTGCGATATAAATTTTAAATTTACGAGTAAACGCTCGGTGGTGTAATGGCGTCTGTTTGTGTAAGACGCGACGTCACTATTTGTTAACCAATCTCAATTATAGCTCTTAAACAGTAAAATGATCGTCGATTATATCCGAACAAGGTGATCTTTGCACATAAGTGACGTCAATCACTCCGATTAGTGTTCAACTCAATATGGCGGATTGCTGTATTTTGGAGTTTTATTTTATTTAATTAACTGTTAATCTCCCTCAATATATGAATATAAATACGATTTTTATGCTCTATGAACTCCATTTCATCAGATAGATACATAATTTTAGTGGTTCTCGGTTACTGTCATCATGCCTATTATATGATTTATTTTTAATCATAATGTAAAGCAATATGTTCATCACATCACCAGTATTTAATAGTCCACTGCTGGACACTCTAGAAATAATATTTTTTCCTACTGTACCACTCTCGCTAGTCAAGTTGGTTTATTTCATGTTTTCCCTCTCTTACCAGTATTATTGTTCTTTTCTTCTTTAAAGACAACTCCCGCTTGAGGAATATACATTCTGTATTACGGGAGATTACAAACATACATGAAACGGTAACAAAAAACATCACACTTAGAACAACAATTTGTGGATCACATAAAGTGTTATCCTATGTAGGATTTGAACACTTGTCTCAGTAGAAAGCGGCGTGGCGACCACTTGAACCACTAGGCCAACCTGCATTTAAAAGAAGTTCTACGTAGCATGCTCCCTTAATTTGCTCTTAGGACGACGCGGATGAATAGGGTAGACGGCATGCTGTATTCTCAATCTGTTACCACATCATCATCTTCCCAGCCTTTATTATTCCCAAAATTATTTGGGGTCGGTTACTTGTTCAACCGTTTTTACCTGAATATCAGTTTTGACACAGAGCGACTGGCATCGGACTTCCGCAACCCAAAGGGTGAACTGAATTCGTAGGTTGAACTAGTTATCAGTGTATTTGAGGGCACTGATTTTCCAATATCGATTGCTATACATGACAACCGGGACCGACGGCTTAACGTGCTTTCCGAGGCATATTATATTCTGGGAATCGATCCCGAGACCTCTTGATCTGCAGTTGCTTAGGCTAACCACTAGACCAACGAGGCAGTCAATCTGTTACCACATATACCACATAATTTGTTATGCAGGTGTATTTATGAACTGCAATTTATATTCTATAGTGAAATTGACCTCTTACAGATAGCGTTCCTAATATGCTTCATGTATCTACTTCCAGTGATCTTTAACTCCACGCCAGTTACATGAGTTCTCATATTCAAGTCTCAAAACTATGTAATATTAGTTGTTAACCATGACTAATACGGCATTTGTAGGTTTCATACGCAACTCTTAGTGACCGATCACGGAACATAGGACGAAAAGGCGGTTACGAAATACATTTGTAGAGGCAAAGATTACTCAATTGTTATGACGATAACGTTTGCTTTAAAGTGTTGCTTCCTGTTCTCTATGGGAACAAATGCTACTTAACGATTGTAGTAGAAAGAGGTCTAGTTTCTTTTATGTAGTTATCTTATAGTATTCAGAACATTAAAGAGCGCGCAAAGGGTGACATGCTCTTTTTCTTGATCAATCCCAAGGAGTGGGAAGACCTCGTCTTTGGAGGAGGGCTGCAAAACACACGTCAGGAGCTGGTTCCAGAGTCTAGCTAGCAAGCGCGATAGGAGACAAAAAAAGAACGAGAGGGTCTCACCTGATCGAACACAAAACGCTCCTTTACTCAAGTGTCAATCGTGTGGACGTTACTGCCGCGCTCGTATTGGGCTCTACAGCCATACCAAGAATTGCCACAAAGGCGCTGTGTGAATCGTCTGAGAAAGATGGAAAGGCCATATGATGATGAAAAATAAAAATATGATAGGACTGTGTGTTTATTCTTTGTATAGCTATAATGGCAAAGAAGCAAGTCGTCGGGCGTAGGTTGAAACCAGTGTTTAAGTAGTGTTATTAACGTAGATTTCGCTTTCGATTATTATAAGTAACTAATGATGCAGAAACATCTCAACAAGTCACCATAGTGTGAGTCACCATGCTACACTGTTGCATTGTCTGCATTCGCAATTCGCAAAGTATGATGTCTTCTACTCTTAGATTCTGCTCATGATTTCAATCAGGCAGAGTCGAGTCACCTCAGCAGGCTCTTACATAAAAAAGATCTAGTATTGCTTTAGTACCTAATCCAAGTCTATAAAAACAATTTGTGTGATCCTTCCGTTTTATCTTAAACAAGCTGAGCACGCGGTGTTACCCGTGGCACAACTACAACCGCGGATAACGCCACAGCGCAAAGTAAAAATCGTATCCTAGTCCGTCTCCTGGTTCTAAGCTACCTCCCCACCAACTTTCAGCCAAATCGGTTCAGCCGTTCTTGAGTTATAAATAGTGTAACTAACATGCCTTTCTTTTATATTTATAGATGTCTGTAAAGTACCCGCGACAGAGTATATTCTCTTAGAGAGAGTGTTTTCTTCTATTAGAAAATAAAATATATGCAAGTAATGACATAAACGTAGTAGGTACTAGAGTTCATTTTAAATTATGAAGTCGTCGTCTCTTACTTTTTGCTTTCATTTAATTACTAATTGTAACATTAAGTGGACACTTAAATATATGTAGAATACATTATTGTGTACATTAAAATTACTCATAACAATAAATATATTTAAACACACACTAAAATAAAAATAACATGTTGTGTTCTTCAGAACGCGAGTTCCTATTACAGACCTCTGGTTTTTATAATAATAATAAATATTTCGGACATATAACACACAAGGCCATCTAGTCCCAAACTAAGCGGAGCTTGTATTATGGGTACTAGACAACTGATATGAATACATAAATAACTATAATTTTTTTTTTGTAAATACATACAAATTATATATAGAAAACACCCAAACACCGAAACAAATATTTGCAGATCATACAAACATTTGTTCCGACCCAGGATTCGAACCCGAGACCTCGTAGACAGCAGTCGTGTACGCTACCATTGTGCCACCGAGGCAGTTGAATTTATATGCTACATTTTATAGGCTACAACGTTACTTACAGCTGGCTCATAGATATATTATAAAACTAAACAATTACAACTGGATCATCATTCTTCACCATCTTAGCTTTTATTATTAGCAAGATTAATTAAGATTAGTTTTGCCTCCGGTTTTTTCTGATAACAGTTTATTCAGGTATTGGATATCCACAAGCCTGAGAGTGAACTGAATTCGAATCTGAATCCTTTTGCCTATAACGATTGTTAGATGCTTATGAGAACCGGGATTGACAATTGAACGTGCCAACGTCTGTTAAGACTGCTGCTAAATTTTTTTGCTCAAAACCTGACCTAGCCTAATACACTTTTGCCCCGAAACGGAAAATTAAACCAGAGACCTTTGGATCGACGGTCGCATATGATAAACGCAAGACGAACGGCTCAGACAAACCCAACTGGATGTAACTATGTAACTAATAAATACGATATGAGCAATCATGCATGGATCTCGTTCCAAATGAATGAGTCAGCATTCACTGTCCTGTTTCTTACCACGTAAAGTAAATATAATCTTATTGACCACGGACGTGATGCGTCATTGCGTTCTGTACATATTGACATTTGACCAAAACCAATTAATGATTCGTCATATGAGGTACATCTATATTATATTGAGAATAGATATTGTTATATAAATACATAATATAAAGATTAACTAAGTTCTGGAAAATTATGTTACATTTGTCTTTGGTAATATACACTCATTATTTTAGTAATTTGTAATTGACATAAATATTTTTATTCAACCTAAAACAAACATCAGCTTAGTAATTCAGATTATAAATAAAAATATTCCGGTTTAAATATTTTTTCATAAAATCTGGAGTCTAGAAAGGTACCGCAATAGGAGAAGTAGTAACGTAGTAGAAAATCCGAGGATTCTTAGTTATTAAAATATCTTCAATGGTATTTATTAGGCGAATGTGAAGTAGAGAAAAGTTTATAATTTTAAATAAGTTTTATATTTCACTTCTTTTTCACTACTGTTAAATAAAAAAAAAGAAAAAAAACAGGACAGTATTAATCTGCATTTAACTGAGACATGGATAAGTTAGAAATCGAAAGTGTATAACTTCATTCGTATAAGAAAGTCCGCTTGATTTTATGGCTACAGGATAGCAAGCCCATCAAATCTTGTTCACACTGAGAAAGTGTGACGGACTCATCAACAATCAGACATCGCACCGAAATGTGGAACAACACGACAGCCGCCAATACTGTATAGCTAACAAATAAATAAAATATTAAAATATTTCGGACATTTAACATACAACGCCATCTAGTCCCAAACTAAGTAGAACTTGTATTATGGATACTAGGCAACTTATATGAATACATAAATACTTTTTTTTGTAAATACATACATATTATACATAGAAAATACCCAAACTCCGAAACCAACACTTGCAGATTATACAAACATTTGGTCCGACCCAGGATTCCTCATGGATAGCATTCGCGTACGCTACCACTGCGCCACCGAGGCAGTCAAAACAAATGAAGCTAAGAAGCATACGCTCGAATAATATTGTTC
Organism: Hyphantria cunea; assembly: GCA_003709505.1. Lineage (NCBI taxonomy): Eukaryota > Metazoa > Arthropoda > Insecta > Lepidoptera > Erebidae > Hyphantria > Hyphantria cunea. The sequence goes on from PKRV01000125.1 coordinate 447,652, forward strand.
TGTTTTAAATTATGGACATAAATTACAATACACAACAGATTTAGCCAAGTGTTTCACGTCGAATATCTTTCTGCAATCGCTAACGTCTTTAGAGGCGAGGCGACAGAGAATAGTTTCTTCTCTTCAGACCACGTGACCTAACTTTGAGATGATATCATTCCCATACATTAAATTAATTTTATAAAGACGTTTGTAGTTTACGTTTTTAATAACGTTGTTCAACCTGAGAACCCTGTAGGCAGGTTACTTTCAATAATCTGAAAACCCGGCTAAATGCGTGTCAGGTTACTCATAGGTTCCGTAGTGGATATAAAAGGAGGTGTTAGTATTTATTACTATGTATAGTATACATTTACTTATTATTTCGTTGTTTTTTTACGAAGTTTTTCAAGTATGCGCATTTAACAAGTTAGATCTCTATAACTCCTGAACTAACACAGATATATAAGCCACCATCTTGATTAATTTCAGATTTTTTGAGTCAGTGTACTCATCCTCCGGACGCCCTATTTTAACCAAAATAATTCACTTAAAAATTGAATATCTAGCAATCGAACACTTTAATCAAAACAAAGTGTATTAGCAAACTTTTAATGTTTCTAAAAGACCTATCTAATAATATCCCAAACTAAAAGGTAGACGCGAGAATAAACATCCCCCTTCACGAGTAAGGGAGGCACCCAAAATTTTTTTTTACGTGTTTTAGTTTTAGAATCTTTTTGTCATGACAAATACACATATCCATGCAGTATTATCTTTCTAGCACTAATCGTTTGGAAGCTAAGCCGAGGACGGACTTCGGTTCGTCCGAACATGACGATAATGATGAAACTATAAGGATTCCGAGGCGTGAACTACTTAATCCTAAAAGGTTCAGTTTTACCTACAATGTAGTATTGTTTTTCCCCATAACGATCAAACTCAGATGCTGACAAAATTGTTCTATCGTAGCGTGTATAGTCGTTGGCCTTGACAAAACAAATATTTTTCTCATTGCACGCATTATGATTTCAAACGGTTAAGTGGTATGTACATACAAATATGAGACTATTAACAGAATCACAAACTGTTGCAAAAGTAAAGGTAATATCCGAAGATGAGGAGAAAGTTATCGCTCTTAATATAGACTCTGGTATTAATATCCTAGTTATCCATTTATCAATAAGAAAACCATTGTACAGGTATCTACTAAATTAAGTCGTTTTGATGTTTTGTTTTATTTGTAATCTTTTTAGGTTTTAAACAGACTTAAAAACAGGTGCCCCTTTTCATATAACACAAATATGTATTATCGTATATAAATAGTAGTAGTCTATGACCAGTATAGCCTACTTATTCTAGTCTGGTCAAGTGTATATACAATAACATGTATGTGACTACCAATAAAGAGGTGTCGGTATCGCTTCCCGGGTCGGTCCATGAAGTGTTATTCAGTTTTTCTGCTTATAGAAATGCTTAATAACAGCCCTGATTTTGGAAGTTCAGGGTGTTACCCCTCATTCCTCGGAGAGCACGTAAAGCCATCGGTCCTGCGCCTGATCTCTCACCCTTATCGGAGCATCCCTTCGATTTAAGAGAGTGAAGGAACAGAAATTGCAACTGTGTTTGCGCGTATTCTTTAAAATATCTCCTGGGTTGTTAGCTAGTCTTCGCTGAGACTGGCCGCCGTTGCTGAAATCGGTTAGGAAACCATCAACTCATCTTAAAGTAACCCTGTGTACCCTACTTAGGCAAATCAACATTGACATAAAATGTTTTCTATAGCGTATGTTTCGTGTAAACTTACACAGAAACTCATATTTCCTCTGACATTAAGACAATGAGAGCGAAACACATCCGTTGCCAAACATTGGGCCGTAGAAAGTGACCTGTCGCATAAACTCGACAAAGGTCGGAAGTGATTTCCAATAGTAACGACCCTTGACGTTCTGCTCACTGAAAGTTACTCTTTGCGGTTTCTAATTCATTGTTTCTTATATTTTTCTATTTTAACCACATTTTACATTTGATTAGACAATATTGGTTACGGAGTATAAAATTTTTACGAGTGATATTCGTTATCAGCTTTCCTGAACTACTGACAAGAAAAAAAGGAATCTAAATACGGTGCCATTCGACACAGATAGTCGGCAGAATATTTCACTCCTCGATAAAGAACCTTAGGCGGGGTCAGAACTATTAGACATAATATAAAATACTAAAAGGATGTGTAATATATACTTTGAGTTGTATACTGTATGAATATTAACTAAAAATGACGTCATTTAAATTTGATTCGTGCTTAAAATTGAGTTCGTATTGTAACCCATTCTAAGTAAGCAAATACGGAGGAACTGTGTATGCTCTCTCTAATGGTTCCTTACACGTAAATCGGGGAATAGTGAATCTATCTTAAGAATTAGGAACAAACAACTAATTGAAACATTTTCTATAATTAAATGTAAAATAAAAATAATCCTACAATATGACTTAACACTTTTTAAGTTTATCTGTTGGTATATACATAAACCGAAACAGTTGAAACTATAAATAGTCGGATGAATAACGACATTACAGGTACTTCATCGGTTATTTATTGTACAATAAAATAACAATTCCAATTAAGCATAACGCACAAGAAAGTCGAGAATTTGTGTCAAAGCATGTAAAAGTGATATGTTATGAATACAGAATTATTTAACACAAATTTCTAAATAAGCGGAACAAGCTACCATGTGTTTGGTAGGTATTGATGATATGTAATTATAACATCGGCCTTTAAACTATGAAAAGTGTGCCAGTCGGTGGCGCAGCGACATTATAGTAGGGCTGTCACGGGAAAAAATGCCGTTGGTATAATCAGAATAATTTGCTTTTGCTTATAGAGAGTGATATTTTTATTTATTTATATTCCACTAAAAAAGAACTGTCATTACAGGTGAAGCCAAACGCGATAGTGTTATACAGTTTATTTATTTATAATAACAAATAATTGTTTATGCTGTGCTGTAAATACTCTCAGTGATTATTTATTTATTTTTATTTCAATATCTGCTATTGCGTTTACTTTGCTAGCACAGTACAGTCACGAACTTTGAATAAAAGTTACCCTAAAGTAGAAAAATAAAGGGGACAAGATAACATTTTTTAATTTTACTGTGGTTTAAATTACCATTTTACTAATCAAAGAGTGTTTGAGTGGCCTGTGAGCCGTTTTCTTAACATAGGTTGGTGTCGACTTTAAGTCTAATATGACCAAATTTGTTTAAGTTTCATCCAAGTCCGTTGAGTAGTTTTTACGTGAAAGAGTAAAAAACATCCATCCATACAAACTTTCGCATATTAATATTATAAACGTGAAAGTTTGTATGGATGGTTGTTTGTTACTCTTTCACGTAAAAACTACTCAACGGACTTGGATGAAACTTTCAGTAATATAGCTGATACATCAGATTAACACATAGGCTACTATTTCCTGCGATAACCGACATATAAGCGGGCGTAGGCGTGGGCATATACTAGTATTAAAATACAGGTAAAATATATACCTATCTATTTATGCTGTATTGACTTGGGTGTGAGGCCTGAAAAATAAAACACCAATACACGAGAAGTGATAACCCTAAAAGGACATACTCACACATATGTTCGTACACAATTTTTTTAAGGAATAGAAGTGAAGTGCAGTGCATTTTTATTGCTCTTCATAAAATATAGAACCGGTATTCTAGTGCCCCTATTAATAGACACAGATTTGTGCCGTTCTTAAAGTAATACATACTATACGTGGGAGATAATTAACGAGTTATACTCTATTAATGACCGAAACTTGCAGAATAAGGTTTCTTAACGGTCATCGTAACTCAAAAAGGCAGCAGTAATTAATGGTACAGAAACGAAAATAGCAGCTATAAGACTATAAACGTTTACGCGGACTTCGAATAATGACTTCGAATCTGCAATTTAATAGCCTGTATGTTTATTGGCTAGCGATTCTGACGGTGAAACCCATCCACCCTTGGGACCCTTGGTTTTTGTTTTAGTTCATACAAAATTTGTATGATTAACACGGACACTTGAAGGGTTGGGTGGAATGGTTGACGGTAAAAGGGTTGCCGCTCTTTAGTAAGTGCATTGTATTTTATACCTATTTGTTTTATTCCTTTTAAGTAAGATAATATTTCACCGGAAACTTGCAATTTTTATTATGATTGCATGAATGGTGCTACTATACTATAGAAAGTACCTACTAACAAACAAATATTTGTTTATTTACATCATGTCATATCATGCTCAAATAAAAAAAAAACATACCATGTTGTGGCAATCGTCCTTATAATTCTTGAATTGTTCTAACAAATCAATGCCTAAAAGAAAAACAGAGCATAGTTGATTTTTGTATGAGTTCAAGCAGCTTGACTGACCTAGCTCTGCGGCCATAGAGAAGATTGTTTAATTAATATTTGATTGAAGTAAATATCAGTTAAATAGAAGAGCAAAACATTGCGTTCACACAAAACAAAATTGCGAGACGATTATGAAACAATTCTATTTTAAATTGACAATCCTTTCATTAAGTTAAAACAATTGTACCTCTAATGAAATAATTCGTCTAGAAGAAGAATTACAACACTAAAGGTGAAAAAGACAAATAGTGAACTTAATATACACGTCTATTTAATAAGGTATTTGGTTTTTTTAAGTGAAAACTTCTTTAGCGGCGTTGTGCAATTTTTTGTGATGGGTAAAAAATGTTAAACTCGCGTCAGGACCCGTGACCTCATCAAAAATTTTTAAGACGGAGGGAGAGTAGACCATGAATTGTAACATTTGTGTACGATAGCGCAATAAATGAATATTGCATTTTACCACATAAATGATAGTACTTTTATACTGATAATTAAAACAATTCGTGCCAAATTATTCCCTAACCATTCCAAAATATCAGTAATGCACAACGTTAATATTCAAGTTTTCACTTCTGCCGGCACTCCCGCAGTGCAACTCGTTTTTTTTAGAAATACCCTTAATTAGGTTAGCTCATACATGCATAGACTTCATAGGCACAATAAACACAAGAAAAAGTTTAAAAACTATAACCGGATCGCATAAAAACCTTTGATATTTAAATAAGTAGCCTTTGCCACCCGAGCCATTATTAACAATCTATTGACTCCTCATTCACTAAAATCGTTTCAGTAGTTTAGAAGATACGGTGAAACTCTCTAAAAATATTACCCTTCCTTTTGGCTTTGCCGGTTTCAGGTAATAAAATTATACCAAATAGACTAAATTCAGATTGAAACCGTTAGTCATATATATGACTAACAACTTTTAACCCGATTGGAATGTTTGGTAAAATGAAATTGCAAGTAACTTAGTTTAGTTACTTACAAGTAAATTTATTTAACATGTTTAAAGAGCTTCTTTCATCAGGAAGTTATTATATGGCCACATTTCAAAGCGAATCCCGGTTAAATATTCCAAAATTTCATAACTCACCCGCAGCTTAAGTTTTTTTCATATAATTTACATTCATTGGCACTGTTGTTGGCATATTTACGGTCTTAAAACCTGTCAACACACTGCAATCAACGCTGATTGCTTATAAGATTCGGATAATATTTTATACGTAACATTACAAAAAATAGTATAGACGTTTCAAAGTCAATTGGCTTGAGTTTTTAATCACCCCTAATGTTTCAGTAGAAATATAATACTAAATTACATGTCTAGATTCTTTTACACATCAGTTTTTTTAGCAAACCGCATTTAATATATAGAGATACGGCGATAGTACACATTTTTAACACGTTTTAATTATCTTTTTTTTTTATGGAATAGGGTGCAAACGAGCCGACGTATCTGGTTACCCTCAACACCCTCTGCGTCACAAGTGGGTTGCCAGCCTTGGGGTATGGGGAACGGGATGAGGGGAAGGTTGGATTATGGGCCACCGGTATCCTCACTCACTTGATGAAACACAGCATGTTCAGCAGTTTCACACCGGTTTTCTGTGAGGCCGTGGTAACTATCCGGTCGCGCCGACCCATGTATGCCGAAGCGTGGCTCTCTCATCTAAATCTTCACCTGTATTTTTATTTGCCTTGTGTTAGCGTGTTTTTATTTAAACTATTTTACATTTTTTGTTTTATTGTATAATTTGAAATCGATTCTTGCACAAGACAGTGACTTCCAGAATTCAAATTATTCAATAAACTCATTTATTTTCAAACTGCGTAAATATGAGTAAGTATATTAGGTCTTACAAGTCTTTGTATAAATATATAAAAATGTTCTAAATAGAGATTTTTGTCATTTTTCGTCTAAATTGAAGTTCGATTGAAGTTTAAACAAGTACCATACCAGACTCGATGTTTGTTTCATAATTAACTATCTCTTAGCTATGTCAACAACTTATTAATAATACGTTATAATTACATTTCTATTGGGTGATATGTAATGCGTATTATACTGGAGTATGAACCATAATAGATTGAATGTCAATAGATGCTTTGAAAACATGTTATCGAGAACGTGTCTTTCACTGACGCAAATTAACTTTAGATATTTAATTTAAAGTTATGTGTATATATGTGTAAACGATTTTCCACGATGGTGGAGATTTAGGTGCCTACAAGTTGCAACTTATTCTTAGCTTATCTAGCTCTAGATCAAAAGATCAAGCAGATGTTGTCAGAAACATTAATTGACTTTCGTTAATATAAAAATATACCTACAAACGTTTAGGGCCATGGAACTGCTGCAATACCAAAACTAAAATACTATGATCAATTTATAGAATTAACAAATGATTTCTAATTCTTACAAATAGTGTCACAGTTATGCGAGTTTAAAAATATATGCAAAACCAGATATAGCTCTAGAAAAATACTTTAAAAAACAAGAAATAATGACCCACTCTTCTAAAATTTATACCTAGAAAGTGTGCAATCATTTTATAACATTATTATATAGCTGGTATCGGCGAATTCAGTTGTTTGAGAGTATTTCGGGCGGTGATATATTTTCTTGATCTGTTTAGTTAAAAGCTAATAACCAACTTACATAATATGCACCCATATTTCGTAAGTTAAGATATATGGCCCAACTCCGAATTAGTACCCGACCCCAAGTAATCTTAGGAATAATAAGGCTAGGCTTGTAATAGAGGCTAGGAAGAATCTTAGCCTCTAAGATTAGCTCTCGCTCAGGAACCCTTCTATAGCATACTCTAACTTTTTAAGTATCATTTATTAGTTTTGTTCGTATTAAACGTGGCTCATAAAATCTAACCCAATAAATGACATCTTTAATTAATAAGCCTTTATTTATTCTTGGATGAATCTTATTATTTAAATCTAGCAAGAGTTTCCAATACTATCAAGAAAAGAAAGTACCATGCCTGTGAGCAAGTCGTATACAAACGCTGAATATAATATTTTGTTCATATGCAAAAGATATTACCAGACTGTTTCTACGGAGGAAGTAAAAGTGACCAGGGCAGGTAGTAGAGAGCATAGTGTACAGTTACGTCAACAATATACCTAGACTGCCTTGAAAGTGTAGAGTGCCTTTTGAACTCTGTGCAGAAATTAGAATGTATTGTCCGTTTTAGAGGTGTAGGCTACAGTCTAGGTGCGGTAGTGGTTCACTTGATTCAGTTAGTAAATATTATTGGTATGTTTGCCTCACTGGAAACCAGTTTTCAAAGATAAACTGAATCTTTGGAGTTGCTACCATTCATTAGAATATTTTAGTTAGTATTTCCCACTTACATATAATTCTATATCCCTGACCGAATACCATATGTAAAAAGTACAAAAATAACATTACTATGTGAGCCAAAAAAAGATTTTGTGTCTAAAATTTCTATTACTAATTGGAATTGCTTTCTAAAAGGTAATTGTTATTGCTACATTAATAACTGCTTTGCATTACCAAGTCGTAGTCTCCTCAAGGATCTTGGGCAGAAATTATGAATAAATCGTTGACACGTGCTACTAGGCTTTAAGTAGTATACTTATCTAATACTAGGTAGGTATATTGTATGTAATGTATCTTCTGACAGTCGTAAAGTATAGGTTTAGCCCAAGGCTACTTCAAGATAACTATTCAATACAAAATCAAGCCGTAGTTTTAAAGTACCCGTATGTGCAATCCGATGTAAAATTATAATAGTACTGTGATTACGAATAGATATTACCATGCCTAGAACATGCAATGGAAAATCTGTTTGCTGTAGGTTCATTTAAGATGCTATAGTAGTTAGTGTTTCTGCTCGTGTGTAGGGTTCTTTATGTATAGTCTGGACGTGTGATTGGTGGAAAAGGGTTTAGAGGTTGTTAGTACCATAACACTGTCGTTGTTCTGCTTATCCCTGCAGATCAATTTACATTGACGTTTATACAGGTCTTTGAATATTTCGGACATCTAACACACAACACCATTTATCCTAAACTAAGTAGAGCTTGTATTGTGGTTACTAGACAAATGATAAAAATACTTACGTACTTTTATTTGTAAATACATTCTTATTATATTAGACATAGAAAACACCCACAATCTGAATCAAATATTTGCAAATCATACAAACATTTGGTCCGACACGGGAATAGAACCCGAGACCTTCAATTACAGCTGTCGCATACACTACCACTGCACCACAGAAGCAGTCATAAATATAAGTAGGTACATACATGTTTTGCCTGTTTCCAAGAAGGGGCAGGCAAAGGTATAGTTAACGCCCACTTTTCGTCAGTGTTTCAGTCAGGGTAAATTTAAGGGTAAAGGTAAATAAAATGCAAGCACACGGTAGCTAGGTTGATATTTATATTTAGGTATTTACAAAATTATTTGAATTTGAATATAATTTTACTAACTTAATGATAAAATGGAACTTATTGAGTAGATGATTTATTTCATAACATGTAGCAGACAATTGTTTTATATCTCCTTATTTACTACCTTCTGCACCTACGCCTACCTCGTTTTAATGTAGGTATTGTTTAGCGAACCCATTAAAACAAGATTAGCTTTAAAAGAGATAATACATTCAGATTTTGTAGATTTTATTATTTGCAACTCAATTTTATATTCTAATATGCTCCATGGTGCAAATGTACCAATAATGATGGATGACCTACAAATTTTAAGTGATATTGTTTAAAAATTTGTCGCGAAATATTTTTTTACACACAATAATGCATTCTCGAGGACCTATTTAGAGGCCAACAACTTTCAATAAGGTTTTGTGTCATTGTGCATAGTGATTCAGATACTTTGTGAATTAATTTAATTGCTGCGGTAATATCAAACATGTTCTATCACAAATGTAGTCTTAAAATAATTAAGACAGCGCCATCTATATCTTATAGCTATAACTATCAATGGAAAGTTTTTTCCGAGTTTTAGTTGTACAATATACCACGAGATGGCAATACAAGACATCAACGGCATAATACTATGACTAATATTGTACAGATGGCGCTGATGGAAGCGTTTCTTGTGGATTTTGCAGTTTTTTTTACGTCTCTCTTAGTTAACTTTGGATTATAACATAGGAATGTTTTTTATAATATAAATATTGCAGCCCCATACAATGATATTCATTTATTCAGTAAAAAATAAAACGTGTCAATTTCGGGCGTGGTCTGATTGGCCTTAGTTAGTACCCATAGTTTAATCTCTGTTTAGTTTGGGCTTAAATGGCATTCTGTGTTAGATATTCAAAATATTATATTACTAATTTCTTATTTTCATCTTCTATTTTCGGTATTTATTTTGAAGAAGGAAAATCTAAATTAATTAAAGTGACTTTGTACGAAATGCCTTATTTATTAAATTAATTATCTGTAAAGGATTGCGTATTATTTTAATTACTACAACTAGTAACTTAGGCATTACATACTTTTTAACAAAAAAGTTTCGATTATCCTGTCCTAATAGTATGTCCATTGAAAGGAGATCGAAACGAATGACATGTTATCTCGGTCTTTTTCCGCTTGCATTCCGTTTTCTTTTATATTTTTATCTCGTCCCATCTGAAAACGATTACCTGCTCATCTCATGAAAGGTTTTCCTTATCTTATCTGAAACCGACTACATTCTCTAGGAAGATTGATATCAACTATCGAACAGACCGTCGGCTACTTAAGAAATCAGTTAAAACAGTTGGTAATGAATTATTACACCGATCCTAAACATAAATTAGCAAATGGTAGGAAGCTGACGATGATGATTGTTTGTCGACTTTGACTTTCGTTTTGTTCTCGGGCTGGTGAACACGGTGACCAAATTTAAATTAGGAACTATTGAAAATTCTACTAATATTAAAAATACGAAAATTTGTGAGCATGGATGTATGTTTGTTACTCTTTCACGTAAAAACGACCTAATGGACATGAATGAAATTTAACACAAAGATAAGTTATAGTTTAGAATAGCACGGCTACTTGTTATCCCGAACACTACATGTTTCCATGGGATGAGCAGAGTACAGAAACAACCGCGATGATAAAACTTCAAGCAAAGGTTTGTGGTTTGTGAATTGTTAATCTAAAGTGTAAGTAATTAATAAAGAATTTCTGTCAATTGCAGAGAGTAGGTATGAAATGCATGAATGTAATAATGCTTACTAATGTTGCAAGTAAATGCAAAATTATGGAAAAGAATATTATTTTTAACCCCCGACGCAAAAAGAGGAGTGTTACAAGTTTGACGTCGATGTCTGTCTGTGTGTGTATGTCTATCTGTCTATGGCATCGTAGCACAAACGGATTAACCGATATCGATATCGATTATTATTCATTTTAAAACCAGTTTCCTTACGGTGGTTCTTAGCTAAGTTTTGTTATTATCGGTCCAGCAGTGTAAAAGTATCAGTTCTTTTCCAAAATGATGTAAGGTATTTTTGGCGTATGATTACTCGTTTAAGTGCTTGCGTAGGTGGTTTTTAATTTTTGTTATTTTAACTTGCTGTCATTCTTAGTCATAACAAAATAACTACGATAACTATCAATAAAAAAAATTACGAATAAAACTTGTGTCACATATTTCTTTCATTGTATGTAATATTTGCAATTGTTAGAGTTTATTGTGATTTGTTATTGGCTAAGGCACTGCGCAAAACGTGTCGCCCGTTGCTATTACTGGTCACTGGTAACCGTAGTTGCTGTGTCCGGTGACGGCAATCGGACACAGTCACCGGTCGCTACTTCTGGCTACAATTCGTCGCTTGTTTTCCGTCAGTCTCACAATGGACATCGTGGATGGCTTGTGTAACACACAGGAGACGGACACCGAATGCAACTCTTCGTTTGAGCTGTTCAGTATAATTGTAATAAAATTTGTTACTGTTGCTTTTGTCTTCAACTGACTAACACCCATTCCAGTTACCGACACCGAACACTTTTTGATCGTCATGAGTATGTTTTAAGTGGAACCAACTGGACACAAAAAATGTTTACGTATGCGCAGGGAGTGGATGATTTCATACTGGTTCTATAGAAATCAAATATTCATCGATAGCTTGTATCTGACGCAGGATACAAAAGTGTCCACGTTTGCGCCCTGCGTAACTGAACCAGAACGGTACAAAGACACGAGCGGTATAACCCGTTCGAAACTTCGGGAAATAGAAGGTATCTTAAATTCGTAACCTTCTCAATAATTTTATGGCGGATAAGTCAAGCTGCTTGTCAACAACAATTTGTGTGAGTCAGAAATGGTTTCCATTCATTTCATGGAAGAATTTTAATAATACACTTTGAAGAAAACAAGGAAAAATATCACTTTATTAATAGACATACCTACATATAAATAAGCTTTCTAAAAATTCTAAGCGATTTAGGATTTTGTCCATACTTCTGATCGCATTTCGAAGTCACTTTCCAATTCCAAATTAAGCATTCTTAAATTTCCGAACTACTGAGATTATAAATAAATGGAATTGACATCAATATTATCATTTGTCTTACTACATCAAGTAGATACCCATCCAGAAATAAATTACAACAAAGGCCCATCCATCTCTCTGGTTTTGTAAGACCAAAAAACGCGTTGGCCGTGTAAAATCGACTGCTTGCCTCTTGTTCGTTGGATCTTGTTTCAATTCTTTTTTCTCGTTGAAGATGTATCAGACGCATTATCCTGGAGGTTTGGTATGGAGGGGAGAGGGGGCAGGGTACACTGTGACTGGGCGCGTGCGCATAACTCGAGCGTGACGTCACACGAAGGTCCGATAAAAAACGCCGCATGAACCCTGCCATCAAGGCCTCTTAGGCTCCTGCATGATATTATATATATGAATATATATACAAACTACATAGTAATGCGATTTGCTCACGTTTGTTCGTTTGTTTTTATTATTGTTGTATTGTAAAGTTTTTTTTCATTTAATTGTGGTAATTTTGAAATGAATTTAATCAAACTAATGATTTTGATCGGTATTAGTAAAACTATTAAAGAAAGACACGAAAATCCATATAATTGTTATACAAAAAAATAAATTCATCTAAATTACTCAGCGCACGAAATTGGAAAATAAACAAAATAGTAATAAATCTTAAAACTGATGAGCGAAACGTCCGATACAAAGTTGTGAAGATCAATTTCCTTATATCACGACTGTAGACAGTTAGAAGCCCTATATAGATCACTATCAGACAATTTCGATATCGATACGAGAGTAATGTGGAAGTAATGCACGTTTTTATTATCAGCCGTTAGATAAACGGCACTGTGATTGAAAATCCCACGTTCCCATGTAATCTTTCTGCTAGTTTTCTTGTTGAGAGATTCGTTTTGTAACTATTTATATGCACGGCTAACTACAGTACAGAAGCCGACTAATTACCACCAAACAGCACACAATAAAAAACCTATTGATCTTTGAACATGTATGTGTGTACTGTTATGGAAAAAATTTGATTGACACTCAAACCAACGCGGCAACTATACATAATTATTATCAGCACGCAAATAAGTTCCAAGAAATCCAATTACTGGTATATTTACAATCTCTTAATATGTGTTATCAATCTTGAATTTTAATGTCCCAGTCTCATGAGTCATGTTCAAAAATTCAAAGGACTCATAAAAAAAACAAAGAATGTGGCCTTAAGATGTTTACTTTTGTTTACAGGTGACGGTATGGGGGAATAGTACAGTCGCTGAGATAGTGTGTGAACCTTTGAATGAAATCGGAGCGACAGTTGCTGGCCTTCCGTCTGCACCTATATCTGCTCCTCTGTCGGTCCCCTTGGGAGGTGATCTGCCTTTGCCGGATTCTCTCGCAACGATACCTACTTCTCCACCTGTGGCGCTATTATTCTTGGGTGGATCTAAAGCTCCCGTTGAACCAAGAGCTTCAGCAATGGTCTTAGAAGGAGAAGTGCTAGTAGTGGAATATCAACCGCCGCAATGGGATGGAAGAGATTTGGAAACATTCATCGCTTGGGAAAAGATTTATGGTTCGTATAATTTTAGTATTTTCTTGACAGGTTTTCATATGCGATTTTGACGATACATATATCGCATAATAGCTGTGCTCAAAATATTAGGACGGTAATCAATTTTCAATCTCAAAAGGTAACACGTCTATAATGTTGGCAACATTATGTTGATGGGCCACAGGTCAAAAATAGGTATCATCATTATCACCTCATTTGAAAGACTTCCACTGCTGCCACAGGCAATAAAAAAGATATAGGTACACGCAAATTTACAAGATCCAACTATTCATTTTTTAAAGATTTAATGTTCTATTCCTTATAGCCTCATAATCCACAATAAAATTCATTCATTCAATTCACGTGTCGTAGAAAAAAATGAATTGAATACATTTAAAACATACATTTGAATGCCTCGGTGGCGCAGCGGTAGTGTATGCGACTGCTATTCTTGAGGTCTCGGGTTCGATTCCCGGGTCGAATCAAATGTTTGTATGATCTACGAATGTTTGTTTCAAAGTTAGGGTGTTTTCTATGTATGATATGTATATATTTACAAAAAAGTATATATGTATTTATATCAGTTGTTTAGTATCCATAATACAAGCTCTGCTTAGTTTAAGACTAGATGGCGTTGTGTGTTAGATGTCCGAAATATTTATTTATTTATATTATTTATACATTCAGCTATAATACTGATTACTGATGTATTTAAAATAATGTCAACTCGAGTTTAATAGCTAAAGCTCTGGTTCAGTATGAACATTTTGCTTTGTGCCTTAATACCATTTAAAGAAAAAAAAATTCACCGCGATGAGCGGAAAATGTTTTCCGCTCATCGCGGTGAATTTATTTATTATATTATATGTATATTCATTGTATTTTGTCATTGCAGTTGTAGGAAGAAAACCTAATTTATCAACTTATCTAATACTTTAAAACGTTAGAATTGGCTTAATTACTTATTGAAATCACTTATTTATTCATTTGATTATAACTAAACTTAATATTTTTTTATGTTTGCATTCGGTTTATAGGAGTACAAACGACGTTGTGCATAGGAACCTGCAAACTTCGTATTAAAATACCTTAAGGTAATCATAGTGTTTTTGATTACAATTCCATTATAGCTGGGTTCAAGTACCTAATTACAACATGTACGTACGTATAGCAACAGCGCGATTTACACGTCAGGGGGAAATCCATACTGATAATACCCGTAAAGGATGACTCTTTAAATTTGAATCGAAGACTCAAAAAGTAATAGTTGCATCGTTATAATGGAAAACGGTATTTTAATTCATAGCACGCCTAACTATTTTAAATTATCCGTCAAATAACTTTATTTATTATTTGACTTTCTTTAAAGAGGCACCTTGAAGTTACATCGATGCACGAAGAACATTCATTGAGTATTCTATTGGCAGCCTCAGCAATGTTTGTAGAAAGCGGTTTGGCAATAAGACGCATACGCATGCTATTGTCCGGTAATCTTTCCTAGAAGGCACTTTATGCATTACGTATGCAGTCGCCGTGATTGCCACAGTGAGTTCACTGAAGTCGCATTAGCGATTAGAGAAGTGATACTTACAATAACTACTTTAACCAGATCTTTAAAAATAACTGTAGAATATATTTAGTTTGGAAATATTAGTATCAAATATGCTGATTTCGGTTAACATTGATCTTTGTAACAGAGTAATATTGTTACCTAAAGTTATAAATTTAAAGGAAAAGAACCATATTTCTTTGTAGATAACATGTACACATACATAAGTTTATAAATGAATACTTAGGTTGTATAGAATTCCTTAACAAGGGTCCGTAACAATGCAACAACAACAACAAGTTTGTATGTGTATTTATATTAATGAAACCAGCTAAATACAAATTTGATAAACATGTTTAGGCTACCTCCCCTTCACGTTATTCAGGGATAATTATTTTCTTTTTAAATAGTGTGATGTTGTTAGATAGATTCATCAAAAACTAGCAGACCTCACGTACTTCGTACCGCTATACCTAAATTTCAGAAAAACTAATGTATACCTCAGGTTTACATGGGTAGTGCGGTGGTAACTAAGAAAATATAATTTCTTAGTTACGATTTCCTTATAACTTTCTTCTATACAAACCTTGTCCTGTTAGTAACAAACGTATAAAAAAATTTCTAGAGACGAATTAGAATTTATGCGCGTACATACATTTCGGTGATTCATTTTAATATAATTCATCTCATATATATGGGGGTACTGAGATACTAATTTTATACTTAGACGAAAGTGTTACTTGATTAACCTACGGGATTTTACAATGCGCGTAGACCGACACATATTTTTTTTATCTACATACGCTTTATTATCTAATTTTGACACGCTCTGCCAGATGCCACGCTTATGACTAATGCAAAAGTTTTTATTCTCTCAGTATAATGATACTTCAAAATCAAGTTTTAGGTCATTGGAAATATGAACTTTAAATGTAAGGTGAATCATTTTATCAACGTGCAACGTGACCACACAGTCGCCCACGTAAACTTCTGTAGCGTACAGATTATGTAGATGTTTCAAGTAACACGGTCAATAACCGACAATTACACATACCAAACTGGTGCACATAAACGTAAGACAATTTGCATTATAAATACTTTCTCTTTTATTACAGCTTCAACACTATTTTCGGCGGTGGAGTTATATGGTAAACCACTTCTACGTGCAGCTGTCATCACTAAAGAAGAATATCACCTTCTGTTTTACTACTTGGAGTCCGTATCTGAAGCTAGCGAAGCTCTAACAGAACGTTTGAGAAAATACATTGATTCAGGCTTACTAACTAGCGATAGTAAAACCGAAGAAGACGACACAAATCTGTCAGAACATTCGTGCAAGGAAGAAGAACGAAATAGTAGTTTACTAATTGAACTTATTCAAGAAGGAGTTCTCACTCAACAAGATGTCGATGCATCTTCAATGATAACGAACTCTGAATGTAATGACTCAAATGCTGTTGACAACCCGAAAATTGATGATGATAATCGTTCTAGTGTTTCTTCAGTCAGTCTTCGTAAGGTAATTGTAGATATTTCAGTTGATTGCAATGAGTCAGTGGCCGATAGCTCTATTATAGAAAGTAATGATAATGTTACAACTGTAACAATTAAGAGCAGTGGCCAGTGCTGTATTGACCACAGGATATCGGCTGATGTTACTGATAATGTGTGGGCTAATGTGAAATGGGACTTTCTAAACCCAAATGATTTCGGTTATGACCAAGTGCGAAGCGTTAAACGTAGTCGTTCTGATTCAGCTATTACACCTGTATCTCAAAGAAAAAATACGGACTTGTATGAAAGACTTCCCGTAAACAATGTTGAAGCCGAATCTTGTGGGAGTATAACTCCGTATGAATCTATTGAAGATTTGTATGACTGTATCAAAAATGCTCAGTATAGTAATGCTGCCGCCGAGGAGTCATCGCCGTCGACCGAGAGTCAATCGGAGCCTCAATATCCGGACTACTATGAAAAGTCGAGCACAAACCGTCAGAGTTCCGCAAGTAGCGAAAAAAGTGGGGCCTCATCCGCGTTTCCGTTTTCGAAATGTGGTTCGAGCGATTCTGCGGACGCCTATACATCGTGCGAATCGACTAGTGGGATCAGTACTTTCGCAACGAAAAGTATCCCAGAGTCTCTGAAGTGTCGAGAGTTGCCTCCTCCACCGGCAGATGGAACTTCAAGTGAAAGTGCAATTCTTTTGAAACAATTATTCAGTGGTGAACTATTGGACGCTTATGGGGAGTTTTTATCTGCATATCCTTACGCGAGAGCTCTGTTGCGACGCAAAATTCGGCGGGACGAGCACTTTGCAGCCCTCGCAGATATACGCCGAGGTGCAGCCAAGTACACCATCAGCGAGTACCTCGAATTACCGGTAAGTACGCTAACTATAAGCTCTTTCAACGGTATTACATGCAATTGAATTAATGACAGCACGTATTGTAGTGTGACATGTATTACGAAAGTCAGTAGGATAAATGTTCTTTCATTGCACTTGACCTTACGAAGAGTTCATTTCGAGTGAGGGTGGAATGTAATGAGCGTATCAGATGTGGTCATTATATTTAATCGGCGAAGAAAATGAGAACAATGTAGGGCTGGAGGTGGATTGATTTAGATCGAGAGGTTAAATCGCGAGCGAGCGCGACAATGATCCGTACGACACGCGCACGCGCAATCCATTCAATGCTAATGGGCCGGAAGAGTGCGCACGTGTAGCTCTCTCTTGTGATTATATATAACACACATTGTTTCCCTGATCACTCGATGCCGCCGCAATTTCAGTTTCGAATTACATGAGCTATTTTTTTGTACTTTACAAAATGAATATATGATAAGGTTCAAACTCACATGAAATATTTCAGTCGTTCGAGCCTATTATTTTTGTTTAAATAACATTCTTTAGAAGATGAAGATTGTCTTTTTGTGGACCCCGGTTTGAGAATGTGTAAAATGTAATCGTGATTCAGATTCTATCGACACGACTTGCACATTCAATGATAGATACAAAACGGTCTAAGCTAGGGTTGACACGATGTTTACATATTTATAATTAATGAAGTCTACTTTCGAGAGATGATATGAAATGTAAAAGGGACCCTACCCGATAGGAAAATTCCATTTGTCCTTTATAAGAGAGACATTTATTTATACATGTATTAATTTTTACGCGTTTTTTCACTAATATTAGTACACTCACCTTGAAAACGTAATTATATCGTAAACAAAGGCTACAAAATTTTTCATCGTCAACAACACAGCTCAATTATTTGTTCCGCTGTGTTGTACAAGTCTACCAAATCTACTAAAAATAATCTTTGAGTGATAAGGAGTAGTGAGAACATTTTATTACTCTCATGAAACGTGAACAGTTTAAATGTAACAGATGTGTTGACTGGGATGAGATACCTAGAATAAAAAAAATATATACCATCTTCAATGTACAAGGTTTGGGTGTTTCTTATGAGTAGATTTGATTTAAAATAAGCAAAGTGTTAATTCTTAAAAATTCTACGGGTGTATAAATAAATCTCATATATAAAATTCTAGTGTCGCGGTGTTTGTTACCAAACTCCTCCCAAACGGCTGGACCAATTTTTATGAAAAGTTGTGTGCATATCAGATAGGTCTGAGAATCGGTCAACATCTATTTTTCATACCCGTAAATGTTAAGGGTGAGCGACACGTAAACATTTACTTTATTTTTATGGTAAAACAACGTTTCGCAAGCTAGCTCAGAGTCAATAAATGTTAAATAATAAGTCAGTTTAGAAATTTACTCAAGAATAGTTTAACTTACTTACGGTTATATTTAAATATAGTGCATCATAAAATCGAGCCTATTAATATATTTATTACAAACCAACAGTATATTTCATAAAACATCCCATTGATAGAAGTCGAAAATTCCGGTCTCATAGATGCACATTAGATATAAATTCAATCACTTTCACAAATTACGTGCAAACCTCACTTTCGGGTTATTTCAATCATATCATAGCATTGATTAGTTGTTGCAAATGATGTTAATATTCAGAATTAATCATTTACTTTAACAGTGCCATAAAAATATATTTATAAACTAATTAAAATCACGAGTGAATGATTAAATCGACATTAATAGTTCAAAAAACTAGCTAAAATCAACATAATTGTTACTAACAACGATAATACTTTGTAGATACTTAGTAATCTTAGCATATTTATCTTTTTTGCCTGATCGCTGCTTGCAATTTGTTTGAATTTCTAACAGTTTCGTAATAACCTTTTTTACCCGTCTACGGCAAAACCAAAAGGAAGGGTAATAGTTTTGATACTCTATGTCTGTATGTTTCACCGTACCACCTGTACTGAAATTATTTTAAGTAATGAGATGTCAATAAATTATTAATAATGGTCTAAATGACATATACCATACAAACTTTATCAAAAGTAGTTATATTAGGTTAAAGGTCAGACAAAATGTGAGTTTAAATCTTTTACCGTTTGTGTTATCTTGAATAAAATATTCGTTATTCATGAAAACAATATAATTGTGTCATCGTCATCATCGGTCCTTTTCTGTTCACTATGGACATAAGGTTCAGGATCAGGTGGCCACACCACAGAACCTGATCTGCTGCTTTTCGCATCTAGTCGCTACGCGAGTCGTCCTGCCAGGGAGCGTCCTACACTACCTACAAAATATTCATAAACTGATGTTACTATAACTTACTAACACTAAAATGTAGCATTTGTTTTCAGATTGTATTTTTTTTTATAGACAACTCCCGCATTAGGAATATACATTCCTGTGTCACGGGGATCTTTACCAATATACATGAAACGGGCACAAAGTACACCCAGACTTAGAATAACAATTTATGTATCACACAAAGTGTTGTCCCATGTAGGATTTGAACCCACAACACTTGGCGCAGTAAGAAGCGGTGTGGCGACCACTGAAACCACTAGGCCAACCGTGTAGTAATTTATTAGATTGTATTTACAGATTGTGACATATATGACAATGTAATGTTACGTTCAAATATTACGAAAGATTAAATAGACCTTAACTAAACCAGAATTTTCATTGTTAACGACCACATTTCTAACAAAGAATCGTTGTCGCTTCGTTGATCAAGTATATGGATGTACCTCAGAGGTTTACAACAAAAATGCATGTTATAACTTTAATATGAATGGTTGTCGTTTTGCCGGGCTATTTCCGCGCTTTGGCTCTTGATTGTGCCGTTGTACAATTTTATATAAACTCGAAATAAAAGATTTAGATCGGTTTATAAAATCCAAAACATCGCCTTTGACCTCTAGCACATAACCACCTGTTTCTTACATTTGAAATTTGCTTACAACACATAAAAAAATATTGCCGTAACTTAATTGGCTCGTACTAATGAACCAGAGCTTAGCTAGTAAGATATTTGAAGTTGTTTAGTTGTTTCTCGTATTATATACGTATATATTACCCAATATTTATCAATCATTCACTACCAAACAACATAACTTTTATTAGACTAACCTCGAAGAAATATTTTTTTAGTTTTGCTTATGGTTTGATGAATATACTACAACCATACAAGGAACCAGGCATATCCACTCTTTGTTTTCATGTTTGTTTGTCGTTTAAATGTAAAATGTTACATTAAATAATTAAAAAAGTAGGGGTGCGCCAATGCGATCGGAATTTTTGGGAAGATTAAATCGGATCGAGCTTAGAAAAAGCGCTTCCCTAACGATAACTAATAAATAATTAATTATGACTTTTAAGGCTGTATTATATTGACTACTACACAGAATGCGTATATCGTTTAGAAATTAAATAAAAAATATTTGACTCTTCAAATTGTTTTTCAAGTCAATGACCAAAGATTTCAGAAAAAGACCCGTTTGTGCAGCTAAGTTTCTATTTAAAAACATAACTTGTCACGTCAACTTTAATCTGTGTTATGTGATCTAAGTACGAGCCTTTCCCTGAACTACGTTAGGGTCGGCTTTCAGTCCACTGCGATATGGCTGAACTTCGATTTTTTGAGTGTAGTAACTGCCATCAAACCTCTATAAACCAACATGTACGATATCGAAGTTCTGTAGAAAGACTTGACGGACTTTTTGGGACTCCACTCACTCGCTAGTAATATTGCCAAAGAGAAGGGTTCCTTACCATTATCTATACCAGCGTCTACCTGTTGCCGTTATCAATATCGAGCAAAAACGAACAAAAAATCACGTATGCTGTATGGACTCCCAAAACAAACGTGTTTTTAAATATTTTTACCCTTAAATATTATTAATATATTCTATTTTTTAGTATTTTTTGTTATAGCGGCAACAGAAATGCATCGTTCCTGAAAATTTCAACTGTCTAACTATGACATGAGGTACAGCCTGGTGACAGACGTACGAACAGACAGACAGCGACCCTTTAGGTACGGAACTCTAAAAATAGTCACCAATCACAGACTGATCAAGCTAATTGCTTAACTTTGCAACGTGTTAACCTACATGTTTGCCACTGAACCATGATCATTTTGCTACCTTGTTTATTTTAAATTCTCGTCAGTTAAGCTAATGTAGCTAGTATACTTAATTCTTAACTTTCATTTGAATCTTTAACCAAAGTAATAACCATAAAAAATCTGTAATGCAAATATTGTACAAACATTCTCATAAATATGTAAATCAAAATAACGTACATTGTACTGCAATAGCATTGTCTCTATACAAACTACGTAAGAAAATATGTTAAGAATGCATTAGATTGTAGAAGGCATGCCTGTTCATTGAATAATTATGCAGTATGAACTTCATCTGTGTTATAATTACTAATGGACAATTCATCATATACAATGATTTATCAACTATTAGAATACTCGTAGCATAGAGTAGTCTAAACAATAGACATCTTTGATGAACAAATACATTTAGTACTTTGAAAACTTTAAATAAATACTTAAGTCTTTATAAACTATCCATTGAATACGGATGATAATTGACAATTTTTTGATGTCGGAATATTTTTTCGAATATCTAAACACACAACGCCATCTAGTCCCAAACTAAGCAGAGCATGTGTTATGGGTACTAGACAACTGATATGAAGACATAAACACTTTCTTTTTATAAATACATACATACTATAAATAGAAAACACTCAAACTCCGAAACAAATATTTTTTAGGATCATGCAAACATTTGTTTCGACAGGATTCGAACCCGAGACCTCATGCTCAGCAGTCGCGTACGCTACCACTGCGCCACCGAGGCAGCTAATATTGATCTTTATTGAAAACCATAGTAGTTGAGCCAAAATAATTGGTAATTTCAACAGCATCGGAGATCACGGAAGAAGCTTTCGCTGCTTTTCACACATTAAAATTCAAACTGTAGCAGTTCTTTCTTTATTTACAAATCTGAGAGTGAAATCTGGTTCAAAAATTTATTACCATGCTGTTTAGTCTTTGAATTGCAATGCAATAATGTTTATCCGGGATGGAGTGGCCAGGAGACCTGTAACACAAGTCCACTTAGTATGGGCTCCTGTCTCCCATCCAGAGCTTTTTATATTTGTGATATATGTATATTGTGGGTGAAATTAAATAAAAATGTTAATGAAGTGAAAACTCACTTTTTGTGATGGGTAAAAAACGTTAAACTCGCGTCAGGACACGTGACCTGATCGAAAATTCGTAAGACGGAGGAGGAGTAGACCATATATTGTCATACCGCTCGCGTGAACTCGGGACCGCCGAGTGTACCCGAGGGAGAAACATACAGCAGCTTTTCGCTGTTGTGTCGCTGTGTTTATTATATTCAATTAATACGTATTAATTGTCATTATTTACTTCTTTTTATCGCGCATTTTATTTATAGAGCAAAGAGGTTCGTTTCAGATGAGCTGAAATAACTGTTTGTTTATAGTTTTGAGTTTCACTTCACTTCTGTCAGTAGTCCTTATGACAGCTTTGTGTTTTTATTATTGATTGCCTTGTTAATACTCATATAAAAATAAAAAAAATCACTTATTTGAGCTCTAGTATCGATAAGAAGACGCTCTTGCATTATATTTATTCGTTAAATAATTAAATTATTTAGATTTTTTAATTTTAATATCGACGATTTACAAAACTTTACAATGAAGTAGAAATACAATACGTTTAAATATATGTTTAGTAATTTAATCATAGCTCAGGTATCACGATTGAGTGGGTATCTGAAGTGTGAACCACGAGCGTTCCACTGCGTGTACGGAATGCTAAACGATTCGGTGTGAGCTTTCAAATCTAGATAGACATTTGATACCGCTATAGGGTTGTACCCTATTGTAAAGCGGTAGCGTATATCCCAGTTTTTGTAAATTTAAACAACCCTGTTATGTATAAACTCCTTCGTATAAGTTGAAAAGCTGGAGTGGATTTTTTGAGCATTAAAAGTGTATATCAACGTGATATATAAATATTATCTATGATACATTTGATAGCTTAGGCTATGTTTAATACGTAACAAATTGATAATGTATTACATTTAATTCGCAAGACCAAATCTGATTGAATTGTTAGTTACACCTTAATTCTGTCCATTTCTCTGGTCTCTAAATATATTCTTTAGGGATAATGCCGTCACAGGGTATGTACCTATGTATATAGATAAATTAGAAGATACATGGTTTATGTTGTAAGTTAATATATGTGTTTTGTCAATTGATAAACGACCTACAAATTTAAGATTTTAAGAATCTATTTTATTGAAATATTAATATCAAAGCAATAAACAACATTGAACTTTAAAATTTTCTCATGGCTGGCGTTTTTAAAATCGGCCTTTCTCTCTCTACAAATTAGAATGGGAATTATAGATGTTTGCCAAGAAATTGCCATAGTATTTCCATTCCTAGGTTATGTCTCCAATATCCATATAACTCTTATTCTACTAGAGAATGTTGTGATACCAATATCTATTTAGGGATAGGATATTAATTAAGAGTAAGGTACAAAAGGGAGGTTAAAAGTACAAGGTAATATAACGGTAGATACATCTAGATTTAATTAATAGATGACTTGAATGATTCCAATATACATATAAGTTCTCTGTATGTGTACGTGGGTCACAGCAGTTTTTATTTTTGGTATACAGGAGTTACAGAAGTGTAAGAACCCATTCCCATTAAATGTAATATGTCATCCGACACCAAGCCAATCTCATTAAAGTTAAAATCTATGTAATAAATTTCAAGTAAGTTTTTCACTTGTAATGTCTTTATGATTAATTAACACCTTTTCTTACGAGATTTGTGAGGGTGCTTAAAGAGAGGTAGATATAACTAAGAATAAAAACATGCCTTTTTGCTAATGAAGTGTATTCATTAAATATGAAACTTTATATTTTATATTAACGTGCTTTCAATTGAAAAGTGAAAGAAGCAAACGATATAATTCTATACATTAATATTCTTTACTATTCTGTAACGTATCGTACTAATATTATAAACGCGAAAGTTTCTAAGTATGGACGGATGTTTGTTACTCTTTCACGTAAAAACTACTGAATGGATTTTAGTGAAACTTTACAATAATATAGCTTATACATCAGAGTAACACATAGGCGGAGCCGGGGATATCAGCTAAGTATATGATAAAACTCGTTATGGTAAACATACGTGGTGGTGCCATAATGTTATCACTTACCCCGAACTTGAATTAATGATGTGACTTAGATTAAATTTTATAGATTAAATTTTGAAAACGCCAATGTAAAGATTATAATAATATAATATTTATTTTCCAAATTATCCTATATTATAATATAGCATAATTTGGAAAATAAATTTTGGTTTGGTTTAGAAACAGATTAACCAAGTTTATTAAGAACCTTAGATGTCGATAGATTCTTGGGTAGATCAGATACTATTACAATTTATATGCTAAAGAAACCTCGTTGCTACTAAGGTTGTCCATCCAATACACCTGTTATTAACAAAAAATAAATAAAAAGTAATAGTACTCCGAGGTCTTTAATTTATGAAAGTCAATGTTTTTTTAGTACATTCCATAAAGCATGGAACATATTTTTTGTACCTATTCGTTTACAACACATTGTTTTTGTTCGTAAAAATGATAAAAAGACGAGAGATATAAAAAAGTTTTGTGTAGATGATCGTAATGTTTCGTTATTAAAGCTCTTGAGCTGTAAAAAATCTTCGAGATGATCCCAGATAATAATAGTAATATGTGTAAAAAATATCGTCAAATTAAGGCCTGCAATTCAGCTTAAGGGCGTAAGCCCCTTAGTAGTACTCGAGTGAGGTTGCAGTTTCATTTGCAAATTTGATGCCTAAGGCACCAAACTGCTGGCTCGTCGTTTAATCATACTGAACAGTGTGTTATCGCCTTTACGTTAATTATTCAAATTGTTACTGTCATGCCTCCAGCATTTTCAGTTCCCCGCTGCTATCACTAAGGCCGTAGCCTAACATTCCTGCTCCACACTTAGCCGTGTATATACCATCTTAGATTGCGCTGATTACCGTAGGACTTGCAAACAAGTCGTATTGAGGACACCAGGATATGATCTTAAAATATGTAATCACTTAAAGCTTAAATTCAGATAAACGCAGGATATGCTTTGCATACTGTTTTACTATGTTATTTTAATATTACTGTAAACGATAATCGTCCTAAAATAAAAAAGATAGCACAAATTCTTTTTGAGTCGTTACCTAGAGGGTAGTAGCAAAATTCAGAACAAAACCGTCAGATCTTATGGTATTGGCACGATATTATAACAGATGTAAATACTTATACATGCTAGTGACCAATTATTATTATTGGACAACACACATTACGTGCCTATAAAATCTAAAAAAAACTTGAAGAGAAAATGTAATTTTATTTCTACGAATGACTGATTGATAATCGTGACTTACTTTATGATTTCTGTTGTATACGTTTGTAGTTTTTCCAGTAAGTAATAGTTTGTTTATAGTGATACTTTACCAACTATGATATTATTTGGTACCGTGTCTCTATGAACTCTAGAACATATTTAACATAAACAGCAACATACCATCAATCTAGCGACTTAATATAATCTGACAGGATATTTAAAGTTAGTTCGACTGCCTTAGGTGGCGCAGTGGTAGCGTGTACGACTGCTGTGCTTGAGGTCTCGGTTTCGATTCCCGGGTGGGATGTACCAAATGTTTGTATGATTTGCAAATATTTTTTTCGGAGCTTATGTTTTATACGTTTGATAAGCATGTATTTAAAAAAAAAGTATATATTTATATCAGTCGTTAACAAGCTAAACACAACTTGTGTTATGTGTTAATATTAAGTAACAAGGTACCAAATGTCATTGTGTGAGCTGGGGACTAAATGGCATTGTGTGTTAGATGTCTGAAGAATTAATTTTATTTATTTATTAATTACTGTTAATACTTAAATATTTTTATTCTTAAATTATATTTTACACATCATATCTGAATCTTAACTTAGTACGAGGAAAATAGTCGTGTTTAATTTCGTTGTATTAAT
This sequence comes from Hyphantria cunea, assembly GCA_003709505.1. Classification (NCBI taxonomy): domain Eukaryota; kingdom Metazoa; phylum Arthropoda; class Insecta; order Lepidoptera; family Erebidae; genus Hyphantria; species Hyphantria cunea. Next base: position 474,165 of record PKRV01000125.1, read on the forward strand.
TGAGACTGACAAATTAGCTTACCTTTAAGATATTTCCATGACTATTAAGATTTCTATATATAGATATAGCATAGGTAATAACCAGCTGATGAGTAAGATATTTGGACTGATCAAAGGAGCCCTACGCTTTTCCTTCCTTAGAACTCCTTTACCAAGTGTGAAATATGATGATGATCTTCTCCTAGCCGATTTCGGCCACGGCGGCCAGTTTCAACGGAGACCAGCCAAATACGCAGGAGATATTTTAGTGTACAAATGTGTGCACTAACTCAGGCGCCCTCTCTGTTCCCTCACTCTTATAATCCGATGGGACGGTCATCAGACAATTAGGACCGACGGCTTTTACGTATCCCCTGAGGCACAGGGGCTAAGACCCCAACTCCAAAACTGTTATTAAGTACTTTTATAATCAGAAATATTTAATAATACACTAGCCCCACCAGGAAATGAAACCCGAGATGATGAGCATATATTTGTCTAACGGAGACGTATTTTAGCAAGGTGAACACATCATATGCATAAACAGATCCTTCTAAAAAATGAATGGTGATATGAAACATTCTCTTGCTGTCTTTAGGAAAATAAACCAAATTCTACTGATTTATAGTGGATGTGTAGGAAGCGTTAACTTTGTTATTTTTTCCTAAGCTGTTTTTGATTCTTACATCACCGTCGTCAAGGCAAAACAGTCTTAAATATTTTAATTTGTCCAATAAAAGCTCAAGGAAAACTACGGTGTTAAACACTTTACAGATTTAAATTTGAAATCTGTTGCGTCCGGAGCGGACGTTCCATACATACTTCGTTCGTTTCAATGAATTAGCGAAAGCTTTATTATGTGCCCTATTACAAATAGTTAAGATTGAGTATCGAATAAGAAAAAATCTGTAGTTAGTTTAAAACTATGAACAGAGAATCTCAATGATTAGAAAGAGCTGCTTTTTAAGAAGTTATTTTAGAAAAGTTAGAACTGTAGAGAAACGTTAGAATTGTATGTATTTAATTGAATACAGTTTGCTTATTTATCTAGAACCCATTGTAGTAAATAACACGCAATCATAATCATTATTTTTGGAATATTTATACATTTTAAGTAAAAAACATACATCTTAATCACGTGTAATGACTATAATAATATGATTAATAAATATACTCTGTAAGTTAGTATATTTCTTTTGATATCTGTACTGAATAGGTCTGACTGTAAGTATGGCTATTTTACTAACCTGAAACAGTTATATTTTATCTACTCCTCTCGGGTATGACGGCATTCCTTTCTTTTGTAATTTTACATCCAGAATTGAATAAAAATACCATTGCTGTTTTCTCAGTTCCCTTAAAAATTAAGATCATAGTAAACTAATAAAACGTTACTAGATAATCATATGTGATAAATTGTATTAATAACAAAACATTTTTTGTTCACGGCCTTAGAGATGTTAATGCTGAAGTTGTAATATTTATAGTTTGTGTCTTATGTTTAGTGTTGGGTGTAACATGTGACGTCACTATGACTCCTTCCTTGCCACGTAATGTCTTGCCTTGTCACACTAGTAGACCCCCCTTAACTAGAGACATAATTTATGAACAGTTTCATAATATTATACAGCATTGTCATCAGTGGACATGCAATGAGTCGTGCCTAGCCCAGAAGATGTTAATCTTGTAAAATTTGATTTATGAATACATTTACACATTTAAACTGGTAGATTTATTTCAACATGTGTGTTATCTCTTTCGTAATATTACGGTATAATCCATGAGGACATGCACAAGCTTATTATTCAAATATTAGACGGTGTATAGATAGTTGTTCACATTGAAGTCTCACTCATCTTGAATTATAAGGACTTACGTAACAGATATTGGTGGATGATTGCCAAACGGGTTTGAGATTTGAATGATGTTCTTGGTCATAAAATGAGTACATGTATTGGGCATCCCTTATCTCTTTTAGTAGGACATTTGCATATATAGTTCAACTAGAAAGTTATAAAATCAGTAGCTAGAACATTTTGCGGTCAATTGGGGCAATATAAATCGCTATCTAGACCCAAACTAAGCATGACTACTTGTGTTAAGGGTTTCAATGGTTTTACAAACATATTTATTGTTACTAGTGGTCGCCTAGTTGTCAAAATTTGACCATAATTGTTTTTTTAGTCTTCTTCACTCCCTTCTATATAAATGTTTAACTGTTACGAACTAATACTCATCCATCTGCATAATTTGCGTAAAATGTACTAACATCGCCTCACAGATTGTATATGTAAGTACGAATCTTAAACATATACGGCGCACGGATGTATTTTATTTATTTGAAATGTAATGCAGAAGTAGGTATAAGGGTACTAGTAGGTAAGGGAGGTTTCCTATACAACTTTTTTCTATAATAAAGTAAATAAAGTGTAAGGACCCAGCATCTACCTATTTTTACCCGTCACCGTTATAAAAGTCTAGGTATACAACGATAGTTGAAATTATGAGACTATGCCAAGTGATCTTTAGTTAGTCAACCTATCTAGTTAGGCCCGGTTGCATATATGTTATATATATATGTGTCTATTGTTTTATGCTACTATTTCACAACTCCCTATTGTTAAATCAAAATAAATACCGATGCGATAAATAAAGTGGCCAACGTCTGACTTCTTTTCAATTCAAATTAATGGTCAAAAGTATAACTACATTATAACATCAATTTTATCGATGTTAATAACCGTTGGTCGTTGGTACAACTGAACACTTTTCTGGCTAAAAACGGTTCTCTTTATTTTCTTTATTGAAAACGTTCATCAGGACTCTAAAAACGTTTTTACAAAAGTTATCCTGGGCAATAAAATGTCTGGACTAGCAATGGCGCCAATACTATCTATTTTACAATCGATTTATGAAGTTTATCGAATCGTACCTGCCTTAGGAATATAATCACAGTGAAATATAACTCTTGTTTGCACACGTAGAAGGATTATAATATATAATTGAACATGTATGTACATTTGAAAACCGTCTCGCGGAATTCGATTTGCATTTTTATTATGACATGTGAAAACTATAAACCAGCCATATAATCTTTTCCAAGGCACTGAATAGGAACATTATGTTTTATAGTGCCTGGAATATTTGTACAACATAATGTACTTTTTGATTTAACATTGATCGAATGAAGTTTTACTTTATGTAAAAAAAACTGTCTGTAAGCCATCTTGACCTCTAACTATTAACAGAGAAAAAACAAAACTTTTAGTGAGGCACTTTAAACAGACGTTAAATCAAATGTTGAAGGAATCTTTAAACTGTTCAACTGAATCAGTCCATTTTTATTTCTATGCGTCAGAAAACATTCCAGTCTAAAGTCGCAGAAACATACTAATGTATTACTCGTTGCACCTTATATTTTTTTCTATGATAAAGGTTGGTTTTTTGTTGTGACTTTTGAAAAGTGTTGGCGCCATCCTAATCGGTAACGCCGGTCTAAGCCTTTAACAGTTCATTGGTAGACATAGGCCTCACTGTTGAAGGGAGGCTTCTGCCTGCTATAGCATTTGGTTTATTTCTAGTTTTTCTTCTCTTTACAGTGAAGTTGTCTTACGTAGTTTATTCTTTAAGTGCCCACATGATGAATAATGGTACTCGGAGAAGGAAAACACGGGTGAAAATTCCAATCACTATAAAGTTACTGCAAATGTTATTGTTGTGTGTGTAAGATGGATTACACATTTTTAAGGTTCTTCTGCGCAATTAGTTTTGTCGAATTTGGAAGTTTCTAGGTAGGTACATATGTAACGAATTATTTTAAACTTTTGTATACCAAAAACTGATGACCCATGATCAACATCTCGCTTTAAAAGATGTAACATCTTGTCATAAATAACACTTATTTATTACTATTGAATTTTATTTAAAATTGATATGACATACAATAAACATGCATATAATAAAGGCGTTAAAAGATGTTCTTTAAAGTTCACAATTAGGCTTTATATACATAAATGTTGTCTTCATTTCATTGAAAGCGTTATAAATGAAAATGAAACTATTCACGGTTAAAGGTATCGGTTTAGCATTCATTACTACCTAATACGTGGGAGAGCCACGCTTCGGCATGCATGGGCCGGCTCGACCGGAGTGATACCACGGCCTCACAGAAAACCGGTGTGAAACAGCGCTTACGCTGTGTTTCATCGAGTGAGTGAGGATACCGGAGGCCCATACCCCAATCCAACGCCCCCTCACCATCCCCCTTCCCCCCAGGCCGCCATAGTGTGGGTCACCATGCTGCATTGTTCTTTTTCGCATTGAGGATGGTGACCACCACTCTTGGATTCTGCTCATGCTTTCCATCAGGCAGGGCAGAGTCATTTTGGCAGCTTAAATATAAAAAAAAAAAATAACTTATATAATACTTTAAGATAGTAAACATAAAATAAACTTTAAAGGCGTAGTTTAATATGTAGTGGTAGTAAATACGTGTTTACACTGAACAAGAAGTATTTGGCAAAACTAGAATGCAGACAAGAATACAAATAAGCACGAATAAGAACCGGTAAATACCGTCTCACTCGACTTTTATGTCCAAACTCGTGGCTGAGATTTTAAAAGGCCGATATGTGAAACGCCCGTAATCGGTAAAAAGGTAAATATTAACGGTAAAAAAGGTAATTAATGTAAGCCAAGGCACCCAGTGGTTTATTACATAATTGGTGTTGTCAGCGGCTGGATGGTTAATTCGTTAATGGAGCCAGTTCTAACCCTGGTAATGGCGAGAGGTCTAACGGTACAAGAGTACACACTTTACTGATTAATTAACTTTTTAGTTGGTGACGCTAATGTTTACGACTGCTGTCTTACACTGCGCCGTAGAGTGATCATATGTCTTAAAGCGTTTTTAAGTAAAAACTGTCTTACTTTAGACAAGACACTAACGAGTATCGAGAAATTAATACTGTTTTTTGCAATCAAGAACTTGCCTACTATTGTTAATCCTTTTATATTAGGTGGTAAACACGTAAGTTATCCTTTTCATCAAATTCAAAGTACATAACTAAAACTTCACACTGAACCGCATAAAAATAATAAATACTGCGGAAATAAAACACACAACACCATCTACTCTTTTTTTGCAAATAAATACATATTATACATAGAAAACACCCAAACTTCGAAACAAATATTTGCCAACATTTGGTCCGAAATCGAACCCAAGACTCAGACAGTTAAATGAAACAATACTAAAAGTAAGTTTCTAGGAAATATAGTTATCTCTTTCAGTAGGTATTCTCTTTCATTCTACCTGCTGTTTATTGCTAGGGTACCAATCCTAAATATTTTTAAAAAGAAACAATTCATTTTTTTTTGTACACGTGTTGTTTCCGAAACCTTTAACTTTTTCAACTATTATTTGCCTACTATCCTAATTTAATAACTAAATAAGGAGCAAAATATTATGAAAAATAGAAAATCATTATTAATTTCGAGTTATTGAATAATAGAATTCTGCTTTTCCCTCATTAACGTATAAATTCATAAACATTTACCCAAATGGCTGAACTAACAAGAAACACGTGTTTCTCGCAAGTTATTTGATTGACGCATCGGTAGTTAGTATTATAATGTAGAATGGAAGTCAGATCAGTTTTTACGTTTCGTTAATGTATCCTTTGTTACCACTAAGTCATTAAACCCAGTATCAATTGCGAGTATTAGCAGTGGTGCCGGTGGTGCGTGTTGATCGGCGCCCGCCCCTCCCAGTTCTGCTTTCTACACGCGCGATTTCACTGCCGGCGCCCGCGTTGTCTACAACGATATCAATTGCTTTTTGTACTACTACATGGAATATTTCATCAAAATTTAAATAATGAAGAGAGGTGTGATTTTGCATATTAATATAATTATACATAAACTTAAATTATACAGACAGAGCTTTCTACAAAGGTGCTAAATGTTTAAGTACTTGAGAAGCCAGAAGCACATTCTTGAACAGGAATTCCAAAACAATGAACAACATTTTATCCCCATTTACCTGAAGTATGCCCGGTAGTATCAATGTAGTAGATAAGGCAATAAATTCTGCGGGTCCCACAATAAGATTCCTCGTACATTTCTTGCGCCTGAGCTTGCACTCGGGTATCATGCGCGCCGAGTCTTTCTTTAAGTCTGCATGAGTCATGACTGAGTCAGGATTCAGATCATCTGACTAACACAAAACCATTACTTGTTATTTTATTACTTGATTTGACTTAAGCACTTTATCAATCAAGTAAGATTCTCTGCGGAATGTATTGCGATCATCTTTCTGAAACAGTAATTTGAGCTTTGTGTTTGTTACTTTCCTAATGTAATATTCCGGATAATGATCTTTGCAAACAGAACTTAATTCTACAACTTGACACCAAAGCTATGTTTAGATGTATATAAAGTAACAGTGGTACTATAAAAATCATAACAATAAAGACTACTTGGAAATCAATCACGTTTCTTTATGCTTTTAATTTTAAAACGAGTTGTGAACTTATGACTGAAGCGTATGAGTCACGTAGACCTTAAGTCTTGTAAGTGATTTTTTAATTTACTACATAATATTATAATAGATTCATAAAACACATGAAATGACGTAGTTTAATGTCTTTATGTAGGTATTTCTTGCAAATTATTGTATTACGTATTACGTCGTTGAATCAAACTGAGTAACAAAAGCACTATTCCGCCAGTGTTATGTCTAACATCCGTTCTATTGTACATTTTCGTTAGAAGCAAAGGTTTGTAGTGAAATACAAATTTTTTAACGTGGTATTATGAAAGTAAACGTCACTTGTATATATAACCAACCAAATGTTACTAGAGTAAAAAAGTATGAAAATTCGTAATTAACCGCACGTGCTTTCTGAAGTAGATTTATGAAGTGTTGGAGAATACGATATCTAAGAAAAAAAAGTTGGGTTTAAACAACCATATGTTTTTATGCATACAGCGGGATCTTTAAAGTAAATCAAACAATTTGAATACACATCGAATGAAGGACGACCGACACACGTGTCTGCAAACATTTTCGGGTTTTGTTTGTATAAAACTGAGGTCTTAATGATCTTTGTTTTTTGTTGATCTATGGCCTGCCTTATATATTTACACCGAAGTTTCTCAGTGTGTTATAATGCGTTACTTAACGTCCTTAGTTCGAGGCCATTTTTTGACCAGAACCCGTAGCGTAGGCGGTTGATGCGTCAATGACCCGCAAAACTTGCGAATCCGCATTCAGCAGGTAGCACAACGGCTTACTTCGATTTAAAAAAAAAAACGATTGGCTTATTGTCTGATAAAATAGAATCAAAGTCAATTATGATTGCATTAGTTATAAAAATAGCAGCATTGCTTGCAACAAACTCGAAGCCCGTTTGTAATAGGTTAACATTTGGCTTACTTTGGGGCTAAGGGACTTTATCTATAACTTTCTTACAGTAGCAGAAATGTTTTTGTATATATAGGGCTGTCTATCCTGGTTTATAATCGTATAATTTCTTGAATTCTTGTGTTGCTCGTCAGAAGAATTGTCATTTACAACTAGTTCCGTGACCTCGCTCACGCATTCCCGCGCCTGCACCTAACTGTACTTTCCCGTTGACTTAATACCGACTTTGGACAGAACCTGATCTTAGGCAAGTGAACATTATAGCGTTGAGATGGCGATCGGTTGTTGCAATTTAATTATATTTTGTGTATGCGAAGCGAAGCGGGCGTTGCGTAGATCCCAACGGACCAGCCGAAGCTGTAGCCTCTGGCCCTGCGTGCCGCGCATTCCATCCGAGTGCTGCCGAGGCCAGCCGAAGCGGCCCGAGCGTGGAAGTGTTGCCCGCGGCCGACTTCACACCGGAGTATGCGCGAGCGCGGCGAGAACGTCTCGTTTGTCTGCACACGCTATCTGTCAACAAACTTCTCCGTCGAAAATAGCTGGCAGCTCAACTTTCAAGTTATCCTTTCCAATATTGACTGGTTTATTGTGTAGTGTGATATTTTAGTGACGAACTTGTATCGTAAGTTTGGCATTGACACTGTGGAAGAACCGTGTTATTTTTTCTTTTGGATCGCGTGCAACGCTCGCAGTGAGCTGGAAGCCGCGGACGTGTGTGAGTGACTGTTCCGTCTACCTACATGGAAAGTAGCCCTTGATGGACCCTGGTGTTTTAAAGCTTTCCACTGGATTATGTGTATTATGATTTACGGTAAATAAATATCTTATGTGGAGTGTTATTTTGTGTTAACTAAGCGGGTGACGATTCTATGGCCTCGATGCTTACCATGGTAGTATGCTGTTAAGATAACATTGTCTTGAATGCATCACGGCGATAGAAATGTAATTATTACGAGATTTTTATTAATCAAACATGCGATCTCAGTGTTATATCGACATATGTATTAAATAAGATGTACCTAGATACATTACATTATTATTATATTCCAAATGCTCGCCAAGTAATAAAGCATTACTAGATACTCAAATCCCACCTACTTATGAAATTTGTCATATTACTTAAAACATTCATAGACTGTTTATTGCAGTTTAGATAGTTAGTAACTAGAACTTCTCATTCGAGAAAGGAAACAAGGTCTATAAAGTCACCACATAGTAATGATCACACCTCTAATTTTACTAAATATCTCCTTGAGACAGGTTGTAACGTGCCAATCATCTGAATAATCGTTCACCAACGGAAATATCCGACGTTACTCTGGCACATACTCATGCATAAAACCGGTACCATAAAGGTAAAAGGTTGCATAGACAACTACTGTGTTCATTGATTTCTTATAATTTAAACTTAAATTTGTCCTTACTAAAACAGTGTGTTGTCGAATGATTTATAATTCCACTCAAGGCAAAAAGACCTAAATTTACCATTATACTTTGGGTATAGAAAAAGTTTACAAATAATTTCAAAATTATTACAGTATTCCTGAGTTAATGACACACATAAGCATTTACAAATACAAACAACTTCAAAAATTCTAACCTATTGCCAATTCAAGAAGTAGGTATGTCAAGTAGGTAATCTATAACTAAGAACGTTGGATTATTTACGTCATAAGTGTGTAACTTATAACTTTAGTAGTTTAACGAAGAAAATCTATCAAATTTAGTAGATCTTATTATTGCCAACAATAATCATAATTACATTACCTAACCTCATTATGTACGTCGATACTTGTTTGTGTTTGACAATATAATTTTATGCTCTAATGACTAAGCTATGTATAAGTATTGCAAGATGTTTAAACTTGAGTATGTTGTCTATAATCTTCATTTCCTCTCGCATAGAATTCACATGAACATCGTCGTCAACGACCGCATCTTTAGTGGTAATAATTTCTTGTTCCTAACCAGTTGTTACCTCTGATTTCTATCCCTAGCGTAAACATCCGCGACTAGCTGTTTGGTTTGAATGCTTGTTTGGTAACTGACGCTTTCTATTCCCGGATTATCAATAGATCCGTAAGAATTGTGATTATAACCTCAATACGGCAAACCACCTGATTCTCCCTACAATCTTATACTCCATTTGAATTTTGTCATAAGTCATTATAATGTAGTTAACGTACTGTGTAATAAGTATGTTTTCATATTTCATGTCGTGAATTTTCTTGCTTGGCTTTCGATATTCATAAAAGTGCTGATACAATCATTGTCGACCACACTATGTATAATGTTTGCAAGCTAAGTTTTAATAACTATGTTTACAATCTTTATTCTAAGAATTGCTTACAGAGAACCAGATATAATAACGATGGTTTTTAAGCATTAAAAGGTGCATGACATCAATGGAAATAGGTCGTACTACGTGGTCTAGTAAATAGGGTTAGCGAAGTATGGCTTCACATGTTTACGAGTGTAGGTGCCTTGACTACAGATACTCTCGTTAGGTTTACTCACGCGTAAATATTGTTGATTATTGTCAGATTGAACATCATTACTTTAAGTATTTTTTTTTAATTTGACCTAACTAAAAAGTGATCCTGCCCGAGCGAGTACAAAAAAAACTTAAAAACAAGCTTTGTTGACACTGAAGTGACAACACTAATGGAAACAAGTAATATATTGCCATTAAAAATTCAAACTGCTTAATATTTCGGCACAATGCAAATAAAGATTCAAATGAATAAGGTCGTAATTTAAATACAATCTGCCGCTTCAATTCTCGTCACCGAGATTGTGTTCATAAATTAACCGAAAACTTTATCTGTGTTGCCAGAGTGAATAAAATGGAGCGTATTAAATAAGTAATTTAACTCGAAAGAAATACATTTAGTTCTACTTGTAATTTGACAGACCTGTGTAGTTGTTACAACTATGTCAATTGGGGCCTATTGAATCTTTTTGTCCATGTTTGTCATTGACACAGTGATTTCTCTAATTAACACTGAGGTCAGTCCAATTACACATTCATGGCTATAATTTTAAATGCCATTTACGAAGTATGCTCTTTCTTGATTAGTTAATATTTTGTTATTTAATTACTGAATTTGTTGAACTAATGGGTTTGCTCAGAGTTGCTTATATTTGGAGATATTTATTTCTCGACTGTATTTTTATATAAATGTAAAACATAATTTCTCTTAACATTTTAAGTTTAATCAGCTATTTATTGGGAATTAGCTGCAGACAAAATTATTTATTAAACTGAAATTTAAATTTCTAAGTCATTTTTGTATTCTATCGACTACTGTGGCAGATGGATACTTATTTTAAAGCAGCGTTCAAAATGATAAATTGATTAGAAGATACTACTAAAAATAATTACTTCATGTTATTTTGTTACAAATTTACGCTTCAAATTGTAAATAATAAGCAAACAACTTTACAAGTCATCTCTTTGACGCCTCTTTTGATCGCTTTGACCAAATAAAAGTATTCAGAATTGAAAGCAATCAATTGTTTTTTAAGGATGCTATTGATTCTGTTAAGAATTTATCTTTTAGTAGACTTGACTTGAAATATCGTCGGATTACGGTAAAACATACCTGTAATATTTAACAACTTTCACTTCCCCAGAAGTGTTTCGCAGAAGAAAGGTTGCTGCTTAGTTTGATAGTGAGACTTATATATAGAATGCCACATAGTATAAAATGCCACATTGGTCGTTTCAAAACTAACGTGGATATATGCACAAGTGGGTGGAGTTAATGATGCAAGATAAGATATAAATTGGCCCCAGTAATTATCAAATTTCACGCGTCTCGCTATTTATCGAAGAATAAATATTGTTAGCCTGATTTTATCGTTTACGACATACGCTAGTTTCATAATAACTGACGTCTAACGTCAACACACAGGTAGATATAGTTAGGAAGTTGGTAACTATAAGAGTGTGAACAGACTCAATTGTACTTCTGAGTAAAGCAATCGGCATTTTAGAAAGGGATTTCGGAGAATACTGTGTTACAGAGGAACAATAAAGTATGGTACAGTAACAAATACTTACTGCTTGAAAGTAACATCGACTAGCTGTAATAGTTGATAGTAGCTAGTGCAGTAGCGAAATACGAAGAAACACGAAGGTTCCAGATAACTTAGAAGGAGGAGAGCATAAAGAGGAGATAAATATATAAATGTTATCGATTGTTACAATTGTGAAAAGAGACTCAAGAATGATCTATCTATCTATTCAAATTATTGCTATCTATAAATTGACTCAAAAGTTTTAATACTTAGGGAGGTAGATGATTCAATTATGTTATTATACGAAATTCTTTATTTGATTGGTCTGTGGTAGAATATCACTGGTTTAAATATGATCATACCTTTTACGGTGGAGCTTAAATCTATTTTATTTACGGATAAAAATATATTAGATACAGAAACACCTTAAAATACGTCTTTATGATGCAAGCCCGACGTTGCCATAGGTAGGTATACGGATAAATAGTAAAATATGCTTTATCAAACCCACACTGTAGGTATAGGTTAGAAGTATAAGGTATCTTTTAAAAATGATATAACAAACAATTCGTCTGAAGTTACGCCTTCGCGTGTTCAATTTTATTTACTGTTTAAAATTCTTTAGCTCGAAAATGTCCTTTAAAAACAGATTGTAAAACATTTTTTTCAAAGCGCCTTATCCTCTGTTTATACTCTTTTCCTTACTCCGGACGGATTTACATCTCTTCACAAAGTCGGACTGCATTATATATATAGTTAAAAGTGGATAGAATGAATTTTTATTGCTCTCCTAAAAGGGACATAAAATTTTATTATTTTTAAGAGAAAGACAAGATAATTAACGGCCAGAAGGCAAACATTTGTTATAAATTTGTTTTAAACATAGTGAATAGAGCCGACGCGTCGCTTAGACACGGTGGAGAAAGGAATTATGTCCTTTTAACGCATTAACTTACTTTGTCTCCAGTATTCAATAGTTGTATTTCACCCTCAAAAAAAATTCAAGAACACTCTGTTTATTTATGGAATGTCGTTGATTTAAAATGTCATGTACAGACGTCATAGATTTAAAACTCTCTTATTTAGTATTTGGAATGTTGAAGTGAGCGACTGAATGTTTCTAATTCTAAAGTTTAATAATTCAAACCGTTATCAGATTCATCTACAATACAAGGAAGCAACCTTCCTAACTTTGAGTTAACCTCTATAAAATAAAACCCTTTAACGGTATCTATTCATAATCTTATCTATAGAGTAACAAGCACATAACAAAGTTAGTTTAACCTACAGAAAATGCTGTCCTCCCGTTACAAAATACCTGAGCCAGTGGACAAGTGACCTACAAAAAGCAAACTGGTGTACGAAGAGCATAATTTTGCCATTGAGGTATAATAACTCCTTGACCCCGTCAGCTCTCTGGTAAATAGGGGTCAAACAAAAATTAGATGCTAATTGTTTTATAATTGAACTTAATAGTTTTACAATGTAAAAAAATTGTATTCTAAATTAAAATTATCAGACGGTTGTAAAAGCTAACACTGTCTTAAAAATATACTTAAGGTATCTAATAGTCTATCTGGAATAAATTATATATTTCTCATTTCGACATCGTTTTTTTGCCTAATTTACAATGTCAATAAAAACAAATCTCGCAGCTTCACGTAACGGCCATTTTAAGAAAAAAACCGGTCAATCTAAAGTTTCGATGAGCGGTTTGCCGATGAGCGCGCGTCTTAAAATAACCGGTCATTTAATCAAAACTAAACATTCTTGCCTAGATACACATCCTTAAATAGGACTGGCAAAATGTGAAAACGTAAACCTGTCGCTAGTATGCACGTAATTACAAATGTTTTTCAATTTTGCGAACTCGATGCCATAAACAGATAAATACACACGTTAAAGGTATAAACTCGATACAATCCCTAGAATAGCAAGTATGGAAATTATCATCTCCATAGTCTTATTACTATACTATATTACTAGCTATAATGTATCTATACATCTTCTAATATATATTATACTCGTGTCGCGGTGTTACCAAACTCCTCCAAAACGGCTGGACCAAAATTTATGAAATTTTGTGCGCATATCGGGTATGCCTGAGAATCGGCCCACATCTCTTTTTCATACCCCTAAATGATAAGGGTAACCCATTCATAAATATTTATTTTTATGGCAAACCAACGGTTACCGGGTCAGTTAGTATACCCCTATATACCCTTTAAGTGTTACATATAATTGTAATTCAACATTGCAATAGGAATTCTTATCAAACGCAGCCTAAAAAACGTTTCTCATCTCAATATGCATGGCTTTTACAATAACATGTAACACAACAAATAAAAACGTAATAACAATCATCGAGAAAACAAAATGGTACACGTTCACGTATATATTTATTACGGCCATAGACAATTAGAATCGTCTGTTGATTAGTGTTGGAGCGGCAGCGACCGGGTTATAGCGCTCCCATCGACAAGGAACAGTTAGACACATTTAAATAACTCTGTCATGCTGCGGCTAATGTATACGAGTACCAAATAACGGGTCTGGGCCCTTCATAAGTTTGATGGCGGACAACTTAGGGAACTAGGCTCTCATATTGTCATCAATGTTTGACACACCGTACACAGTATAACTGCAGCTTGTTTACATAACTCTAGAGACATAACGCAAGTACGGGTCGAGAATGTCATCACTCAAAACTGTTTGTGTACACAACTAACATAAGCAATAAAGAAGTGGGAATTGACTTATATAGGCGTTTCAATATTGTATATATTTGGTAGATAAATGTCATAGTGTTCCTTGAACAATAAATAGTGAATACACTTTAAACTAGAATTTATTATGCCCAAAAATACTACGAACTTTAAGCGCAAATCAAGTTCCGTAAATATATAATCTTGTAACCAACATCTAAAGCTTTAACTGAAATGTTATGCTCATTTTAGAATATTTTAATATTAAAAAAAATACAGGGTTTTGCTTTCACTCACGTCTTGTCATTACAGTAATCGACTCCGTGGTTACTCGTTTACTTTTAAGTGGAACAAATTTACCAGAAAATAAACAAAGCCGTGTACCACTTTGCTTATTTTATAAGAGCCGTGGTCTGAATATCTACTGTCTTTTATCAAATCTTCTTATTTCGTGGAGATTGTATTCTCCATATTTTAACAAAACTTTTACTGACTTGACTGTTCTGTGCGACGATGATGCCTAGCTTGGCGGTTCAACGCGACGGCTAGCGTGGTGGGCTGAGCGTGACGTCTGCCATCCGATAGCCCATCTCACGAATGACCCACTTCCAACCCAAGGTCACCGCCTGACCGCCATCGTAACATTTATTCAACCTGTACCTGAAATGGGATCATTGTTATGCAACTTAAAGTTTAGAATGAGATATTTAGGTTTTGATCCCATCCTCATTACTTATCCGATACCCCATTTTTTAGAACATCAATCAAATCATAATACACAAGTAGGCAAGAATAACAAAAATATGAAATAAGAAGAAATATATTATACGGATTGCGCCGTCGATCATACACGATCAATGTAAGGGGTCCGTATCGGTATGTGATTTTTTGTTGTATTTCTACTCTGGGCCTCGCTTCACGTCAGACATGTGCCTCGCGTCACGTCAGACCTATTGAAAGTCAAATTTTTACTTCAGATTAAAGTTACCCGCTATTTTTTGTTCCATTTGAGTACACTATTTCTTAGCAAAATTAAAACAACGTTTAAAATTGAATTAATTTAAACGTTTAATAAATCCGAATTTCAACCATTCATATTGTCATTATGTTTTTTTATTGGACCATATCTCCAATTTGGAACCATTATGCTATAAAATTAATGCTTTCAATAAAATTATTCAAACCCCATAAAATCTATAATCCCAAAACACACTTATGTGTGTGGTCTGTTAAAAACTAATTTCCTTTCGTAGATTTTCAAACAGTTGATGTTAGTTCTCATATTAATTATTAGTAACTCTATAATGGTAGGTGAATGATATTTAGATGAATTTTCTTAATGATCGCATGTTCGTTCCGAAGAACGAATATTCGATCATACCACCCTTGGGTGGTAAGCATGAAATGTACGAAACTGCAATAAATGTATGAAAATAAAAGCTGATAACATGAACTACTCTATGAATATTGCGTGTGGATGACTTGTTTTTATTTAGATGGCTTTGGAAACATGTTTGTATGGCTACGTGACAGATTTTTAGATAGGGCGTCAATCAGAGCGTGTGCACTCCGTATCACGGCCTTTCTGATACACAACACACTTTCTAATCTACGGCTTTGTCACTGCACTCGATTATTGGCTAACTTGTCTTTATACTGACTTTCGCCAATTGTTTTCAAGCTACATTAAATTTCTTCACGGTTTTCTTGCTTACAAAATCCGATATGTTATTTTAAAAAACATTACCTCATACTGACGGATTTTCATTGCGAAGAGTAGACTGGGCAGCCAATATCGACATAGCTTTACGTTTACTCTTAGAGACGATATTTATTTGACTTGGAAGTGTTCGTTTAATCTAAGCTGCGGTTAACCATACCAGTGCTCACATAATGTTACCCACTTATGGGAGTTATATTCCAACAACGAATTTGATCCGAGCATCATCAGAGCCGAATGCTCCGTGAAATAGGAGAGCGGATTGACAACAAGCTTAGCCACAGTGGCTCTTGATAAGGTGACGTGTGTGCGTGTATTTTAGAAGTGCGCGGGGATATGATGATGTGTGCGGGAGGGTGGGTGTGCAGGACCGGTCTGCGTACCGGTTTACGTCGACGTCGCCGACTTAGGACTAACCGTTTTATTAGCTGAGCCATGCTCCACAAACGATAGCTACCGCCTGGAGTTACAAGTTCTGTACATTGTTCTACAACCATAATCGCACTCCGACATTGAAATTACATACGGATGTATTGAAATTGAAAATTCGAGTTAGATAACATTTGGTCTCTGTTTTAGCTTTCGGTACAATGCCAGGTGGCCTACTTTGTTACCTTGTAAAGCGGCGGCGTGTTCATAATCGTCATAAAAGAAGTAAACAATTGTCTTGACACAGGTGTAAAAGTGAAAATACAAGCGTGTTTCGTTTACGAGTTGCTTGAGTGAAGCCTTGCGTCTTTTCGCAATTGTTAGTTTACAAGTAACTACATCTTAAGCCCTTCGTGGATTCGTGTCAACTAGTATCCAATCTTAGTAGGTACGGTAATAGTTGCATTACAATAAACTTTAAAAATTGATATTTTTTGAGTTACTTTGTTTGAATTATATTATAACGGTCCTTCTGTAAAAAATCAAAACCCTTTAAACTAGACAAACATTTTTTTATAATTTTCGTTGTTTTAAAAATCATGATAAAAATTTTCCAGTGTTATGATAATTTTGTATCTGAATTTTGATTTCTATTATAATATTTTGGCTTTATCTAAAATTCAAATATAATGTAAGTTTTTACAGAACTATTAAAGAAACATACACAATAACGTAATATGTTATTCTATGTTAATTGTGGAACGTATAAAAAGTAATTGGAAGTAAGCCAGTTGCGTTCTAAATCAAAAACGAAACGTGAAAATCCTATTGTGAGAATCAACTTGCAGATATGACAGAAGTATTAAGTTTCTATTTTCGCTTTCAGTCATGGCCTTGAGGTTATATTTCGACGAGTTGATGGCAAGGTGCCACGACAATGTTTTCGGCGCTCAACATGGACAGTGGCACACTTTCATCTGTTTCTAACACACCACATCGTGTGATAAGTCTCAGATTCATTTAATTACAATATTAACTCGGTAACTAGGTTAACGAACTTAAGACTATTCACAAACGTGTGAATATTATTCAAACACTCAGTTGTATGTCTTTCGACATCATTGTTGCCATACTTAGTAGTACTATGATCATTTTGATGCACAAATTTACTTTGGAACAGCAATAGTTAAATGCAAATGTGGACGCGTTTTGCCATTTCCGTTCGTCACGGTGTGCACACTGTATGAATGAATCACAAACAAAGCTATTTCGAGAGTCACTATCGTTCAGTTAAATGACAATGTCGATGCGGATCGGTCAACGATCTATATTACCTATACATAAACACATGCCACACTGAGATCGCATGTTTTTTAATAAAGCTATGTTATGAGCGAGGCCATGAAGAGTCTCCCCGCTGTGTCTGAAATACGTCGTCACAGATAGTTAATGTTTGGTTGTAGGCATTTCATCGTACGAGATAAATCGAGCTACCGCACATTATGGCTTTATATGAAGGTGGACTGAGCGCCACCCGTGACTGGTCGTCGGAGTACCACAGCGGGTAGCGATTGCCGCCATGTTTGAATCGTTGGTGTCGCGGCTGACATCACCTCCCGTGTCGCGGCGTCGGCACACGGTGCATGCAGCTAGGGAAGTATGCAGCGAGCCAGAGGAAGATGCGGTACCAGTGCAACGTCGTTCGCGCACTGCAAAGCAGCTGCTGGACAAACGGCGAAAAGCGCGTCTCTCTTGCGCCGACCTTACTGCCGCCGCTAATGCAGAACCGGAGCGCACCTCTCGGATGGACGCTTTGAAAGCATTCTTGCCACTACGTCAATCAAAGTCTCTTGGACGGCTCGATGGTCTCAAAGAGGTAAGTTTTATCCAAAATGCTTTAAGCTGTTAGCATTTTATAAAGTAATAATATATGTCATGTTTTATATGTAAAAGTTTTTGGGTCTCTGATTAGATTTATTAATCATGATTGGTTTAGAAGTTGAAACATAAACTAAAATGTATGTTTATGTTTTCTGAAGGCTCTGACCGGTTATAAAAAAAACTCGGGGTCAAAAGTATGGCGTGAAACTGGTTAAACAATCCTTGACAAGACTTCTGGCGTTAGAGCAATGGATGAAGTTACGGTAATGAGTTTGCCACTTGCGACATTTGAGAACGCTGTGAGTTGTGGTGGCCTTCACGTCGTTCCCATGCGCGTGCGCCGGCCTCGTACACCTGTTCAGCGCCCCTCCCCGTCTCATGCGTCGCTTACACAATCAATAACACCAAAAACATTACCGACTGACCATTTTGTAAATACCACTACAGCTACAGCCCGCTGAGTACGACGCACCCAACTCAACGCGCCTGTTGTACATCCATCAGATTGCAAAACTGACAGATGAGGGCGTTTCTATGATCTATGACGTCACTGTAATGACATGGATAATACAATACAAATAATAAAACGGATTCAACATTTGACGGCATGACTCGTCAGATCTGTGACACGAATCATAACGCAAGAACTACTGATAATCCTTTACTGAGAAATCGTTCTAAAGTATACCTGAAATGAGTTTTAATTCGACTGCCTTGTTTTTAATTATACTTTATATGTGTAACTGTTTAAAATCACTTTAAATATTGGTGATTGGTTTTTATATATGTAGATTGTGCTGGCGCGAATAACGATGTCCTTTGTTTAACAAATTTGGAAATGGATTTGTTTAGTAATGTTAATTTCGGCTAACCTGATCTGCATTTCCTTATAAAGGTTTTGAGGTTGATGGCCCATGACCTACAAAAGCAAGAACATGAGGATGCGACTAAATAATAAATCAATAAACACTTGTAACATGTTTGACACCTTCGTATTGATGGAATGACCTATACTATGAAATATACAGCCTTAATTTATTTTCTATTTATATGGTTATGAAAACATGGTTATACTGGAACATAATTTTATTTATTATGTTTAATGATAACTGAAATCATTGATCAAAAGAAAATTGAGTTAATATGTAGATATTAAGAATAGTAAAATTTGAGTCTATGTACACACAAGGATTATGTATAGTTGATATTGTAATATTGTTAACAATTAAATTTTAATTGTCAAAAAAACAAGGTAGAAATAGGGCCATGAGACTTAATAGATTCAGAAACCATTAAACGTTGAAAGCTTGACAACCTACATTAAAATATTCATAATTGAATTGTCAATCATCGGGCACTGGAAAAGATTAGAGCGATATGGCATCGAGGACAAACTGTAAGCTGCGTTAAGTTCAAATTTAAGAACCTAACAGGCGGGCACCGTTACGACACACGCGCCGCAAACCTTCCTATACCTTGCAGATAGTACAAGAATGCGAGATAGGCAGCAGGTAGGGGCAGGTATGCTCTGTTCGAACGTAGCCTTGATAGCAGGTACACTCACACACCCACAGCTCGGCCGTATTTGGGAGCAGGGTTGCTGTGTGCGTACTGTTTGCCCATGTGATTTACAGACAAATGCCACGACTCTACTCGCGCATCTGTTCGTTCGTCTCTTTGTGCAGGAATCTCAATTTCGTTAACGCCTTTTGTCTGCTCACTGGAATACGGAACATCTGCGTTAAAAATATTAGATTGTTCATGTGCATCAGGATTGAATGATCATTATAGCGTACACGTTAGGTTTGTATAGTTGCTTTGTTTTTTAGATGCATATCGTCCATGACTTCATGTCTATAATAGACATAGTAATAGTACCCGATCAATTTTATTACAATAAGTACTAATTATTAGGCCTACATTATAGTTTATTACATCATAAATAACTGTATTATACATTTTGACTCTGACATTGAATAGTTTGAAAAGAGATCAGATTTATAGCCAGAGGTATTGTGAATTGTGGTGTATCGAATCAGGAACTAATGTGTTATATACTCTATAAGGCCAGATTTTATCTCCTCTCGGCAAACACTTCATCACTTTATACTCACATTTATTTATACAATGGCCGTATAAACAGATCAGATGGAAACAATAGATTTATTTCTAATTTGGTGTATGTACTTAACTGTAAATTCTCTAATGATATTTCGTGCTACTGATTTAATGTATTTTTGTATTCTAAGATAAAAGGTTTATAATAAAAACAACCATCTAATCTAATTTATATTTAAAAAGTGTGTTAGATTTCTTTTATATTAAGTCAGTATATTTTAGTATTTGAGCTTAACTACTCAAAACACCTCAAAACGTTTCTTTGAACGATTTTTATCATGTTATTGTCTTTACAGAGTAGGTAGCTATCTGTGGTTCGGCGGACTTAATATTGATTACTTTGAAGTATTCTTACGGGTGCTGCTAGAAAATATATTGTCTATCGACCTACTCATGTCACAATCTAGTAAGCATTGTCTGTGCACCATAACTCATATTCTAATATGTAGGTTGATTAATTAAACTACAGTACAATATTGTCCTAAATTTCTATACGTAATTTACTTTCGCACTAACACCAACAAATGTGTATTGTTTAAATTCCATTTTAAACAATTACAAAAGCAGAGGTCATGTCTGTATCATTTCCGAGGTGACGTTACTGTTACGAGCTATTATTTTAATAGCAGTGTTCTTTAAATTTAGAATCACTATTCTCGATGTGAATTGCCAGAGATCTGGAACTTTCGAATTAACTGTCAGGGTCAATATGTCTGGAATGTAATGAAAATAAACATCATATTTTTAGATGGACTTGAAAATACACTTTTGACAGATTATACACTCGTATAGATACAATTTTAAGGTCATTTAATACTATAATCTTTTTTTAAATCAGCATTCTGTTTTAGTAACCGTCATTTATTAGTATCAAACAAAACATCGCTTCGAAGAACCGCCGTATTTGCAATCAGTTTTGTTTTATTTACATGTCGATTATTTTTATTTGTAATGTCGTTAGCTCGAAGCTTTGTCTCGCTAATATTATATTAAGGTTACAAAATATCTTGTCGAATAGATTTATTTGCACCACTCCCTCAATACTCATCACACAAACCGGATCGGGTTTATTACAGCGAACGTCCTCATATATGACTTTTGGGCCTAAATTCCTAAAACTATTTAGTATATTTTGTATTAAAACTTCATGGAAAGTTTGATATAAACTTTTCTACTCGATAAATAATTTTATTTGTTTAAGACATAGGTATAAGACGACATCTTATATTCACGAATCAGTAAGAGTTATTTTTTCTAATAGCCCTCCTTACAAATACAGAAACAAAGCTTAAACATATTCAACGCCCCTTTCGATGGTAACCGTGCACAAATAATGATTATTTGTAAAAAAAAACATAGAAACGTTTCCTGACTAATGTTATGTACTTATTTATTAGTAACAATTATTTCTTTATTATTTTTCTACCAGTATCTAAAAGCCATTACCAATTGCTACGGTACTTAATTATTGTACAGTAATATGGCAAAATTATACAACAGTGAAAGCATACACTTCCAAATATAAAGTATCATTGAAAATTTCTCAGATGGGAGTATTTATTCTAAGATATTAAATAGGCGTTAAAGCTTCATCTAACATTATATAACGAATGTATCATCTTTTTAAACTGGTCAGTTGATTTAGAATTTGTTGCGACGCCTAATATTCACATTCATCATTGTATTTTACGTAGGAATCAAATTACATGTTTCGTACTGCGTTACACTCCAACTTGCTTTTACACAAAGCTTTTGTCACGCAAGACATAACTGTCACCATGCTAGTGACATTAAGTACAGTTAGTAACTGAGTAATATAAAGTAGCAAAATTGTCGTGTTGTAACCTTTTTACATTCTGTATACTTTGATAGTATCTATATCTATACCCACTACCCACAACTTCTTAATTTAATTGTATATGAAATCAAAACGTACACAAATTAAAGTGTAAATGTTCACCGTTAAAATTGGTTTTATAATAAGGTTATTAAAGACCAATCAAACCTTTAGAAAACGTATTCTTTGAAACTATCTTTTAAAATTCCTTTCCATATAAATATTAACACACCTAGCCTTTTATTAATCGAAGAAGACGCCAAAGTTCTCTTGTCTTGCCTTCTTTGTCGAGACGTTTTATTTTGTTTCTACTTATCCATTTATAACTTGTTGGCGGCGATGTAGAAGTATCATGTATAAACAAAGCTACAAAACATGTTTTTTATATTATAATAATATTGACAGTCATAAAGACTTGCGGTTATTTCACATTCTATTTATATTTGCCTTTGTGGGAGTTAATTCCAAAGCAATTTAGATTTTATGAACTATACTTGTAGTGTATGGACTGTTTTGCTTTTGGACATAAATCGAACCGTTTACGAAAAAGGAATTTTGGGTACATCAGTCAATGGCCGTCTTTACATGCCAAACAAGTACAAAACACACATTTCTGTTGAAAGGAGTTATTACAGTTTTCGTTTGGACAAAAGTTTAGCGCGCTGACATACAGACATCCATAAAATATTTTCTCGGTAAAGTGGTTTTCGTGAACTTGACAGGTTAATGAATTTTTTAAATATAATGCGCTCATCAAGCTGTCATCCTGTTAATTCTTTTTGTGGGCTACCAACACCTTAGGAATTTAACGTTTATCTGATGTAATTTTGAATAATAATTGCTTATTTAAAATATTTGTAAACTTAGTTACATTATTCATTTATTAACGTTTTTGCATCTATTACAGGGTTTTTGAAAATAATATTCTTAAATAAATAAACAGTTTTCCATAAAATAACATAATAAGGATTCTGGTTTTCTGAATATAGGGCATATCTATATGCTTTCTATTCTCAGTGTCCTTCGATGAAAATATCAAAAGGATGTTGCATAACATATTTACATACAACATTAACACATTGCTTAACCCGTAGTAAAGTTTTTACAATATCTACCAACTTTTGTCTCTGCCAAAAATGTTAATGTAAATTTAGAATTACCAAATTTGGATTTTTGTCTGACTGTCATTTTGTAAACATAACAGCGTTTATTTAGTTGTATATTCGGATTGCGGCAAATATTTCTCATTGATTACATAGAAAGTTTACTTATAGATTTATTTTACCGTGGGAGAGCCACGCTTCGGCATGCATGGCCCGGCTCGACCGGAGTGATACCACGGCCTCACAGAAAACCGGTGTGAAACAGTGCCTGCGCTGTGTTTCACCGAGTGAGTGAGGATACCCAAGGCCCATAATCCAACCCTTCCCCTCATCCCCGTCCCCATCCCCCAAGGCCGGCAACGCACGTGTGATGCCTCTGGTGTTACGGGTGTCCATGGGCGGCGGTAATCGTTTACCATCAGGCGATACATCTGTTTGTTTGCCCCCTATTCCATAAAAAAAACTTATATATAGTTATACTCTTCGTCGGCAATCCATCTCAACAGGACAACTGCCGCAAGCACGTGTTAAAAGTTACGTGCTCCATTGTGTGTTCACTTCTTAAACATTGACATAATCTATACACAAAACTTCTAGAAATCGCATATAGGTAGTAATTGACGAACTAGTGTATGAAAGTGTGACAAGAGTTTATTGTAAACAAACATCGGTCAACTTTCGCTCGAATGTTATACACTTTGGAAAAAATCGATATGGTACTTACCTTTTCCTTAGTTTTGATACTAATATCGTTCTTAAATCAAAGTAAAATAAGTATGGGATTGTTTAGCAGTATTGATTTTCGTTAACAGCTTTTTGCAAATCTTAATACACTACGAAAAGCAATATAGTTAAGTAATTCCAAACTGATTTTACTCAGACTTTAGAAGTACATAACCATCATTATTTTATATATGGTGGTGTTATTGAGTTATTTAAGAACAATCAACAAAAATATTTAAAAAGATTTCTAATGAGGCTATGGGTATGTTTTTGTTATCGTACAGGGTAAGTTATACTTAAAAGAACTCGTCTTTTTTAGCATTGCTTTGCAGTATTTTAAAGTTGCCTTAGAAGGCTAATTATAATATGTTGTAAGCACTCTTCATAGCCTTATAGAAATGTTACTAAACAATCATAATTCGCAAATTGCCGCTATTGTTCAATAACTCTTGACATGACGCTGTCAAACTTAAGTTTTTGCATGAGACGATTAGTTGGTACAGGTATTAGGCTGTGGGTCCGGATGGCGTAAGAAAGCGGTTCCCGGATCCCTCCCGTATCAGGCGCAGAGTGGCACACCGTGGTGGTTTAGTGGGTAGTCTGGCTGGTGTCAGTCAGGAGTTCCACACGAAGCGAAGCCCCTGTACCCGCAGGGGGGGAGCGAAGTGCGTAAAGGCATTCCACCACGTCAAAAAAAAAATAAAAAAGGTATTAGGCTGTACTATGCCTAACTTGTCGAAACCTTTCGAAAAAAATACACAAACGTAACATAAACATAAAAGGTGTAGAAGTTGTCGAAACAAGTTACATAATACCCATATATTTTGCTTAGAATTTAATAAACAGTAATTCTAAAATATCAAAAAGCGTCGTCATGGTTCCAGTCACATTCAACTTTCTATTGTTTCCTTTTCATTTGTAGGTTGTAATTTATTGTGCAAGATCGAATCGTCCACTTGATAGTAATTAAATAATGATAGGTGTTAAAATAATGGACGATCGAGATAGCTGGTGAATGGATGACGCAACAATGAGTGTCAATCGGTAAGGTGCAGTGACGGGGCTGCGTCACCGTCGCCCGCTCAGTGTACTGACACACCCATTATTGCAATACTGACAGGTGTCGGCAAACGCACTTTTATATTTTTTCGTTTCGCAACTTTAAGTTTATTAAATTTGTAATCGTTTGTAACTTTACGCTGCATGATGAACTTTTGATTACCTTTTCGGTTTGATGTATACACGGTAACGTGTGAATATATTGTTGTGTAATAAGTTTATTAGTTGTCTGACATTTTGTATTGATTTGAAGGTAGCAATTAGATAGCTTATGGTATTACTACCTTTCTCAGGAAAGACTAAACAACAAGATGGAAGACAACTGTTTTTAATAGCCCGCCGCTAAACACAGGCCTCTCCTTGGAAGAGGTTTATAACAATATTTCTCGAAATTCCAGGTTTCCATAGCTGCTTCAGTTATTGCAATCAATTTTAAGTAGATATCCCCTTTAATATATTGCAAAGTTAAATAGATATGTACTTACAACCCAGGATTCAGTTCAGTAGCTTAAATGAGTAATGGTAATATTTTATACAATATTTGATCAGATGGTATCAATTGACACTACTATATTAACTGACGTCTTATGTAACTTACTATCAATTTAGTGGCCGATTGTGTGCGGCAAGTTCTAAATAGGTAGGAGCAGGTGATTTTATTATAAAGTAAATTTCCATAAAAATAACACTTTACACCAACTCCAGATGCGTGTTTGAAATAGCTTTTTTACGACTTTAACTGCTTCAAAAAAGCTGCCAGTTTTTTTATAGTTCTGTATATTTTCGTTTAGAATCTCTAGTGACGGCTGGGTCGTTCCACTGGGAGTATTTTCCATCGTATATTTATTATAACGACCGGTTTATTAAAGGAGGCTATTGAAAAGCTTTGAATGCTTTTATGTGTAAAGGACACCTGTAAAGCAGGACCTATTGAAATTGTGATTTTAGAAATAACCCGTAATAAATTGAAATATTAGGATTAAAGCTCTTTTATGCTATTCTTAAGTATATGTGAAAGCATGATTAAATGTTTATTCTATACTTTCGAACTTTACGGATTTTCATCTGACAAGTTAGGTATGAACTGTATGAAGAGAGACGGTAGGTCTCTTCTATACATTTCGATCCATCCTGAGGTTGCCTGGAAGAGATTGATTTAGGCAATAAGGCCGCCCTTTGTACATTCCGTCTCACATTTTATTTACTCTCTTCTAACTGTAATATTGTAGAGTGCAAATAAAGAGTTTTCTATCTATCTATCTATGAATTGTGTTCCTACTTAAGAGATGACAAGTAACTATAAATTGCGTCATATATTTTGTTTCCATCCATCCCTCACCCAAATCTCTACCAACACAACATATTAGTTATTACAACGTTGGGTTTGCGTAATCGAGAAACTTCGACGTGAAGGAAAAACGACGATTTTCATTCAGTTATGTAATATGTCCAAGATTTAATGGGTGACTGCATCTCGTGTCTATGTGACACTGTATGAGAGTAGCTATGGTTGTTGTCCATTGTTGTTAGAGTTGTCAGAAAAAGATATGTGTATCGAAAACAAACAACAACTTATTCGCATTGTTTGACATAGGAACAAGCTTAATTTAGGTCATCAACAACCCATAAGATCCCACTGCTGGGCTCGGATCTCCTCTTAAGAGAGGGTTAAAGCCATACGTACCCACGCTGGCCCAGTGCGGGTTGGGGACTGGCAAGACAACGTTGTGGCTACGTAATCTTACCGTTAGATGTTTTCAAATCGCCCAAAGGCCTCCAACTAAGCTTCAAGACTGTTATCCTGTGATAACAATCGGGACCGAATACTTAATCACAGAGACACTCATGGTATCATGCCGCCAGCGGTCACCCATCCAGGTACTGACCGCGCTGTGGTTGCTTACCCTCGGTGATTGTTTCTTATCACCGAGTGCCACTGGGCTATGAGCGCCTAATTTAGGTAAAATACAGAAAATTTTAACGTTGTTAATCTTGAAGAAATTATAGATATTGGTGGAGTTTTAGTAAAATATTTTTCACGCAAATAGTAAAATTTTTCCAAAATCATTAATAGTGATATTTCGATCAATTGACAAAATATTAAATAAACACCTAAATAATAACCAAGCATATATATATTTAACATCACTTTCTTTGTTGTTGCCTGTATGAAAACTTTACAAGAATTTTTGAGTTCACACGAACACAGATAGACCGGATTACGTATAGAGTAATTATTCTTATCCTGTTTATATCAACTGTCTTCTCAAACTTTGTTTTAATGTATAGACTTACTTTATACCTTATATATATTAATAAATTACTCATTCGTATGAGTTGAAATCAGTTGTGATTATTTCTCAATAAATTCTTCAGAATGTTTACTTTTTACGAAAGGTAGATTAAGTAGCAGCAAGTCTCGTGTCATTTGTTGTTATTAATTAAATATCACGTGAGTGGAGCAGCCCTGGCCGCAGTGTGGGCGCGACACGTGCGCACTTGCGACACGCTCGGAAGTAGAATGTATCAACAGTTACACCCACCACAGTTGTTGCCAATTACAAGCTACCCTGGATGTTACGTCACAACGATGTCAATATTGTAGAATTACTGTGCGAAGGCAGCGCCTGAAGGTTAAGTGACATTACCACTTTCTTTAATTGTACATAATTCGATATCAACGGATATCCCGCTCCGGTCACTTTCTTCGATTATCGAAGCAATCGATTTCCCAATGCCGTTCAGCAGGTTGTTTAACGACAGTTTTCATTTGTGATGTAAATAAGACATTCTATTACAGATTTCTTTTTTGCCACACCTATCATTGTGTTTATTTGCAGTAGTTAGTAATCACAATAGTCGAACAACATAGCAACTCACGCATCTAGTAAACAATAGGTGCATTGACAAGAAGTTAAATAGCGCTTACGAACGCAGGTCCATTGTGAAAAACGTTTTCCCATCGGCGTCACTTTTCCCGTACTTTCCGTTATTGTGAGACTTTTTCAATGGTGACTTACTTTCTTATTACGAACGTGCTGCCAAGCCCTCGCCTTCAGATTTCGTTGTTTGGTTCGACACTACGCGTGCTTTGTCGCCTTATTTGTATTTACTGACAGCAATTACGCAGTGAAAGTGTTTTAAGTAGTTATCTCATGTCAATCTTGTCTGGATTACATTTTAACGTTACATTGACGTGCAATTACCGTTTAAGGTGCTCTGTTATGTACAGATTACTCGTATTACCGTAAACGTCATATGAAACCTGTTCGTATTAGATGGACATAGTATTTAACCTATCGCCCTGAAGGCATTGCACGCTAATAGCAGACATTTCACAATATCTGTAGTGTGATCGCAGCTCATTCAATTTGGTATTAAACTCTAATGAAATAGTGCTTCCCAAGCCTGAGATATAAACGCACCATAATAGTAACAGCAGGTACTAGAGGGTTAATTAAATTAGTTACAAGATAGCGTAGAATTGCTTCTAATAATCTGTATAATCCTTTAGATAGTTCTCGTAAATATAGGGAAGCGATCAGAATCTATGCTGTGGATAAACGGTATTCGCGTACCGGAGTTCGATGACTGGAATTTTATGCTACAACTGGATAGTCTTTATTCCCTAATGTCGTAAAAGAGACACTCTTGGCTATATCTCTTAGGCGACGGATTTATGGATAGTAATTTGAAATTTAACCGGAATTAAGTACAACTTTATGACGAGATAACAGCACTGAAAGGAGCATTCGGTGTCTAAAGTTCTAATAGGATGATTATGTAGAAGATAAAGATGATAAAAAGGGCATTAGTGTAGCAGATTTTTGGCTAAAAAGAAATGCAAAATGTATCGAAAAAGCTGGGATATCAGAATAATTATATATATATAAAATGTGCATACCACTGGTAATTTATATATATATATATATTAATTTATTTTAATTAAAGCATATTTCGTTAGAAAAGATTTTTTACCTTTTCTTTTTTCTTTTTACTTGTATCTACACCATGAATATTAAATTAATAACTGATTTAGAAAATAACTTTTTATTTTAGTCTTTTACATTGAACAGAAGTGCATGCTTAGTAACATCCTAAAGGCGTATGAATTTTGGTGGTATGTTTATTTATAGCAAATAAACTAAATTAATCAAGTGCTGGTTGCATTTATAAGTTATGGAATACATTAAACCTCTTTAGCTTCGTGAATATAAAACAATAAAAGATAGTGTAGTTGATCAAGCGTTGAGTTATAGTTTAAAGTAAATTGTATGATTTTTGAGTCGGGCAATTCAGATTTTCATTCAAATAAAGTTAATTTGAATAAATCATTAATCAACATTCTACGACTAACGATTGACGACTTATGTGGTGCAAGTTCACGTTGGCATATTAAATAACGTATTAGTTTTACGATAGCAGTTAAGTGCAATAAAAAACCGCAGTAATCTTCGTGAAAGCATCGCTCTCGCAATCTAAACGTTGTCTTCAATCTTGGAGATTACATCACTGATTGATTTATACCCTATTTCAAAGGTCCTTTGCATATCTTTAATTGCAGTGTGTCAGACTTTTTGGTCACCTTTACCGATGTATGGCCAAATAGTTTGAGCAATATTGATTGATGTTGAAAATTTCATATATATATCACATATGGCGGTCTTGGCTCAAAAATAGGCAGAGCCGGTATTATGGTAACCAGCCTACTAATAAAAGTACTCACTGAATAATTATTCTTAATGGGAGAGAAAACCACGACCTATAACTTAGTAACCAGAATCACTAGACTAATAGGCTTGTCAGTTGTTTTTTTTTTCAATAGGATTGACATTTCTGGTGGGTGTAGGATTCATTTGAGTACATACTACCCGTGCGCGATAAGTTGAGACCTGAGTGCGGTGACGTCACGACAAAAAAATGCGGTGCCACCTGTACACTGCGGGCGTCATAGGGTAGGTGCGCGGGTATGAGGGGAGGGGTGACGAATTCCACGCGGGTCTCAAGTTATCGCGCACGAGTAGTACTCTCTTTAAATTGTTTAACGATACAGGTGGTTTCAAACTATATTTAAATTTGTCATACAGTAAAATAATGAGTTGAAAAAAACCTACACATGCACTCACATTAGGATTCAGATTGAAACGTATTTAGTTACACGGTGTTAAATTAATCTTGTAATTGTACACCTGTAAAACGGTCAGGAAATATCGTACTTAGCAAATGCACGTTACCATAAACATTACGTCATCAATTCTTGTAATTTGCTTAGTTTGCTTACATTAATACTCATATCTCTTATTCTAATATCAAGTTCATCGAATCATTACAATCACTACCATCTTATGACTGACTAAGGGCTCATTTCAAGGGCTCTGAAGGTATTATCGCCAGTTTTCTTTTTAAAATCGTGACTTTGACAGTTTTTTGACAACTACGAAACAGGCATCTACTTAGTTTTAGTGGTCTTAGTCTGGGGTAGAAACTATTTCAACAGAATGCTGGTTTTCACACTCAATCATATTTGTGCATCAATATTATTTTAAGAACTTAGACCTAATTTTAAATGGATAATGGGATATCTGTATATCGGAACGCACTTTTTAACACCATTTTCAAATATTTAACTTAAAAACTGGGTACAGTTTGTATTCTCCAAAAGTTATATCCCTAACTTAGGATATTTATACTGCACTTCTTTTTTTTCATGTGCTTTAAAATATTAAGCATTCTAAAAAGTCGTGTGAGAAATAGTCGTAATTCTTGCTGTTTCTCGATCTCTTTTTTGGTCCAGGCTTTTGTTGCAAGAGGCATGCTGCACGGCGGCAGTATGAACGTTTTATCATGCACGAAGTATCTGCAAGTTATGAATTTGCATGTTTACGACTGTTCTCAGTTGGTGGCCCACCGCGATTTGTCCACTGAAATGGTAACCACATGACAGGTGGTTCATCGACCACCATTAACTAAGGGAGCCCGGTTCACCATTAATATTGATGCCAATTCTTCCCGGCATATTTTATCAAAGATTTATCCCACCCGGTGGGCAGAGAGTTATCCTCTCTCAATCGGAATATTTTGTTGCAAACAACGTCGCAAGTCTTATGACCTGACAAATTGTAGGTGCTTTCAAGCTTAAAGTGTTAATAGATTAGATGTGGAATGTGCTTGTGATTTGCGACCACCAGTTTAACGGTTTTAACCTTTCGCATATTGTGTTTACTGTTCTGTGGATTAGCTTTTGTCAAACCAACGGTAATGATGGTAAAATTTAACAGTTACAAAATCGTTTTTAATGTTTCTAAGACCGTATTTGTTCGTAATCACAGAAAAAATACTGCAAAATGCATAATTTAATAACATAAGTTTATTGAATAAAGGAAGCAATTGAAATAGACGACACGAAACAAGGACACGTTTGTGAGATGATATTATTTAAGTTAAGTTAACATAATTCAATCATATTTTAAAATAGTATGTTAAAACCAATTATAAATACTCTAACATGTGTATATTTAAAATGATATTTATGTCCAAAGGTCGTGACAGGTACGGTGTTACTACTTAATTACTGCCAATGAGAAGTATTAAATCGTTTATAGAACAAAACAAATTAAAAAACCAATATATATAAAATAACATTTGAAATACTAATACGAACGAAATGCCAAGTGTTGTGGGTTCAAATCCTACATGGGACAACACTTTGTGAGATCCATAAATTGTTGTTCTAAGTCTGGGTGTACTTTGTGTCCGTTTCATGTATGTTTGTAAAGATCCCCGCGACACAGGAATGTATATTCCTAATGCGGGAGTTGTCTAAAAAAAAAGAAAGAAAAAAAAGAACATTAATCAATCAATTAAAAATATTATACTCCGACAGGATTCAACGAGGTTGGTTACGAGTTTTGTTTTGTGTCAATATGATCCAATCAAATCTGACCTATTCGTAATACTCACTGTGCTTCACCGCTTACATATTTCAACGTAGTATTACAATGATGCAATATCAGTTTCCCACACAAATACAAAACAAAATCATCGTTCACTCAGAATACGTATTCATAAAAATACGTGTCTCACACAATGACATACCAGAAGGCCTTTCATTGCTCATTAATAGTATGATTTCTAACAAACTTTGAGATGTTTGATTTGATGCAATTATCCGAGTATCAAGATATAAAAGGTAGCTTATATTGCACTGAGGTCGCAGGTCGAACGTTGCATCAACGCTGCACTTTCGATATGCGCTAGTGAAAGGCGCATCCTCATCGCAGGTGCATCTGCAATAGCCTCTACTTAGGGCTACCAACAATACAAATTTTCCAATCTCAAATAACAAGGGTCTCTTGAGCTCACTCGATATGTTTGACAGCTTTTGACAGTAAGTTGTGGGTGGTTTTATGATCGTTTTAACATATTTGTGTGAACATTTCTTGAGCTTATTATTTTCACTGGAATTAACGCGATCGCTTATATACATATCTCTGATATGCCTGCGTTTAACCCGGTTTCACTGGTCGTGGTCACAGTCAGTCTTTTACCACGGCCAGTGATATGTGATCGCGTTTATTCCCGTGAAAATAATTATTAAGATTATTATTGTTAATGTACACGATTATGTTTTATTATTAGTTAGACTTCTTTATTTTCGATTACTACTTAAGAATTTGACTTGTTATATGAGCTCCCGCAAACCGAGAATGTACATACTAAGCGTCAATGTTTTAAGTTTCCGTTTTTTAATTCAAGTCTTAATTTATAAAAGACGAACATTCTTTTATTTTGGGCAGCCCTGGAAAGGGCTATAGCCTTCTGTTATGGGACCAGGCCAGTACAATTACATATATTTATATGGTTTTTGTGTGCCCACACGTAAACATCAAACTACCAGAAGCTTAAAACACGCAACATAGTCATTTCCATTTCCGTGAAACAATTCATAGAAGATTCAAAAGATTGTTATTTTAAAGATTTTGTGTAATTAAACAGATGATTTGATACAAAAGTAACAAATACTTGCGTGGCATTTCAGTGATATCCAGCACTTTAGAAATATTAAATACTAAATCTTAAGTGTACCTAGTGATAATATTATTCTTTTCATTCTTTATTATTAGCTAGAAATTGCGAAATAATATTAATCAGTATTCTAATTTAGTTAAAACAAAAGCTTAATATTTCAGCTGTATCCACATATTAAATGGTTTATGCTCATTATTTTCAACGTTCAATGATAAACATAGGAGTATCACCTCAATTAATATAACATGTCAGGAAAGATTTAATGGTTTATGCTCATTATTTTCAACGTTCAATGATAAACATAGGAGTATCACCTCAATTAATATAACATGTCAGGAAAGATTTAATCCTCTGTACATATTTCGACAATTGTAATTTATATTTCTGTATGTTCTAAGATGACTTAGTGTCATTAAATGTTATTGGCTCATAATGTAGGGTTTTTGCGTATGAGAGCGCTAGAAAAGTCTCTAGATGTGTCCCATTACCAACATGCATAATAAGATTTAGCTGAAAAAAAATACTAAATATGTAGTAATGTAATTTTTATTTGCATTTTCTGTATTATAAAATGGTAAAAAGAGCGTAAAAAGTAATTACTCTGAACACACACTACACTACTAACTAGAAATGTCTGAATAAATTAAAATGAAATTATTCAGTGTTAAAAATTGCTACGTTAAAGTTTTGTTAGGGCCAGAATATGTTTTACCCTACATAATATCGATCTACTTCTAAACATATTGATATAATGCAGAGTATATGGGGTAGGGGAACTATGTACAGCAGGAATTTCTTTTGGCTGAGATAATGATTGTATTGTGTAAATGTTTGTGGACCTACCGTCATAATAGGTCATATTATTAATATTAAGCTGTCTAAAACTAGTCAGTAACACATTGTCGGAGAGACGGCTATATATAGGCGTTCAAAAAATTAGTATCAGCAGTTGTAATGTACTGTGTGCCATAAGCCCATGTAAATAGCTGACAGAGCCAAAGATATATGGCGTTATTCTCTAATGTCTTGTCCATTACCTTAATAACAGTCATTGGCCCGTTTTTAGATTAAATGTAATCATTACGATGCGTAGTCATTGGGCTGGCTTTCCAGTGTTGACATGTGCATTAATGAAATTATTTTTTTTGACAATTCTTTGTAATGATGTCAATAGGTTTTTAGTATTGTAAAATACAATTACCTCACTAAATCCTGTATCGCGGGGGACTTTACAAATACACATTAAATTGATACAAACTTAGGCACTAAAACTCAGAATAATAATATACAGGTCACACAAAATGTCGGACCATGTCGGGATTGAACCTACAACACCCAGTGTAGTAAGATGAGACGAAACAGTTAGATAAAGCCTCGAATGTTGCTAAAACCTTCAAAAAAGGGTTGTAAGTTTATAGTTAATATTAAAATGCAAAGGAATAAATGCGAAATCTACCTGCGCAGGTATCGAAGTATTCCCAAGCTAATATTAAAAAAATATTCGGTGACTAGTTAGTCCGGCGAATTTTAAGCCGTGTAACATTCTTTAAACTTTTTTCATAAAGCATTTTAAAGAGATTCCCTTGTTAGGTACATTCTTCTTTTATAAATCTTCCTCTTTATATCTTATGTTCTTCTTTAAATTTCAAACTTGAATATACAACTTAACCTTAATGCTGCGAATGTAAAAGTATTTAACGTAACTTTCTATTTTAGAAATAAAACACCGTCTATTTTCTTTTCCTGTTGAATTTGTACACAATGTTTTATTATGTACAAACATGTATTTTTACATAATGTTGGTAGAAGAGCTGATTTCAGCACGAACGGGTTGGCCTACTTCTAGACTAAACTAAAATAAAATTACAGCATTCGTGCTGTCGTGCTTCGTTGGTGAGTGCGAGAATGATGACTCTATGATGCAGAAACATCTCAAAGGCCCATCGTAGTGTAGTTTACTATGGTACATTGCTTCATTGTCTGCATTCGCAACGAGTATGGTGACCACCACTCATGGATTTTGCTCATGCTTTCCATCAGGTAGAGTAGAGTCATTTTGGCGGTTTCATACTTAAAAGTGATATATATTATAGTATAAAATAGAAAATAGCACTAACGAGGAATAAGTGTAACCACTGTAACTGTAACTTTTAATCAGACAATTATTTAATTTTGCAATCAGTTGTTTCCCAAGACATACACTCAAGTTGCAAGTCACTTCTGTTTCTATGTCCTCACGCTCATTTTGCTACTTAGAATACACATATAGCTATTAGGTATATGGATAAAAAGAACTATGTCAATAACATGATTTATTTACAACAATAACGCTTTTATATTTTTATTGCCCTTGTTCTTGTTACACTTGTATGAGTATTGTTTATTATGAAGTTGTAGTAATTAAAGGTTTTCTTAAATTAACATGATAATCTATATTACAACTTGAAGAAAAATTCTTGTAAACACTAAATCTGTACAAATAAACGGCTTTTCACTAAACGCGTTTAAAATTATTTCCAGTTCTTACATCAAAAAAGATATTTTTTCAATTTTTGTCTGTCGCAAAACCGAATGTGGTTACCGTCGAGATCGAGTTCATACGAAATGAACTCACCATTTGAGGGTCATGTTGCCATCACGTTCTGTAGTGGTTACTTGACGTTAAACAAATAGTGTATAAAAAGAAACAACAGTATAATATTGAAATCAATAAATTTATAACTTTCCCTAATTAGATGCACGTATTACGTTAACGTTATGGTTGAGCCAGCAATTTACTCAATTGCTTTTGTGAGTGTTAATTTTTCATTACTCAGGAAGCATGTTATTGGTAGTCTGTTATTTCATTATAGCCATTCTGTTATTATGAGGCTTCTCCAAGGTGCAACATGGAAAATTGTCGTGGATAAATGCGGCGTACGTAACGGGAAATGCACCGCGTAAATTATAACGTCCGCATTGATGTTTCCACTTTCATGAACGGAGTTCTTTAAAAGGGCACGTATCTATTTGCTGTTTGCACGACTAGACATGCTAAGATTTGTTTCTATATTTTCTTGCGAAATACATCTTTGTTGTTATTTTTCACATACAGTCATGTGTTATCGAAGGGGCAATGGAATCGTGTTAATTACTTATAATTTAACATTTTTTTGTTTATTTTTATATTATTTATTATATATTTAATCTTTTTTTGGTAACGTAAGTAGTAATTCTTGAATAGAACCTCTTTAGGATTATAGTTGAAAATTCTGTATGTAAATTGAAATGATAAGAGAAATGAAAAAGCAGTAAATATAAGAAGAAGAAATATGGAAATAGAAGCAGAAGAATTTAAAAATTTATGAAATAGCAATATACAAGTAATGTAATATTGAAGGATCATTAAATTAATATTATAAATATTAGATAAAAAGAGAGGCGAGGATTAATGTGGGAAATTATAGTGCAAAAATAATTTATATTAATTTAGAGTTTTAGTTACTTCTGTATAAAATACATATTTTTTTAATATTATATATAAAGAGCTGTAACTATATTTCGATATACATACATATTCGATGTTCATACTATGGCGTTGATAATATGTATATAATATGTTGTAATTTGTGCGAACATGGTTGTAGGTAAAGAGAATATATATATCCCTATTCTAGGAGTTGTAGATGACATTTCAAAGTTAAAGGCTGTTTGGTTCTTTAAAATTACATCGAAATAATGTTTCCCATGATACCTATACTCAGCAATAAGAATAACAATACCCTTTGCGGATCACCAGTGTGGCAACATTCAATGGCTTTCATTTCACAACCGAAACTAAACATTGTCATTCTGAAATTCAAATTTTGAAAGACCTAGTTCGTATTGCGAATAATAATCAAATTACAAATTGAATTCATCTCAAATTATGCAAAGTATTTGTTGTAATTCTTCACTCTTCACCTTGAAAATAAAATACAGCGTTGTAATTTCGTCGTAGTCAGCAACCATGTAACTGTACAATTTGTACTTTTCTATAAAACATTACATAATAACTTTTACTTCTTACTTTTATACACTTTTGAATATAAATACCGACATTGTTAGTTTAGCGATAAAGATCTCACGATTAAATGATGTTGCGATATAAGTAAACGTAACAATTTTTGGCTTGTTAAGATTTTTATACGTACTTTGTTGACCGGAGTAGGTTTTTTTAATAACAACACGTACAAAAAATACGTGAATGAAACAAAATGCTTTTGACAATAATTCAACTATGATCATATTCTCAAATTGGTTATAGAAATTGCTTTTATTACTAAACGTTAAATATATTGTTGGTAATAATTTTTCTTCTTGTTTTTTAAAGTAACTGACTCCCAACACACAGCTAACACTATTTTGAGAGTCAGGGGTAAACAGTGTTTTGTAATCCTCTTACAATTACAATAAAGAATTTTTATTACTATTATATTGAAGATGTATACTTTCAATCTCACTGGGTTCCTTTGTTCCTTTCTAACCCTATCGCATCTTACCTACTCACTACAAGCAGCATAAATAAATATTTAGGAATACATAACCAGTTTGACCTTGTGGTGGCGGATCAATGATACGGAGTGTCCTATTCATTCCATAGCTGTCGTAAGAGGCGTCTAAGGGAACAAGCTACACAGAACAACACATAAAGAGAAATACGAAAGAGAGGGAGAGAGAAAACTTGAACAAGCCCTGCATCAACCAACTATACCCACTGGCCAGACGGCCAGTGGGTATAGAAGCTCAAACCTCATTTCAAAGAAGAAGCTCATGTTTAGCCGTGGACTGATAAGACTATTAAATATATGCATAACGAATTGAATAAGAAATATAGAAAACATGTTATTGATTCAAATGATCAATGGTAATTTTTTTATTGATTGATTCATCTCTTTTGTCTATCAACAAATAAAAAAAAGGTCGTGAGAGCTTAGTATTATCAAGAGCAATTTAATTCCGTCATATCTTTTAAAAATAATTCAGAAAAGGTGTATATTACTTCTTTGAAAATCTGTTTTCTAAGACCTTTTGGATGATTAAGTGGTTTTTGTATTTTCGCAGCTGTATCACATTCTATTTTCGTATTCGTTTTGACGACTATACTTTTCCGAATGACTTGTGATAGCAAATTTTATTGGCAATGATATCTAAGTAGGTGAAGAATGAATTGACTATTAACGTAAACAAATTGATTAAACTGTCAAGGTTAGGACAAAATATGTAAACCAAAAGCAAAAATTTGTTTAAAATGTTAACAACGTGTAAATAGTATTTTTAATTGAGATATATGTAAATTGACTTAGTAACTGTAAATAGATTCTCACAGCAGACTGATGTTATGTTATGCCTTAAAGCCTAAAAATAACCTTTGTAAATATACACGCATAAAACAAAAACTAATCAAAATATTATTGCGGTGTTTAGTAAATGTTTATTTAAAGACAGAATCACACGTCTGTCGTATTCTATCTGATGATACAAAAAATACATCAACAAAATGAATAGCTTCCTCAAATTTTAGAGGGATAGAATTATTCATTGTAAGACCAAGACTTTTAATAATAATATTAAATTCTGATAGACAATATATATATATATCTTAACTATATGAAAAAACAAATTAAGTAAATATAACATAGAATACGTAACATAATATGGAATATTATTTTGGGAACGGTGGTCTATGTACAAATACATAGTAACGAGCCACGTGGGAGAGCTACGCTTCGGCATGCATGGGCAGGCTCGACCGGAGTGATACCACGGCCTCACAGAAAACCGCTGTGAAACAGTGCGTGATGAATGCTGAACGCGAGGCACTTCAAAGTATGAAAATTTGAAATACACGCATAGTTTTAGTACTTAATATGCTGTGGAACGAACTATTGTAGAATTGTTAAAATTGGAAAAGATAACTCAATCAAAAATTAATGTGGTTATTAATATGTGGAATAAAAACTTTGTACTCCTTTTCACAAAAATTATGCGAACGACGACGTATAAAATTTAGCACAGTTAGTTTATATGCTGGAATTCAAAAAATGAAAAAAAGTATTATGTTCGAATTTCGACCACTGACCAAGTTCGACCAAGACTAGTGTTATTGTTGAAAAGTTTAATATTTAAATAATTAATATTAGACTAATGTCACAAATTATGTCCTATTACGCTAAAATATAGCATGAGACACAAACCAACACATAAATTACATTACAAGTTATGTAAACAATTTTAACTGTAACACTCATGGATAAGATCGTTTAATAAGTGGGCACGTTGTTCCTTGCTGACTGACAATGCTGTTATTATAACAAGTCGGTGTGAACGTACTGTGGGGAGTGAGGACACGATTGTATTATATAGCGTGAACAATGAACTGTTAACGACAACTAAAGGAACCGCTACTGAAAGCTCGCAAAACGAATTAGTAACATACTAGAAATAACCGTCGGCTTCGAGGTGAACTGTGTGGTTCTGTCTAGACTTGTGCAAAAAACTGGGAAATGTTTCTTGTGCTATTGTCAGTATGACAGTTTTAGTTATATTATAATTACTTAAGTAATTAATTTGATTGTTGTAAGTCGAGACTCACAATAACTTTGTAGTATTATATTTCGCGGTTTCTTTCTTTTATAGTAATATCTTCAACCATTTATTGGCTTGTTGCTTTAGTGAAAAATAAATCCGAGGTCATAGATTCGATTCCAACCCAGGACAGACAATTATATAATGAGCATGATTATGTGTTCTATATTAGAGACTTCTCTATGATATATGTTAAATGAGAATGAAATAAATAGATATGTTCATTACCAGTCTGTTAAACATAGTTCAGGCTCTACGTAATTTGGCCAGTGTTTGAGATACGTCAGGGTATTATTAGATTGTATTATTTTTTGATAGCAAGTCTAAATCCAAAGCTTATGTATATGTCCATAACTATATACATATTTATTATTCCATTAAATGATCATAGTGGACACGAGGGCGGACCAAACGCTTGAAATAAATCTCGACAGAAAAAGCTATCGCATTTACGGCTTTATTATTCGCCTATCTATAAACACCGTGTGTTAAGAATTGAGGAAATACATAATTAAACGTAAAATTTATATTCTTACAATAGTAGAAACTTTGGGTCATAAAATTTTAAACCGAAGGGCCTATTACGTAACTAAGGTGGTTTCTAACAAGCGTCACAAAGAATTTATGAGCGACAGTGTTGCAATAACCCTAGTGTGATTGGTGACAGTCTTCAATATTTCATCACTCAACTATTAAGTAAATAACAAATCACTATTTCACTCGTACTAACAAGAGTGTTGTTTGAAGTGTTTCAAAAGAAAAATCAAATTTGATATATTTTTAAAAATACACATAATATACATAATAATGCTTCACCATGACTCGACGCGATAAAAATTTAACTCATTTGTGTTTACGAAGCGTGAATCTTCTATCATAAATTTCATCAAAATTTATATGAAATATTTGTAGTCTAACAAGTTTGTTTTCGTTATTTACTGAAATATTTTATAGAAAAATCAGTTACGCAAATGGCGCAAGGTTAAACCATAATTTTATTAGTTGATTTGCAATAAAAGTTTATTTATATAATGCTAGTTTAGTTAGAGTCTGTCAGGTGAACATACTTTTGCTTGTCGTTTTCATTTCATTATATGTATGGATAGAAAGAGACGGTTACAGGAAAGATGAGGACTCAAAAGAACTTCAAGTCCTGTGTGCTTAGGAAGATATCGCAATAAACTATCGCATGCAATAATATGCAATCATATAGTTCTATGTCTAGTTCTACACTATTAAACAACAACAACCCATAATGTCCCACTGCTGGGCTCGGGTTTCCTCTCAGGAGAGGGTTAAGGCCATTACATCACTATTAAACATTAAATGCCAATCTACGGACTCGCTAGTTATAAGATTACTCGCAATTAAACTGATCACTTTTATTTGTAGTTGAATCGAATATGTTTGAGAAGCAATACTTATAACTAATTGACAACTTGGATAGAATAGGATAATACATTTACTATTCTGCTGTTTTATACCTAATTGTGATGGTTATAAAATGGCTTTTTGCATGTAGCTTAATTCGCGTCTCGCATGCAATTT
Organism: Hyphantria cunea; assembly: GCA_003709505.1. Lineage (NCBI taxonomy): Eukaryota > Metazoa > Arthropoda > Insecta > Lepidoptera > Erebidae > Hyphantria > Hyphantria cunea. The sequence goes on from PKRV01000125.1 coordinate 515,290, forward strand.
AATTTCTTCGTCCTTTTGATGAATGAATAAATGAATGATAGTCATAAGTCATGATTAGTTGAGCGATTAAGATAAATCGTAACGTAATAATCAAACAAATATCATAAACATTTAGATTTTATTCCGAATATAGATGCTGAACATATTTCGTGAAGAGCAGCTTATTATGAGCAGCTGAGTATATTGTTTTAAAGAGTTTTTTCTACAAAGGTAGATACGCTTTGTCACTCCAAAAACAATTCGAAAATCGAATACCAGGAAGAACAAGAATAACAACGCACAGTAAAAAAAATTAAAAGTTTGTTTATAAAAAGCCTGCCTTTGACAAAACCTCGTCATGTTTCGATGATAAAATTAATATTAATTATTGCAATAAATATTTCTACGTAAAACATCAATTTCCATCTTCATTTCTTGAGGTTATTTTATTTTATCTGCGGTTCACTTATTATGCTTATCTTGAAGGCGCTATTATAATATTATTTTAAGAGTACCTGGCATCGTTCTTAACAAAGTTAATACGAAGCTTGTTTTTATTAGAATGTCGTTCTAGTGATATCATATATCTGCATTTAAGCATTACCGTCGTAGAAAGTGATCATGTTACAATTGAATATGGCATAAAGCGTGAAGGTAAAACTGGCAAATAGGGTTACCAAATGGAACTTAAGTTCATTTTCATTTATCTTTTATGTTTAACTATAACATACATATCTAATATAATATAATATAAAATAAACTTAAATGTATTTCTAGTAATCGGAATAAGTTTTTATTTGTTATTTGTTTAATTTTAGTAAGTGACTAATCGTATCATTGACCAAAATTTTTATTTACGTGAACGAACAGAATTGAACCGTGTGTGCTTTCAGTTTTAATATAATAGACCTACGGGGTGTTTTGTTTAAACAAAACTCTCCATAGGTCTATACGAACGGGCATGTGAACGAAATATATTCAAACGGGCTTACATTAATGTAAGCCCGTTTGAATATTATACTTGAAATGAAAGAAAATACAAATTCAAAATATAATTAAAACGAAACTTGACTAACAGGCGATCTGTAATAGTTCTTAAAGAACCATTTTATGTTTGGAAAAATCAGAGAAAAATCTAGTTGTTAAGAAGTGTTAGCTTTTGGAAGTACTCGGTTAACTGCAATTATTATTGCTTGAATCAAAATTTACACAAGATTTAGGCTAACCCTAGACACGTGGCGTGTGATCAAACGATCAATCCGCTTTCACGTTTCACAACTACGCTTGACGAATGGCCGAGGAAAGTCTATGATTGTCAGTATCCCGTGTGCACTGTAATTGGATCTCAAGTACTCGCCAGACGCAGCCGTGCCCGGGGATTATCGTTTATTTGCTGGACCTGCATTGATATTTCAATCTTTTCAAAATGCATCGAAGTTATAATCTTACTTGTAAAGTTGTAGTAATAAAAACGGTTATTATGTTATCCTGAATCGTTAAGAATATTTCAAGTTTTATTAGATAACAGGCACACTCGTTTTAACGAACGATCTAGATAAACTTTATCTTTTCATTTTGTTAGAGAGCGAGAGCTTAAAAACCTTGTTAGAATATTGTTTCAAGGTGATAGGAATGTAATTCGCTTATTAAATGTTGGTTGGAAAACGTGTAACTGACTTGCTATGTTTCAGAAGGTTTTCGCACTGTGGTTAGTAATTAGCAGTAATCGATCTCTCAGTTAACGCCTGTTCGTATATGGTATGGGCGTGCCAGCGACGGCGCAGGCACTGCATTCGAGTGCATTCACTCGCGCACTCCTGCGCAGCTAATTTCTCTATCTTTAGCACGGTGTAACTGACCGGCAACCCTGCTACCGGCTAAAGAGAAACTGCATTAGATGCGTCCGGTTTATAAGCACACATCACCTAGTCAGTACTTCCTCTGCACATGTTTTTAACTAGTCTCATTAAAGCCAAAATAAACTATCAACTTTGAGTTGAAACGTAAATTAGTGATTGACGTTAGATTTTCTTTAAAAATAGAAATTGTAGTTTCGGTATTGTATAATGGTTATCAGAAGAGGTGATATTTTCGTTTATTTTTAGCTACATAATTTCTTTTAGAGCCATAATGACGACGTCATTATTTTGCCTGATGCTTCGACTAACATTAACTAGTTACATTTTCTATAAATTAATAAGATTATTTGGTTTTTACCTAGATCATCCTTTTACCTTGGTTTTGTTTCTCACTCACTTACTCTTCATAGTGCCTCACGTGAGATTCTGGTGAATTCAATGCAAATAAGTATTAAATTAATCTTCGCGGTTTAAAGGAGTAATCACTGAAGACATCTTTACGCAAATTCAAAACCAGTTTCCAATATTTTGTATCTGCAATACTTCTTAATCTCCTCACTCTCACCATTTTGTTATCCTGGTTTATAAAATAAACGACTTTATTCTAACATAACCGTGAAAGCTAACTACATAAATTATTATTTCAAATGAAATAGCACATTCCGACTCGTAGTTTATTAAACACGTGATTGGCATTTGTCATACACAGCAGTAACGACGTGGCACATACGAGCTCAAGACTATTGTCAAACAGTTCATTTTCACACATTTGACACTTTCGCTTGCTAAGAGAGATTTTCAAATAAACATAGCCAATGGTAATGTATGTAATAAGCGTAATAATCATACATTTTGACTTGACTACACGGTTGGCCTAGTGGTTTCAGTGGTCGCCACACCGCTTCCTACTGCGCCAAGTGTTGTGGGTTCAAATCCTACATGGGACAATACTTTGTGTGATCCACAAATTGTTGTTCTAAGTCTGGGTGTACTCTGTGTCCGTTTCATGTATGTTTGTAAAGATCCCCGCGACACAGGAATTTATATTCCTAATGCGGGAGCTGTCTTTCTAAAAAAAAAAAAATTATTAATTTCTCTTTTAGTATTCGGGTTGAGGATTGCAACTTATCACTTTGAATACAAATAGATTTTCTACTTAACAATCTGATTGCAATCAAGAATGCTTAATATAAAAATGCGCTTTGCCTCGTGCTCGCGATGAACTCAAATGAAAAACTGATTGATAAAGTTTCTTTAAAGCAACGTAGCTAATATTTTGTTTTATCGTTGTTATAAATCGAACGGTGAAGTAATAATTGGTAAAGTTAAGTAACTCTTATAGCAGCTCGAATACTTAAAATCATTCGGTTTTATCGTAGCTCTTATAATCCAATCTGCTGTATAACTTGATTTGTTAAACGGCTATACTCTAATCATATTGTTAGAAAGGTGTTAGTGACTTAGGGAGTAACTTGTTTTCATAGTATTTAATACTTCCGACCACTCTGTCATGTATTGATAGTGAAACCATAAGTCTGCTAACGCAGAGAGAAAACTGCATTTGACTTTAACGCAAACCCGTCACTTTTTATTACATCATATGTATGTTTTACGCTTTCCCTGTTTTTATCTTTGCAGACATTTATTATTGTTCTTGTTGACATTAGTCGGTGGTGATCAAGTTATATACTAGGTCTATTAGTTATATAACATAAAGTTTGATTTCGTAAGCTGGCTGTGTATGTACCTTATAATTCCATAGATTTAGAACATCCGCTGTTGGACATAGGGCTTCCTGAATGACTGACAAAACCAGGCAGCGGTTCGAAGTGGCCAGTATGCCCTGTTGATATAGACATATAGATATCTTATCGCTGAATTCCTTGTTGTTGGAGACCCTAGACTAAGTTTTGCCTTATCGGCGAATATATACCTACATATTGACTTTTTTATGTAAGGCCCTGCCAAAATGACTCTATTCTGCCTGATGGAAAGCATAAGCAGAATCCAAGAGTGGTGTAAGGGTCACCATACTCATTGCGAAAGCAGACAATGTAACAATGCAGCATGGTAACCCACACTATGTCGGCCTAGTGATGCTTCTGCATCATTGGGCCTCCGGTCTCGCACTCACTAACGAAACACGACAGAACGAACGCTGTCATTTTAAGTTAATCTTCTGTGCGAGGATAGTACCGCCTCAGTCGAGCCGGTCCGTTCGTGCTGAAATCAGCGTGGCTATATTACGTAGACTACTTACTTTTATAAAAAAGAACTTTAGCTACTGATGAGAAAATTCGACACGAATAATAAGTACTCTCTGTACTACTCTCCAAGATCTACACACATTAGTACATTTTTTACTTTTATTTCAAAACACATTGCAGTTTTTAAAGTAAAACTGAAAAATTGACATAAACCTGACAGTACAGGACAGTGTGGTATAGTATCCATCTTTCCGAGGAGAGGCCTAGGTCTAGCAGAGGACTCTTAAAGGCTGATGTGTGAGGTATATTTTAATCATCATCATGTGAGTCAAAAGATGTTCTCTGCTGGTCATAAACCTCCCTTCAGGTTCTCAGCAACGACCGGTTTTGTGCTGCCCGCATCCAACGGCGTCCCACGACCTTCACCAGGTCATCGGACAACTTTTCATTTCGTATGTCACATTTAGACAATAATACAAACATGTCATATCTACATATTTTGGGTACTAAAAATACAGAATGCTTAAAACACTTTTGAAAATAATTTCATATTACTCTCACACCCACGATTTAAAAAGCGATGCAAATTTTCATCACGAAAAATATATGGGAAATGAAGTAAAACTAATTATCTTTATTTAGCCCAAACTAACAAATATTCAAGTGAAACATAAAATCTTGTAAAATGGAATGCTTCCTGACCGCAGTTAGCAACTTTGACATCAAGCTTTTGCAATAAAACCGTAGATAAATCTCGATTAACAAGTTTAAAAGTAGGATTTAGTATGTGATGTCAGTTGAGACGATAACATCCGGGTACAATATAAAAGTAACGAGAAATAAACTGGAAAAGTGTGTAATAACAGTCTTATAACATCTAACACACTTTGTTTCAAGTTGTAATTTTCTAAGCTCATAAACACATCACATAAACATACACAACGCCATCTTGTCTCAAGCTAAACAGAGCTTATGTTATGGGTACTTAGATAACTGATATAAATATATACATATGTATATAAAACATTCAAACATCGAAACAAATATTTGCAGATCATACAAACATTTGGTCCTGCCCTGGCATCGAACTCCACAAGCACAGCAGTTCATGTCTTATTTAGCAGCTTAGTAATAAAATTTTCAAAAATCTTTTCTTTTGTGTGCTTAAAGTATCGGTCGCTAAATTTCAAATTTGTAGCTTCAGCAGTTTAAACTGTAATTTAGATTAATCAGTCAGTCAGAGCAAGGTTTATTCTATAAAATTCAAAAATCCTCATAAGTATTGAAACTTTATTCAGAGGTCGTGGTTTAAATTACAGTTTACGATATCATTTATTATGTTTTCGATTGGTTTTGGAATACTCGTCATAAACAAATTAACATTATCATTATTATCATACACGTACATTCCATCTTTAGCAAAATCAATTAATCCTTTAAGCAAGTTGTAAACTTTCGGTGTGCCATATTTGTTTACAAAAGAATGAAAGGTCGTTTTTAACCTTTAAAATACTTAGTTTAAGTACAGACAGTGCTGTGTCTCAGAATATAATTAGTTTATACTAAAAATAATAAACTAGTAACTAATTTACACAACTAACACCCGAAGTCATAACATGTAATGCTTGTACTCATTTTCTACAATATTTACATAATATTGATTTGATTACATACATCATACACTAGAGCAGAGTATGTCACGAGGCTGCACAGGATGTTGTACCATGTCGTCACCTCAGCCTCCACTTGCGAAATGACTTAGCTTAGATTGCAAACCATTGATGGCTCTAAACAAACTTGAACTAATTACCTCTATATACTAAATTGAATATAAATTATTATTTTATTACGTGTTTTGAATATTTATTATGAGTGTGATGCTAATGTCCTATTTCTATCTCTTTCAGGTAAGCACCTAGTGTTTAATGGCAGCTATTTATTATATGATAATGCGGGGTAAGACCATTATATATTTAGAATAAATCTTTAAATAGTTACTTCAATATAACTGTTTTTTATATTGCAAGAGATATTTAATCCGTTTTGATTGCATATTGAATAAATAATGAGTATTAAGAAGTTTCAAGATTAAATCTGCGGAAATGTAAACGAAACACGTATTTTATGTAGTTTAGATGATTTGTTATGTAGTAGGTTGTAGGGGCTATAATAATTATAAAACACGACAAACGGAAGTATATAATGTAGAAAAAGAATAGATAATTTATTTATTTTTATAGATAATTAATTTGTCATCATCATTACAAATATGTAATGATGATGACAAAGTTATAATGTTCATGGTACATATTCAACTTAACAAAGTTAAGTATGTACCATGAACATTTTAACTAGGTCGCATTAAAATTTGAAGAAAACCTTTTACTACTTAGTGTGGCAAAATTAAAGGAACTGGGAAAGATTTTTATTCACCTATATTAAAGATGACTAAAGTACATTAATATTACTAAATAAAGGTTGACCGTTGTCGGTAATAACTTACGTCTTACTATAAATACTGTTGCAAAGAAAAACATATTTTTTTATTTTACGTAACTTTTTTACTATTACAGTATGTCAGTTTAATGCATTAATTTAAAACCATTAAAAATAATTGAAGCTTATTCGAAGTCGTCTCCATTGGCAGCAATACAGGCCTTTAAGCGTTGAGGCCAGTTAGCAATAGCAGCACGAACTCTTACTATGGGAAAGTTCGTCACTGCCAATCGTATGGATTGATTTAGGGACTCTACATTATCATGGCGTTTAGAGCAAGCCTTACTCTCTAAAACTGACCATAAATCTTAATCTAGTGGATTAAGACCAAGGACTACATGACGGCCAGTCTTCAGCTCTGATGAAGTCCGGAAGGTTCGTTTCTAACCAAAATTGGGTGGATTCAGCTTTATGACCCGGCGCCGAGTCTTGCTGAAAGGACCATTTTTAGTTATTAAACATGTTGTTAAGGGGTTAACTACCTTCTCAAGAATGGTATCTTGATACACTTGTGCCGATGTTTTGATACCCTGTTCACAAAAATATGGCTCAGTCACTCCTTCATAGCTAACACCCCACCAATAATAAGGCTACATTACAACGTGGGCTAATTAAGAAACTTCTTTAGAGCTTTCAGCATAAATACGGTCATTTTGATTGTTAAAAAATTGTTCTTTGTCAAAAATTTCTTACCCGAAAACAATTTTTTTCTGTATCCTCCCTTTACGTACCGCTTAAGTGGTTGTTTTCATTTTAAAACCCTATTTTTTTTAATTATGAGTTTAGAAATGACTAGTGCGTCTCTTATAGGCTGCAAGTCCTAAGTCATCTTTTAAAATACGCGAATCATCCCCCTCCTCCTGCGCAAATCATCGCTCCACCTGGCTTGTGGACGTCCTACACTACGTTTGCCGAGACGCGGTCTCCACTCAAGAACTCGTTTACCCCAACGGTTATCGGTTCTTCGGCAAATGTGGCCAGCCCACTGCCACTTCAGCTTACTAATCCTGTAGGCTATGTCGATGACCCTGGTTCTTTGTCGGATCATCTCGTTTCTGATACGATCCCTTAGAGAAACGCTGAGCATAGTCCTCTTCATAGCACGCTGAGCGACTTTGAACTTAAGTTCATAAGTTCATCTTCATCTCCCGATATAAAATCATTTGCTTTCGGACAGGATTACTTCGATTTATTTCCCTTACTGCTTTGATCGCCTTTTTGTACGTTTCGTTTCGTACTACATGGACGGTCAGATATTTTATTGTCACAATCAGAGAATGTTTCATTGTACCTATCAATAGCCCGGCACACAAACACTGGACTAATACCAAGCTTTTGTAGGATTCTAAAAATTGTATTTGACTCCATACCTACTTTATGTAATGCTGATTGCATTACAATTTTCGATTCGATTACATTCGATTACATTAACGATTCGGTTCTCTTATCACCCCACTCAATTTTAATGTCACAAAATTTTCTACAATATATTGGCGCGAAATTAAGAAATCACAATGATCAATCGTATAAAAATTACAGATTCCAAATTCAATAGTAGTATTATGTTTATTTTTAATTGTGACAGTATTTATGTCCGGACTAAGATAATTAAGCTGGTCTAATTAAAACATAAAAGATCTAGTAATTCTTTTACAAATAACGCGGGTCTTACAGAAAAAGTTACATTACTCGTAAGATTTTTTTTCTAGAAACCTATAAAAGCCAAGTATATTCATTAAAAAAATAAGAAAAGATAGTTAATTATAATTATGAATATCGGATAAATACAGTTCCTCGTCTTTTAATAAATACAGTCACCTTTGTGATATTGTTGCACGTTTTAAGACATAATTGCCACCATACGTATAAATGTTGATTAGTTCATTAACCACGTGACATGTAATCAAAGCCAGTAACGGCGGGTGATTGCACCCATCCATCTAATAGCTCGTATCGCTCTCATTACCGACCTTATTATACCATGTCACTATTTATCCCCAATGGAGAAAGTCTAGGGCATAATTAATATGGAGAGAGGTTATTATTTCGATACCAAAGCGGCTTGCGTCCACTTCAAAAAGATATAATAGTAATTTTCCACTCAACCACCATTTATCAGAGAAAGTTCTTTTAACGGAATGCACGATAAACACTTTTTTAGAATTCAAGTTGTTATTGTTGTTTTACATATTTATTTAGATAGAACAGTAATGATCGATAAATAAAAACAACTTCGATCAAGTACCTGCAATACTACAAGTCACTCAGTTGTGAATTGCCAGTCTGTGACGAAACCAGCTACAAAATCTATTTCTTATGGTAAAAATATTTTAGGTTAATATTTATTTAATAAGACAGCGACTTGATGAAGTAGAGCAAAAGTATAAAGTCTAGCAATTACAAATATTAAAATCTCAGTAATTATATTTAATGTTACGAAATTACTGGAAATCTGCGCGTAGTTTTTGCGTTACGAACAAGCGAGCGATGGCGGCAACTGCGACAAGCATGTTGGCGTTTTAGCAATGCAAACATGCTGTTAATTACGTGAATTATCAACTAACTGTCCCCCACAGTGATGAAATGTGTAGAAAAAACACATTGCGTAACGCATCATTTCAAACTTCTTTACGACCTGCGTTTTTCTTGATTTTGTTCTTTTTAAATTTAATTACGCAAAGGCAGCTTTCATCATTGTGCCTATTGTAGTACTATTGTAAATTAAAAGAACAATAAGTTTTTGTACTATTTGTCGCTGTGAACACTTCTTTTATAATTAATAACTATTCAATAAAATATTGTACAACACACATTAGACAGGTACACTAACAATATTGGTATACGTGTCGTTTCATTTTTAATTTTCATATTGTTATGTGTTTGCCGTATGCATTTACTTTAGACTTTAAATACTATATTTAGCACATATAATTTAATATTATCATTTAAGAAATACTGTGGGCGTCCGAATTTAAAGGACTCAGGGAATATATCTTTACTAGCCCCTAGATGTTTTAATATAGTATCTGGGGAGGCTTAGACGGGTAAAAGTATGTGTTGACATGTATGTATAGATGTAAGCATCTTAAAGTGTTGATTTATTACATACTCGTAGATCAGAGGTAAAGCACAGATTGATAGCTTTTAAATCGATATATTCTACGTGAACGAACTCGAAACCGAACTCGTCCTATTACGAAAGCTACATAGGAGTGATAAATAAATAATTGGGCCCTAAAAGTGAAAGCTCTGAGTTACGACCACTAATACGCTTATCTAATTCGCCCCACTCAATCATGGAGTACTCGAGACAAAACGACGCGAGACATTCGGTACCTAATATATTTTAAATATCACTTGTCATTAGTATTATGCATTATATTATCTATTACCGACATTATGTAACAATCGTGAGCCTCATTATGCCTGTGGCACTTACACTTCAATATACAGACGTCAACGTTATTATTTCAAAGAAAAGAAGCATCTGAACTGGTTTATTCTCTATTACTTTAAGTATAGGGGTCGTAACGGCTTCTAAGGATTTGTACTCCTCGTTTTGGTGCTATTTAGTATAATAACAAGCAAGTAATTATGTCACTGTTTTTAAATAAATTGTCCTACAATTATGTATAATACGATTGTTTTAAGTGATTTTTAAATATTCTGTGAACGAGTTAACTACTTACTAATTTGATAATAGATGGTTTGTAATTACAACACTGCTGGAGATAAGTGATTTGAAAGGTTTATTATTTAGAGCACATTCAATGTAAACTAACTTATTTGTATTTTGACTACACGGGTGGCCTAGTGGTTTCAGTGGTTCCTACTGCGCCAAGTGTTGTGGGTTCAAATCCTACATGGGACAACACTTTGTGTGATCCATAAATTGTTGTTCTAAGTCTGGGCGTACTTTGCGTCCGTTTCATGTATGTGTGTAAAGATCCCCGCGACATAGGAAATTATATTCCTAAAGCGGGAGTTGTCTTTTTTAAAAGAAAAAGAAAGAAAGATTTTAGTGTTCATAAAATCTCAACACTATCTATTTACCAAAAGTAATAATATTAAGTTAGAAAACATAACACCTTATTTAAAATGCCTGCCTGTTAATGACTCAAAAACCCTTATTACCTCATACAGAAACCACTATTCCTTAGTACATTGGCATTCCATTTAGATATATACTATTCTCTACTTGATTATATAATAGATACATAAATTATCCGCTAAATAGACTTCGGGCACTTTTAAGAAAAAAATCATCACATTTAAACATGTTGAAGTTTTTTTTTTCAAATATTCCTATGTAGGGAGTAACTTTGCAATCATACTTGAAACATATATAAAGAACACCCAGACAGAGTACAACAATTTGTGGAGCACACAAAGTGTTGTCACATGTAAGATTTGATTTCGCAACAATCAGCGCAGTAGAAAGTAGCGTGGCTAGCGCTTAAGCCACTAGGCCATCCGTGAAATCATTTCATCAGTTAGGTAAATTTCTTGCGTTCGAGAGTAGAAAACTTAGTTGAGCAAGGAAAAACCACAAAGTCGTTAAAATATTCAACAGATTCTATTTACTCAATCTCAAAAAAGTTCGATTAAGGCAATATATCATCATTACAGCAATTTATCGATTAACTTTGCGTTTGGTTTACACATGCGGTCAGATTTCACATTCACCATTTATAATGGATTTCAAAGTAATATAAAATAATACTGGACTAATGACGAAACGTAATTTAAATATCTACTATTCATTTTGAAACTTATCATACGATCGCTTTAATTTGATTTATTTAGTAAATCCTTATTAATGTTAATGCATAAGTATGTTTGTTTTTTAAGTTGTAACGCTTTCACTACTTACCGAATATTCTTAAAGGGGTACACCCCTAAAAAAATTTAAGCAACATTTTAGAATGTTCAGATTCAGAGGAATTTAATAATAATAAAAAAAACAATTTCCTTCAGGGATGTCTTGTTGTCGAAATCGATTATCAATACAAGCAAAGCCGCAGACAAAACTTGGTAAAGTCATAAATAAGAATTTGAAAAGCATTTTGAAGCATCATTAGATAAAGCTAATATAGTGGCACATTAGTTTGAAAACCACAATAATTCTTTCATATCATTGAGATTACGAAGTGTATACTAATTTATAATCAAAAAATTCTAATGCAAGAATTGCGTCACGTTGTAATCTCCAGTAACGAATATCTGTGGGTAAGTATGTGACGTCATTACACTGACCCATCTCCTGGTCAGAGATAACTCGATGCAGACTAACGAGCCACATTAATCTCGATCCAGTCGAAGGGAAATCACTTTCACTCTGTACTCGGCATATGAAACAAAGGTCCCATAAGATATTTAATTAAGAGAAACTTTTGCTCTCGTAAGTAAATACATCGAAATAAAGGTTAGTTTGGTGTCATATTAAGGTGAAAGATAGTCTTAAAAAAATCATGACCGCTTCTCAAAAAGTCTTAATAATGGCGAACAAATCATCCAAATCATTAATATCTAAGAAACGAATATCGTTTCTTCATAGTCTAATTATTGATTGAAATACATTTCGATTAAGACCAAGTTCTCGAACAAATTACTCTCCATACTTTTAAAGTTTTTTCTTAAAAACTACGCAACTAAGTCGTCCACCATGTTTACACTTTGTAAATCATTAAATAAATATTATAATAATTTAAATATCACTAACATATTTTTTGATATAAGGTTATGGGTCCTGCATAGCAAGAATCGTTGTTTCATTGTTTTTTAAATAAATAAATATCTATTTACAACATCATCTTAGGTGTAAAGGGATTTCTTATTATGAGATTCAGCCTAAATACTTTCTTGTTCAACACCAGATGAGACACATATATATTTACCCTCATTGAAATATATTTTAATATATTTAATGAACCTTTTAAACTGGTCAGATGTGTTTCGAAAATGTCATTGAAATTTCAGAACGTACTTTATTATCTAATTTATGTTTGTGATTACAACAAGCAGTGCGATGGCGTATCAGTCAAAATGATCAGATTCACGGAATCGTTCATGAACAAGATGTCGGATATTATTTAACTGCCTCCCTTTATCAGAGAGATGATAATGATGCAATTGATGCAACATTACGTTTCGCCGTGGACCGTTGTACGTAGGTACTACGTTACTGAGAAATATAAAAATCGTTTTTGACAACGACGATTTTCCTATTCAAGATATTCCATGGGATACAACTTCAGTAATGTGTAAAAAGTAATTTGCTAATATGAATAAAATTGTAATCAGATAGTTAATAGAAATTTTGCTAATCCATTTCTAATTTAGATTTTAATTTGTTATGAAATCCAATTAGAAATATTTAAGAGAAAGTAAATAATCATCTTTACTAATGAATTATACATTTACACCACAATATATACATTTATATGTCTATAAACCTATATAAGCTTACAAATTTAAATACTAATAGGTATTTTAAATATACGTACGAGTATAAAATATATCTATTAAGATAAATTGTACGTGTAAAAGATAAACAAAATTGGCTAATCTCAGAATGATCACTGAGTTTTTATGTTCACGTGCTGTCTGTATCTTTGCGATGATATCAACTCGTAGTCCCGCTTTCATTTCTAAACGGTAACCAAATGATCAATGACGATGAAGAATTTGCGTGTATTACGTCTTTATACATTTTTATTCTGGTAAGTGAGGTAACGGAGACAGGAGTAGTGTAAACTAGAAGTATGTATACTTAACACTATCATTACACTTGCTACATCTTTATTATGTCGAAGTCGCTTCCGCTGTTTGTTCGCTTAAATATTTATAAACTACTCAAAGGATTTTAATGTACTAATTCCAGCATAAGATAGAGATAAAGATTCAAGGGAAGGTTTCTGTGTGTAACACATGCATATTCTAGAAGAGGAAATTCAAGAATTTCAAAGACTTTTTTTTTTGGTATGATATAGGTGGCAAACGAGCAGACGTAACGCCTGATGGTAAGCGATTTCCGCCGGCCATGGACAACCGCAACACCAGCGGCGTTACAAGTGCGTTTGCCGGCCTTGGGAGATGGGGAGGCGGATGAGGGGAAGGGTTGGATTATGGGCCTCCGGTATCCACACGCACTCGGTGAAACACGGTGCAGGCGCCGTGAGGCCGTGGTATCGCTCCGGTTGAACCGGCCCATGCATACGGAAGCGTGGCTCTCCCACAGTATAGTGGGAAGCTGGAAAGAGTTGTAGGTATTTTTACAAATCAGTGGACTCTGAGTATTCAGGGCCATAAATACTTGAGGCTAGTTACCAAAAAGTAAGTATGCTGGACCCAGATTACTAACAACCTCTTAAAACCAAACATAAATAAATCTGTCAAGTTAGTATACATGTCACGCACATTACAAAAAAAAAAACACAGTAACAAGAAATAGCGACGCGTGCTCGTTTATCATTACAGCAGTCAGAGTGGCACATTAGTTGAAACATTTGCCAATTAAGCTTCCAGATGGACACGATAACAGCCGTATCTAGAAAGTCATCGTTTAATACCTCTAACGGCAGCCGTGACACATCATACAACGTCATAACTTTATGTTAAGTAATTATTAAAGACTATGCCACGACAACTAGAGATCTATGGTTCTAAACCACCTTCCAAAAATGGAATTCGTGCTATAGTTAAATTAATAAAAGCTCAGAAGAAGAAGTGGTTAATAAAAACTTTCTCTCAAATAATTTTTATGGTTCGAGAAATGTCCTTCGATAAAATATTTGAAACAGACGAGCCGTAACTCCTTTTAAGGTTTTATTTCTTTTCACTATTCTTGGTAGTTACAACGATAAGAGCACCAGCCTTTTTAGATAAAAATATTTTATAGAAATGTTATTTTTTGTACAACTGTTTCGTGGCTCAATTTAAAGTGAACACTACAGTCTATTTTAAGAATTAACTGCATAAAGTTGTGTAAAACATTTAAAAGGTTAAGTAAAGAATTTAGAAAATTTGCAATCATGAAGGTTAGATGAACGTTAAATTTGTTTATTTAAAATTTTTACCTACTCATTATGCATATTATGATACCTAATAACAGTTACTATAGTATGGGTAAAGGTTTCTTTTTCAATTATCCAGTTTTATAAAAGTACAATTAATTATTTCTTCTCACACTTTTGTTTAGGTCCTCTAAATCCAAATCCACTTAGATACCAACTGTACAATACAATAAAAAATATATATTGTTAAGAATCAAACAGCTAAGTACAGTATATTGACGTGAACTTGTTATACGTCGTGTGTGTAAGATGTGTTGATCGGTTGAGTAGTTGAGGCGTGAAAGCGTAGCAAACAAATTTGCAAAATTAATATTGTTGTGAATAGAGAATGCATGCAAACGGGTGATGATGATATAAATAATTGTTGTTTGTAGTTTAAGGACCTGACGTTTTTTCTTGAAATTTATGTAAAGATCGATGAGTTTAATCTTACTACTCTTTTAAACATGAAAAATTTAAATACACGTTGAGCCGAAGGGTAGATAGAGGTGCCGTACATAGAACATTGAACTAATATTAATTTCCTCAATGATGCTGGAGCATAAGTTTCCAGCCTACTTCGGCGAAGAGGCAATTGATATGACTTACTTATAAACTGATAAGAGTTGTGAAAAACTGTATACACATAGCCAAGATTTTTTTTTTAATGCAGTTGCCAATTACTTTATAGATTAGCTTTTTTCACCTTCATCCACTTTCTTTTTGTAATATAAAGGGGAATTAAATCCAAAAAAGGAACTACCTAAAACTTTATAATACTCTCCAATTGAGAATTAATAACATGAATTAAAACTAAACACTGATAAATACAACGCTTTATATTTTAAGAAATTAATCCTCTTTTGTATTTTAAAAATGATAAAAAAAACGGAAGGTGGTTTTTGGGTTCTTTTATTTTGAGTTTTTATTCCACTTTTACTTCTGAATGCTTGAACAGTGGATTTGGATACAGTGGGTATTTATAGATATAATATTATTCCGGATAATATGACACTGGCTCGACAGATTTAAATGAACCAGTATGTCGGGTGCATGACTCTTAATTCTTTTTTTCTTATTATATAATTTCTAAAACAGCTTAGATGTTTTCATTTGTTAATTCTTTGATATAAATCTGAATTATGTAATCGTATGTATTAAAAAAAAAGAATGTTGAGTAGATAAATAAATAAATCAGATACATGTATATTTATAATAAGGTGTTTGGTATTTGCCGGAAAAGATTATCGTAAATGTAAAATAAAATTTTATTTGTTGAGATTTCTACATCCACGTCACATCATTGCATAGAAGCAGTCTATCATATATTAATTAACTACTACTTCTGTAGAAAGATTAAAAAACGATTTTTTATTTTATACGACTTTTTATTACTTTTGTGTATTGATTATTTCGATATGATTGTTTATTTTATTTCATACTGTGATCATTTACGTCTCTATAACATTAAAAAAAGATAAATAGGCTTGAAAATAGTCAAAAAAAAATTCAAAAGTGAAGTTTAAAACACTGACTAGATTTGAGCTATTCCAACGCCGCCATTTTGTCATTGTCATTTCGTGTTTGTTTAATAGTCAGTGTTTCAGTTACTTGATACTTATTTAGTACAGTTAATTGCTATAAAAATCATGGAAGAAGGTAACTATATAAACATAATTAAGTACAAGTTAGTGACAAACTAAAAACAATAATGTGCAAGTCTGGACAACTTAGGTACATTTCTTTATACCGTCACTAAACAATGAACAACTTACAAAAAGGATACAACGCTACTTGATTATATCTAAAAAACCTTACGACTCATAAAAGGGTGATTTAATAACCAACTAAAACTCAATTTGAAAATTTATATTCACATTCATAACGATACAATAAACAGCGGCCACATTCTTCGAGCAAAACAATAGAATTAACTATTAATAATATCTTCATCGGGCTCTTATTCGCTTTGTGTATTCATGAGCTAATTACTCTATTCAAAGTTATTCCAACGTCATAAGCATCAGTCAACGTCGATATCCCCTTCTAAAGTGTCGTGCTAGAGTGCGTACGGTCGTGACCAAACTCCTGAAATGGTCATATTGGTGTCTGTCCGTGTAGCCCATGGTGGTTCCTAAGTAGGCAACTACTTAAGACCCGCACTTACTATTTCCCTATAACAACAGTAGTAGAGTACAATTTCGGATGACAACTGACCTTGACAAGTTGATGTGCACATGTATGTGTAAACAATCGATAGTACCGCGGCATGGACGACACAACCAACCCATCGCGCATGTGTAATGCGTGCGCGCAACCGCATTGCATAGCGATGAGGGTGAGCTGATACCGGCTAAGCTCTTCGACTATCAAATTTTATTTGTCTCAGTGTTTTATTACCTTATTTGTATTCAATACTTCCTTTATTAAAACCTACAATAATTTAAAACGCCGAGTTTTTGTTTTTGAGCGGATAAAACTCTCAGCGAGTTGGTATTAATTATGGTACTTGTACATATTTGGTTCCCAGACATTAAATCATGTATGCAGTCGAATAGAATAATTCGTATTTATAGGAGAAAGTAATGTCTGTACGACGAGTGTAATGCTGAGATTTAGTACGTAAATCCGAGACTTCAACGTGAGAATGATATAAACAAAGTACCTACCAAAGGTACTGTTTATTACATTTATTCTGTGGCTGAATTATAGTGTGTAGTTACATAATATGCATTTGTTTAATGGAAGGCAAATATAAATTATAAATAAAAACGTCTAGTTTTTATTTCGGAACCTTTAAACCAGGATTGTAAAAAAAACCTTACAAATCGAGATTAGGGCCAGGACATATTACTGTAACTAGTAGGAGGTAAACAAAAGAGAAAAAACATTTAAAATTGAAGGTTCCCGTGAATAGCAGGTAAACTAAGTCAGTCTTTGTTAAATTTTTGAAAGTAAATATTTTTGCTCTTTGTCTAGTATCACCCTGTAACGTTTACCTAGAATATCAGGAATTGCTTATGTTTAAGGAAGTTGACAAAAGATTTAATATACATCTAAAATCACTAGCGAATGATTCTTAATAGTCTAATAATTGTGTGATATCGACTTAAACATTCCTTGGGCTAAGCAGTTAGTAAAACCAATTTAAGAGCATTGTGCGATCGTGCTGATTAAAGATGCCGATCCACACCAACCCCATCCTATAACACTGTCTGTGTGGTGAGTACTACAGCTTATTATAAAAATCTAGTCTAAATCTCAGACTAATTTTATTCCTTAAAGGTAAGTGATGAGTCACAATAAAACCTTTCATTTTAATCATTTCAATCTATCCATTTATGTACGTGTTCCAGTAACCTCGTGAATGTTTTTGCTATGGTCCTGTTGTAGTGTACAAAGAACAATGTCTGAGTTCTATAATAAATAATAATATGATATCGTCTTTGATGAGATTCACAATTACTACAACAAAAGTCGCAGAGACGCCGCGCGCTTATCTTAAATTCTAGACAAACGATTAGAGGTCATAGGCATGATTTTGGTACAATTGTATATTGTGTTGTTATTGTTACCTGTCACTAGAAAGTTTTAGAATTTTTCCGAAACAAAACTCCCATGCGTAAAAGTACGAATCATACTTTTTTCTCATTGTCATTCCTCTTAAGTCGTAACTAATGTTAGAGTATATATTAGTTTAAATTATAATACTACGCATATATTAGGCCTTAAAATATTAATGTTGGCTAAAAGTTAGCGGTTGAACAAGTTGAAGATCGTGAAAAAGTTATTTCTTAAGCTATCGTGACAACCGTAAGATTTCGTAGATTTGTTGCATTGTAAATTGTAATGCACTTACAAATACTTTGTAGTGTCGAAAGGTTGTTTTGTAAAATATCATAAATTTTTTCACCTGACGATGCTTTTTTCAAACTAAAATGAAGATTTTACTAAAAATGAATTAGTATTGTCATCAATTAAAATTGTCATATTTTTTATTTTCGTTGTAAGGAATGACTATACCAAATAAAATTTTAAAAGGTCATTTCCCAATCAAACAACCAAACAATTACAATAACTGTAGATTTTGTGACATGTAAGTAATTAAGGACTCGTATGCAGAGTGTATTTTGTTTGTTGTTCTTACAAAGACTTGTAACTTTGATCAGATATCACGCGGTGAACGTGGTAACTGTTACCTGTGCTCCTCATTCATATTTCTGGTTTTCTTAGACAAATCTACTTAAATCCATATTTTTGTTATGCTTTGTTTATCAAAGAATAAACGAAGATAATCTAACAACACTGATCGATGAATACAAGGTCAAAAAAGAAAAGTAATCTTAGCTAACTGTGGTCTTCGATACTCTAGAGAAAATAATATTAGGAAGACCGAAGTCGGACTATTCTAATTCAATCAAAAATCTATTGAACCCTAGCTTCTTCATCAATAACAATACATTGGGTATTACACAATTAGTTGCCATATAGAAAATAGGCACGTGCTGAATACATTGCTCTATTGTGACCTAAAAACAATAGAAAAATGTCTACTATGAGCATAGTAAGCATTTTATGAATAAACTATACATGTATACATACATTATTCACGATTATAAAAACCAACACAGGGTGACAAAATTCAAATGACGCAAATTTACATTAATCGCCGATTGCCAATTCAGCGCGTTCTGTAGACGAGTAGGCATATCACCTGAGTAGCTTTGGATATGACATATGTTTGGAGACGTGTATGTAAGTAAGTATGAACACGATTAGAATTTTAATACAGCGATGCGAAGATATGCGGTCTGCCATATTGAACTCGGACTTACAAACACGTCTACAGGCGTATTCAGGGTATAAAATCTCGTGGTTCTTCGAGAGTTTCCTACTACAATGTTTCCCGTGGGAATCTCTTATCTATTAACAATGATAAAGTATTAATCTTGTAAGAGTTTTAATTGAAAAAAGGCGATAAATTTCTATTAAACATTTTTAAACTTCTCAAAGTTTTCAGTTCCAATTAAAAATTATATCAATTACAAATGCTACTGAATCAAGATCGATAAATTACTTTTCTAAAAATATATGTTCCAATAATAACTTTCAAATAGCTTTGGATGTTGAAGACAACACTTTGAAAGACAAATGGTCGTATTTAGCGGAGCGGAGCGTGGTTAGCGGCATTTAATCGAATTAACTGACGACAGACGGCCCGGCAATGATATAATTTCAGTAGTTTAATTCAATCGGACACAGTCGGGGTCGACGAATTCGGGTTACTCTGTCAGACATATCCTCGACCCAAATAAACCACAAAACTTTAAAGACCCTTAAAGTTTCCTTTGAAGTTGAATGGCAATACAGTTTTCCTACAACTCATGTTTTGGTACAACTGGACACACTTTTGGTGCTTTTGAAGATTTATATCGCGATCATATGACAGTTTTATGAATTATATGACAGTTATTTTCTGTGTTCTTTGTATTAATATTCATACATAAAAACATACCAAAATAACAAACTATACCAGCAATATAGGTAAATAAAAAATACGTGCATGTGTATATCTTAACATGTACTAAAAATATCATTGTCATAATTTAAAATTAAATAAAATCGATTACTCAACAGAAGTTATTCAACTAGCTAATATGACAACTGGATAGCAATTGATACCTATAATCAGTACAATCGTTACAACACAACGACGGAAGTTTCGACACTGCGATTATAAGTCGCTGAATTATGATAAACATCGTCATAATACCAATCCATCTAGACCGCGGTAACGATTAACTAATTGGTACGTTGAGTTTGTTTCCTGTGCTTTAAACCACTCTTAAAGTGACCGATCACTGACCATATTTCATTACTTAGCTGTATACTTACGTATCACGTTTTATAAAACAAACGGCGGGTGTTATATAATGACTGGTCTAAGAACTAGCTTAAATTATGTAGTTTTTTAATAAACACATTACTAAATAGCTTTTGTTCTACAACAAAGCAATAGCTTGAATAATTTTGGTTGAGCTTTGAAAGGCTGAACACATTTTTTTGAATTATGGAGTAGAACGCATGATCAAGGCACTTTTCAAATAAAACGTAATCAAAATTTGTCTGTATATTTAGGCACTATTAAGTATTGATATATTATTGTATATTGAAACTCTTAAAATAAAAATATTGTATAGATGACAAGAATCCTGTAAAGGCTTCTATCACATAGAACTTGTAACTTTTTCAATTCCCCTAACCTAATAAATACGTTAAGTTCCTGTCAGTCTTTCAGTACTATCCTAAAATAGAATTCGAAATTGCAAATGCGATGCCTTATACAATACGACACTTCTACTGAGTCCTTGTTTCCTGATTTATTACAGCATAAACTAGTTTTTTTTCTTCACAACGGATGAGTTACGTAAATTGCCTAACCCATGTAGGAATTGAAATCCAATCCGACAACACCGGGGCCAGTTGCAATTCGGACTACTTAGCCGTTGCGCCATCCTTGCATTGAACGTCAGATTTGGCACATATTTATTTGATATCGAGTGTATGTAAGTGGGTACATGCGGTTATGATGGATAAGTCGTGTGACACACTCCACTTCCCATCGCCGCGGGGCGGCATCGAGCGGCGTATCGCTGATTGCGCGCGTGCTGCCCCACTCTTATCATCACGAATCGTTTTTTTTAAAATTGATCCTACATTTATTATTACTCCCACCTTTACAAGAAGCTTTGTTCTCATCAATTTAAAAAGAAAACACTAAATAAAAGCCCTAAATTGTTTTCTTAACACCGGATAATGTGTATGCAAAATTTCATCACGATTGGTAGTAAAAACAGCTAAGCATAGCAAACAAACTCATATATTCTAGGAAAGATATTAAGATGGATTTATTTCACGGATAATTTATATACTTCGACCTACTGTCAGTCTTAAATAACACTGACCTAGTGCCTATTGTCTGCTGTGTATACTTTTTGTTTGTCATTTCATTCAATTCTGCAACGACTGGTTTGTAGAACGTACAGACATCTGATAATTTAATCGATATCAATTGTCAGCTGTGACATTTATATTCTTGTCATAAATAACTATATGTCAAGAAATAAAGGTCAATCGTTCACTTTAGCTTTTCCTTTAATTTTTATGACCTTTATTGGTTTTTATATCGAATTTTGTTGTAAACGTACCCAACAAATTGTACGCTTATCAAATGCCATAAAAGAGCACCCCTTACTCAATGGGTTTATTTGTAATACGAGTACTTTCTTATACTAATAGCAAACGCATTTTCACGAACAAAAATATAAACAGAATGAAGGCAACGTTACTAAAAAGTAGTTTGTCGTAACAAATATTTCAGTCTACCACCATTTCATATTTTTTGCAACTTTTAATTGATAATTGGTGATTTGTTTATGAAACAAATCATAATTTATTCAATAAAAAAGAAAAAAGTTATTTGTAATAATATGCAAGACGAGTAAAATATGTACTTATACAAAAAAAACTTAAATAGTTTCATTTTACAAGTTATTACTCAAAATCGAGTTCTACAAATTGTTTTATTTTGGAATAAACTGTATCTATACATAATTGAGGTTGTCGTCTTAAAACAATATGTATGGGGCGGGCGGCTAATAGTAATGCATGCAGCTTGTGCGCAAGCGTGTCGTCACGTTGCTAGCTGGGCGGGCTGCGTACGCGCAGTGGGAGCGGCGCGGCCGCCGACACAGACACACTCACAGTCCTCGGCGCGCTGCGACGTTGAACGCACGACGTATTGACGTTGTCCATAAACACTTCGCTATTGCATAGTACTGTCAGAACATAAACAAGGGTCGGACGTGACCCGCTGATCAGTGATGTTCCCGTGCCAGTGACAAGTTAACGAAGGCGAGCGTACTGCGTACACCCAGGACTTATGATGCACGTGAGTGCCTTCATTAGTTACAGTTTATAGTGGATTAATTTTGTGATCATCATCAATTACTACAATTAAGTGCATTATGCATTGCTAAGCGTGGAGTGTTCTATGTTTTTATGTTGCTTTTTATTTTATTATTGGCATTGTTATGTTGTGACATTGATCAAAAAGTAAGAAATAATATGTGATATTATGGTAACCGTCCCATTTAAATATAACTTGGTTTCAAAGAAAAGTAGGTTTATTGGTATCATTTATTGGCAAGTAAGGGGCATTGTGAAAGAAACAATGGTGGATCGAATGAAATATTCTGTTACTCACAAAGCCGGTTATAATCAATTTCTTTTACCCTATGATGCTATAGTGTCGACAATCGTGAAGTTTCGAAGCATCCTGTTTTTGTTATGCACCTACGGCCTTAATTGGTCCAGGGTCCGACTCCGTAATGTCAGCAATTAAGCCACCTGCTATGATATTATCCTTGACTATGATATGTTGTTATTTTTTTCCTGTTTTATCTGTTTGGATCATTAACTGAATGTTCTAAGTTCAAATCATATCAGTATGATGATATCGTATATGTAAGTCCGATTTCTCATTATCTATCGATATGACTATCTGGTACTAACCTGTTTTTTTTTATTGTAGTAGAAACTACAGATCTCAAAGAGAAGAATTTTTACTGCGTGTAAAAATAACTTATTGTTACCTTATGAATCGTGATTCTTGCCTTAGCATATTCAATTAAAACTATATTCCACACAGGCACAGTAGGTTAATAACTAATAAAAATTAATTATTAAAACATTTCATTACGGTCAAAGTCATCAAGTTTTGATAACCTTCAAATTTGATACCTTAGTATTTAATCTTACACCTCACCCAAGTTCAAAACAAAACTCATATTTGTAAATACAGGTTGTTTATATATTCTTGGTTTAGAGACCTGCACTGATATTGTGAATGGAAGAATCCGAGATCTGTGTACAATTATGTGTATATTATAGTCATTGTATGTACGTATGTAGGTATTGTAATCATGAGACATGCGATCAGTATCACGCTACACAATGCCTCTGGCAATTCAAGAGTAATTCATATAAAATAATAGACATAATCTGATATGAATAGCACGTATGAAGCGGCTACGAAGGTTTACTTGTAAATTCTTGAATGTGGTATTAAAAAGTGAAGTCCATACTCATTATCCATCCTTTTAATAGCTTTGCTTATATATAACTAAAAAACTATATTGAGAAATCGTCAAATTCTTATACTTACTTCATCCTGATTGTTTATAAAAAAAATTGAAAATTGTCATGATATTGAGGACTTAAAACTAATCTCGGAATTTTTTTGACGAGTCCTACAGATTAGACATAATAACTATAGACCGATGGGCAACAAGAAGGTTGAAAACCCGCCTTTTTTTACTTTTTAATTCGACGCCACACGGTAAACATAATTGCTGATATCTTATATTTGGATTAAAAGTTTTAATTCTAAAACAGGCAGTGAATAAAAATACGTTCATCTACTTTCGTTGTGTGTTAAGTAACAAATGTGTATTAATGACAAAACACCTCTTAATTATGAAGCTGTTAAAAGATTAATTTTAAATATATTATATTTATATTATGTAATGCATTAACATATTATAATAATTAGAATTTTAAGCTACGTTCATCAACAGAATGTAACACAGAACTATAAATTCACTTTTGAAATTCAATTTTATTTTAAAATTAAAGTGGAAAAGAAATAAATTTGGGACCAAAGTAGACACCAATTATAGACACGCGTGTTCTTGTCGATGTAAAAACTAAAGTCCAGCAGAAGCAAGTTAAACTTACAGGTGTTTTAAACATCTGGTTCTGTGGAGCAAGTACAATTACTACATATTTATAATAACTAGTGTTACACGTATTCTTTCTTGTTAACGTCTTGAGCTAAGGGTTTGTTCATACATTGATTAATAATATCTAGGTATAAATATTCTTTTCATTTGCCTCTTACAGTACAGAAGGTTACAAAACATAATTTTCACAATTGTTTTATGTAAAATAAAGTTTCTATACTAGACTCGAAACATGTATGACAGATCTACAGAGGGTGGGCCTGTTACGATCGCAAAATTTCTAATTATAGTTTAAAACTTAAAAACAGTGTTACTGCATCCCCAAAGTAAAAAATCTATAGTTTGCAATCCAAATATGCAAGTCAGTACTAACCCACATTGATAACCGAGACTGCAACCAATAAGTATTAGAAATACTATTAACAACATGAATCATACTTTTAAAACAAAGTTTTTTAGTTTTGTCATTTGAATATTATCACGATTGCGTACGAGGGCTTCCCAATGTTATCTTCAGAACTTATCGAACCCGACATTGACTGTACAATATAATAAAGTGATGACGCATGGTTTATCTCACGGAATTTAAAGGAAAAAGGAACTGCACTTGACATTTATCATCACAAATGATGACTACTCATCATTATCATCACTAATGACATAAGAAACATCTTTCAAATACCTTCCGATGATTATTAAGTTAGGTACATATCATATACATTACTAGCTGAGCCCCACGGTGTTTCTTCGGAAGGGAACTCGGGTAAAGCAGCCGGACAAAGCTTGTCTAAAAAAATCTACGTATCCTAGGTTACTCCTTATGTCATCAGCTACCTGCCTGTGAAAGTCCCATCAAAATCGGTCATGTCGTTCCAGAGATTAGCCTGAATAAATAAACAGGCAGATAGGTAAAAATTGAAAAATTATTTATTTTGGTATTTGTACCGTATACATATGCATTTAGTAAAAAGCGGTTATTTTAATAATGCAAACAGATACTGCAATTTTATTTATTGGTATAGATAAACTAGCATTTGCCTGCGGCTCTGAAGCATATTGGTTATCGCGGTAAATAGCTGCCTATGTCCTTCCACAAGAATCAAAGTACCTCCATTATAAATTTCGTGGAAATCAGTGCAGCGGTTTAGCTGTGAAAGCATAATAGAGACTGTTCCTTTCGAATTTATAATATTAGTACAGATTTATGTATTTATACTGAATGCGGATTCGGCGACGAAAGTTATAATCGTAACTACTCACCTGGTGAATGGTGTGTTTATCTAATTGTTAGTGACACTAAATGCTCAGTCGAAGATCATGGGTTCAGCATAACCCATGATCTGGTTGACATAAATAACGAGTATGTACGTGTTAACACGGCACAGGTTCTACTTAGCTTGGAATCAATTGACCCTGTCATTAGGAATATGCATTCCTGTGTCACGGGAATCTTTACAAACATACATGAAACGGACACAAAGTACATCCAGACTTGGAAAAACAATTTATGGATCACACAAAGTGCTATCCCATGTAGGATTTGAACCCACAACACTTGGCGCAGTAGGAAGCGTTGTGGCGACCACCGAAGGCACTAAGCCAACCGTGTAGTCAATTGTAACGTAATGATTATAAAATTAAATATCTTTTAGAGACTTAGATTACAGAAGATTCCAGAAGCATGTCCGTCTTACAGAATTTAGTTCTACACTATTTATAGTATAGCCTTGTTTATGTGAGTTTAAATATTATTTCAATCCAAACAAAACATGCATTATGTTGGGAAGCTGTATTATAGGTACCTAAAACACTTCAACATTTTGCATCATTTACTTATTTACCACCTTGAACTAAAAACGAAGTAATGTTGTCTGAACGGTATTGTTATAACAGATGACCTTTCAAGTTTATTCAAATTTAATAAAAATATAATGCGATTTTTTACTGTATATATAATATAGCACCATTTTAGAAACGTAGAACTTGAACTTGAAATGAAAAATGTTTTACTTATTTAAATATTACAAAATATGTACGTTCAACTAACACTAATACCTATTCAACCCGACCGATATTTTTTCGGATAGATATTTTCTTAAAATATCCAAGTAAAAGGTTAATACGAGTATTTATCAAATAGGTATCTAAAACCAGTGAACTCAAAATACGAAAACATGAAATAACCATCGTCATCGAAACTTGTTATGAACATGCATTCATATTATAAAGTTATTGTTTAAAAGGCCCGGTACGGGCCAATATTTGGTGAAAGAGGGAAACAGCCCCCGTAAATCAACGGCCCAAATAGTATAAATGCCCCGGGTCTTACAAAGCGATTGATGTCTTCCTTGTTTAGTGTGCCGCTAATAACAAGAACACCCATTCAGAGCAATCACCCAATTTTTACCTGAATTTTAAAAGTATTTTTTTACTAAACGAGCTAGTACGAAATCTGTTTCGTACCTGTTACGGAATCACGTACGCAAAATATTTATTTTTCTCATAAAACATTGTTTGTGATGCCGTATTTACTTGGGATTCAATTCAAATATTTATAAAATACATGTACTCTGCAAAACAGAAAACAGTTTTGTAGATTCCGATGACGTCTTAAATAAAAAAGTCAGATTTATGTTGAAATTTCGGATTAAGTAATCCAGGAAAATCTGTTTTAATTCTCCAAATCTGGGATTTATCCAAATTTATCCAAATTAGGGATCTACACTAATAATATGTGACGCACCGGCTAAATTCCAGTAGTAAAAATGAAAACCCTACCAAAATAATCATGTAGTCGATCATTGAATCACTAATCAGTGAACTATTGACAGCACTAATATTATTTAAAAAGTTCTTTGACAAATGACACTAACTTTTCGCAAGTAGTATTCAAAATTCCATAGCTATAAGTTAGAGAAAACTGAATTTAGTTAATACCATGTTTGACCCAATTCTCAAGGCTGATACATACTTAAAACATGTTTAAATATGCATATGACATGCAACAGATCAAGCTTTACGTCTTAATTAGTAGAATCTCGTCTTATATAATATAACTGGAAAGGTGCGTACGCGCCATCAAAAATACCGTAGGGTAAAAAATGTTTCGTAATTATTCCGTAATTATCAAGTTTGAACTAGATTTACGGGTAACCTAAAAATCCATTTAATAATATGTACTTACAACACGTAATATAAACTGATTAAACAGTTAATTTAATTATATTTTATATATTCAACATTCGATTTATTTACACACGTTTTACGGAACATAATGAAAACGAGTTTGTTTATGCGAATAATAGTCCGAACGTTTCCTGGCCATTAAAGACCTATTTTCATTTCAGATTCTCAGTTTAATTTGAGCTTTTTATCGTTTTCCTTAGGTAAACCTCATTTATAAACATTGGCAATGGGCAATAATACTAATCATTTGAATTCCTTCTAAGAAGAATGTATTTAAATTCAAACTAACTCGCAAGACTTATGGCACATGTGCTTTGCCAGATCTACCAAGACATTGTCAGAGAATCGTGTTCAACTAAAAATAAACAAGATATACATGAATAATTCATTGTTTATCTGCATCTCATTATACAGATCATAATTCTACTTTGAAAGCGCATCTAATTGTACCCTTTAATAATAACTTGTATTTGTAACAAACACTTGAATTATTGTGATTGATATTCAGTTCAGAAAGTTTGAATATTAATATGTATAACAATTGATCATACCCAGTAGAAGAATCCATAGATTACATATATCCCTACTTCTATATGTTTCCGATTATTCTAGATTACTTGAATATATGTAACTACTACTTTCTCCAGAGATGCGTTTGTGTAAGCTATGAACTCTTTATGAGAATAAGAAATATTACCACAGTTAATGCAATTATAACTACCGATGTCTATGTATCTGTCTGTCACTTTCTATGTGAGCTCAATTACACTAAAAGCCATGTAGATGTGTGGTTTTACCAATTTAGAACTCCAAAGATAGTTTAAAATAATTATTATAATATACTTGCGACAATGAGCATAAGAATACCAAATACGACACTAAAATACGTACCTAAATATCTCAATGTGGCAACGAAACAGGGCTTATAAAAATATCTCTACAGTTTTAGCCATAGTATAACTTTTTGTTGTAGCCTTACCGACTTGATACTTTTGCCTTTTGTAATGCAGTTAATAGTTCTTTATAAAAAATATTAATTATTATACGAATAGTAACCAGTCAGCACACCTGTCAATTACCAACGCACCTGATCTACCATAAACATAAAAATACCCTGTCGCACAATGGAGAACAAACGTAACAAAATTGAATTCACAAAAAAAAATTTGTCTAATTACTTGTTTTAAACGGCGAAGCAGACGTCACGCCTATAGATAGATAGATGTCTTTGACTTTTTAGCAAATGGAGCAAAAAGTGCGCGTGTCGTCCGTTTGTAATGGAAGTACTAATTAAGTTTGAAACAACATATGTCTTGAGATCGACCAAGCAAGGAAGCTACTGTAGCCTTTTATTTTTCCACAGACCTTAATGGACATTCTCATTAACCGACTTAAAATATGCTAAAATCACCAAAACGACACACAACTAAATTTTATGAAACTTATAACAATAAATAAACTTGAATTTTACGGGCGGACTAATGCTGATAAATATTTGACGTATCTGCCTTATACACCTCAAGTATTATTACCATAAAATTCATTACCTACATTTGCACTTGGAATGCAATATTGAAGAGAATTAAATATAAAATAACCGATTGCAATGTATGAATAATAATCATAGGAATACTTGAGGCCGTGTATACAAGAGTGTGTTGCGTCATGCATGGTAATAAGAAGACATTACAAAACTACACACCATTGTTCTGGGTTCGCGGAACACCGTTTCTTGGTGCGCCTGATCAGTGGTTAATAGGGCTCGCATCATTGTGCATCTCTTCCAGTTCCCACAAACGAACACGAAATCGACATCATAATTCCATGAAACAGTTTAGTAGGGAAGTGTTAGTCGCTGTCGTCACGTAAATTGGCCATAATTAAGTTAGGTACCACAAAGAAATGAAAGAGTCACGTACGCAACGTTCCCAAAGGACTCATCTAAAAATAAAGTTTCCAATGCAAACTGCGCTGCATCCACCAATCTAAAGATAACATTGCGCCAACACGTGTTAAAGTTATAAGTTTAGTGACCCCCTGATGTGTGACGTGACGTCAGGATCCGTCGCAACCATTACTCGACGTCCTACGGTGATCTGACTGTTTTTGTACTCTCGCTCAGAGCATTTAACAAATGTACATTTAATTGTTTTGTAACGAGGACAATTACAACACCAGGAGTTGCTTAAAAAACGTGAATAGCAACCCAAGCACGTTAATCCTTCACCGCGTTACGATGCGGAAGAATTTTTAGCGAAACTTAAAAAGAAAGATTTTGGGAACAATAAAAAGTATAAAAAAGAATTAAAAGTCTCCATATGTTTTCGGTTATGTGGTCTATTAGAGACAATCCTAATAAAAACGAAATTTCTTATAGACGTTAAGGATATACCAAAAAGATTGTTTTGCTTAAAAAGTATACTATTAACGGAGAACAAAAAATATTTTGTTTTTTATTGACCCTTTCAGTTAAACTAAACTTTGTTAGGAGTGGATTCATATCGGATTTATACTTTGAGGTGGTTTGTTCCCGTAACTACTTAAGCGTAAAATCCAAACCCATAGCTACTATGTTATTATATGGAAAAAGTTCTAGTACTACTTTGATTGACTAAACTAAATTAACACGATACTGGTCACAAGATCCAAACAGTATGGAATGAGAGATTGAAAAGCCGAAATAAGATATTCGATGGTCAGGCATCAGAGAATTCAACCTCCCGAGCTGTTTTCAGGCATTTACGTGACCGTGAATAATACTAGCACGACAAGTACAAGTGGGCTTTTACAAAAAAAATAATTGAATTATTCGCTTCCTTCAAGAACTCGGTAAAAAACTACGACTAAAATTCCTTTGAGTTTAAACGTCACATTGAAATATAAGAGGTACGGTTATTTAATCTTTATGTCATAGAAGCACTCCGTTACTCATATGATAACCGTCCTACCTACATTTTGTTATTTAAAACATCAAGGGTAAGGTAAATAAAGTTTGTGTAATTCGGAATTCAAAGAAAATTTATAAGTTACCAGTTTATGCCCGCGGCTCCGCCCGCGTATATGTTGGTTATCGCGGCAAACAGTAGCCTATGTGTTATTCTAATATATCAGCTATATTACTGTAAAATTTCATCCAAATCCGTTCAGTAGTTTTTGCGTGAAAGAGTAACAAACATCCTCACAAACTTTCACATTTATAATATTAGTATAGGTGGTGCAACATTTGTCACTTGGTACAGGAAAGTCAACCATTCGTGTGTTTGTGCGAGTTGCATGTGTCAATCGTTAAATAATGTTCCGGGAACCATGGCACAGCGCCCAGGACTCGCTCCACTGACGCCCTAGGGATTCACCACTAATTTACAAAGTTACTATGTGATAGATGAACTTTAAATATATGTAGTATTTATAATTTATTGAAAATCAATTTCATTGAAAATCTGCGAGTTTAAAAGTTTTGCATCTGACAATGAAATTTGCAAAAACATAATTAAAGAACTATGAAACCATTCAACCAATTTTTCTCACTTTCTAATTTTCCGTATACGCATGAACACGAAAACTCGGTTACTGTAAAATCTTTGCAGCTGTGCACAGGATACCTACAAATTCTAAGTAGTATTCTAAAATAAAACATTTTCATTTTTAGATAAATACCATATTACTTGTCTGTGTTAATTAACACTTACGTAATACGTCCTACTTTTTACAAATTACTGCGACTTTTAATTACATATTTTACTTAAAGATTATTTAAAAACAAAATAGCACTTAAAATTTATCTTAATTTAAATGAATTCAATTACATCTCCAACTAGGTTTAAAATGCTAAATATTACAAAAATGACGTTAGTGTCCTGTACTTAGTATGTTAATAAATAATGCATTACAAAATTTGATGTTAATGGCCGTATAGCTCGTTAGATAAGAAAATATGTACGCAATGGTATTAATTTTAACTTGAGTATGTTAAATGTTTCTTGCACAAATATTTATAACATACGCTCGAAGAAGTATTTTTAAATATATGCTATTCAACGACTTCTGACCCGACTAAAAAACATTTTTACGGAACCATACAATAAAATTTTAAAGATGATATTCCAAACCAACAATGTCTGTGGCATTTCTTTGTGTATCACGTTTTTTATTGAATTTTTTGAAGCTTAATCAATCATAATCTTTTCCACACACTGACTGCTTTCGTGCCTTAACGTACTTATGCGTATTATACCTACTTGGTGGGTGAACGAATAATAAGTATAAACGGGTTTTTTTACGTGCCTGTCTTATACACAGTATTGTACTGAAAATGATTGTTATAGACGCCTGTCTGTCTAAACATATAAAATACATGTTGGTTAAATCGTGATCTTACGTCTTGTAATTGAAAATAATTATTGGCATTTTATTCAAGGTGAAGCTGTGTCCTTATTCAACATCGAT
This sequence comes from Hyphantria cunea, assembly GCA_003709505.1. Lineage (NCBI taxonomy): Eukaryota > Metazoa > Arthropoda > Insecta > Lepidoptera > Erebidae > Hyphantria > Hyphantria cunea. The sequence continues at coordinate 547,320 of PKRV01000125.1, forward strand.
GAATATGTTCGCTTCGTGTGTAGGCTTCATGTATAATTTATAATTATATAATTGTTTTTACGAAGTCGTATTGAATAAAGTTTAAAGTTTCATTGTTTTGAAAGCTAGCAGTAAATTAACGAAGAATCAATGTTATCTTGACTCATCATGTTTGCTCACTAATCTACATTTATCTTAACTTGATATTTACGTAACGTTTTATCAAAAGTGGCACATCGATTTATTGACACGCCTCGGCGTTATTCCACTTCCTTAACGGGCTCAATACTTTCTCGCATTTTATGTAATTTCATTATCATACAGTTATTAGTTACACGGTAATGTAATCATTGTTCTAACTTCTGAACACAATGAACTCACGCTTACCTACGCGAGTTTCGACATGAACATACTTCATTAGGTTTACAAAGTAATCTGTAAAGTTTCGGTGAGTATCTTGTCCTCATTTTTTTGTATGAATAATTCCTGACTTATTGCTCAAATTGTAGGAACTGGTTTTTCATGCGAACAGTTTGTTTTTGACCTCTGTTAGTTATTTCTACTTAGTAAATTTAATAATTTTACATGTTTTATTTAATTATTAATCCATAATCATCATTTCAGAGAAGTTTGATGTTTAAAAATTCAAGTTCTGTAATGTACAAATGTATATAATTTGCTAGAATGTGCAAATTATTGTGCATTGTAAAATAACGCTGCATTAATCGAGGCGAAAGCGTCAGATGAATTATTCACAGTTTGTTAGGTTTGTTTCACAATTTACAAACCACATCCAAACTACTGGAATTCCCGTTAGAGGTCACCAGTTCCGATATGACACGATGATGTAATAAAAGTACGTACCATAAAAAACTTCAGAGTACAATATACTATGTACTTGTTTTCTAACAAGTACTTCATCTTTTTTTATTTTACAACTTACGATAAAATTAAATAAAAGAGATAAAAAATTAAAAAACAGGCTCAGGTAGTGAGTATCAACTCGGGTGCCCCATTTATCATAAGTTGACACAAATCCGATCAAATATATAACGGGATTTAGATTTTATATTAACCCAATCGGATTTTTGGTTATAAATTTCTACCTGTCTAATGCGATTATTACGTAAAATAATATTTTTCCACTTTTACGCTCGTAAACCTTGCGCTGGTTACGTAACAGACGCAGTATACGTCCCATAAGCATAGATAAATAATTTCTATGTAAATTTATTATTTCGTCACACCTTAGCCCTTTTGGGGTAATCAAGTAGTTGTGCTGCGCAACTTTTAAACCTATAGTATGCCAATCACTTCTATCAGCTTCTCACATTATATGAGGTACTACGCAACTTCGCTTAGAGTCACAGTCCATCTAATGTAACTACTCAGTTTGGGTGTGAAGGAAGAAGATTTAATATGTTCGTCGAGTGGGGTCAGACGGAATGACCCGTGGGGGCGCGGCGCTTGCCTCAATTAGCTGGCTTATACACGGATCACCAGATTCGAGGCACTGCGCCCGCGTCGCCCCCGTTACGAACCAGCCTCGAGCTGCACTTTCTCCCGTGGACTTATTTAAAATCGTCTCCAACGCATGATCGACGCCCCATTGTTAACATAGATCATTACATAATAATATTTGAGGTGCCGTCAAATTTACAAAAGAGATGGTTTTGTTAATGTGTAATGATGCGTATTCTTTACCGCTGCCATTTAATTGTTAGGCAATAAATGCACGTCTGGTTAACCTATGTAAAAATATTACTTAAGACGACCGCTGGTGTTCACGCCTTGTCCATAGTTTAGACTTATTGAAGCTGTCAATCTGCCTTTCATTGCAATTTATAAGCCTAATAATTCTTTCACTTTAAAATAAATGTTTCAAAAGAAGTTGCAAAATCGTTCGTAAATAAGAGACTGTAAATTTAATTGGAAAAAACAAATGAATACGTTGAATTGTTGTATTGTTCGAGGTGTTCACTGCTATTGTAAGTTCAACAGTTTTGTGTACCTGCCGTCACGTTATTCATACAGAAATATCATTTTATTTTATTCATGGTTGATCAAACAAACGATTTTATTTCGGATCGCTTTAAATACTTTATATTAAAAATTTAATTTATTTTTTTTCTGCTCTCAAGTGATATGTTTATTGAATGTAAATAATTATGTTTTTTTATCGATTTACCTCCTAGTCACGTACAATTTGCAATAAATATATATGTATATTATATATATTGCAATACATATTTTCAACGGGGTGTATTGTACGTTGCTACGTTGCTATGCCCTTTGATAATATATATTCCGATTTAAAATATTCACTTTGACCTTAATTTTAAATATATATATTAAATAACTTAAAAATACATTCAATGGCGATTTAATTTGTCCAGAGCGCCTGTCATGTTTTATGGATCCCATTAATTGTTGAGTTCTCGAATGCAATACAAGTTGGCATCTCATTTGAAAGATTGTTAAGTTTCATGAGCTTTTTTGCCGTCCTTGTTTCAAAATGAATGTTGACTCTGAGGGCTCGAAGGGTGTGTAAGAAGGTCATTGACCCCGTTCGCCGGCATGCGGTGAATCGGCCCAGAATGGATTATTTCGAATCACCGCAACAGTCCTACATCATTCCCAATCGGAAATTCCACGCTTGATGTCTTCTTTGGTAACAGCGCTGCTTTCGTTATGATTTATGAGCGGTGCCCTCCGACTTGTAAATAATTACCTGACGTTATTTTGTAGGACTGCATACATAAAAACCATATTCGGTCTTCACGATAACACACTTCTTGGTTATCAAGTAAAAACACAATATTGTACTTCTAACACTTAAGTACCAAACACAATGATAGATTATAATTAATTCACACGCTATTGTTGTAGAATTAATTTAACGCATTCACTGTGTGACATACATAATGTGCGGAAAAAAATGATTATTTTTAATGTTATTCCATCAGCTTATTGTTTAATTATTTTTTTTAATTCCAACACTTTGGAAACTATATGCATGTTTATTAATATTTCAAATCAAGAACTCGAAGTTTTGTTATTTGAAGGGTAATCTTCGGAAAGTTTCCGGTGAGTATTGTAAACATTAAGGCCACTTTGTAATTAAATAGTGCACTTCTACAAAAAATAATAATAATAATAACATATTATTTTTGTATGTATATATTGGTTTAATGTTAGCAAGCAGATCATACTACAAGGAACTGCTCACTGAATTCTTTATTGTATCCTTATTTTTTTTGGGAAGTTACTGATTCCCACACAGTTCACGCTAGTTTGGGAGTCAGGGCTTGCACTTGAATTGTACCCATACTTTGTAACAATAAATAAATTTAATTTGATTTGATTGATTGATTGAATTAAATTTTTCATTTATTTAACTAAATTAGACTTATGACTTATTACGTTTCTAAGATGTCACTACTCCTAAAACAAATATTTTTTTACGTATGTAACATTTATACCAATTGCAGTATATTAAAAAATCCAATTAGTATTAATAATACTCCGTTCCAGAAATACAAAATCTTGTTAGACAAGCATTGTTTTAGTTCGAAAAAAAAGATTTCAACGCGTTCTGATTTCTCTCACCAACATCAAAAAATTGTGTGGTGCTTAATATTCCGTAACCTGTGCCCTAGTAATAATTTAGCACTTCTATTAACACAATTAACGTCTTTTTTGAACAAACACCAGGCTCCTGTTCCAGTTATCACTTATTCTATTAACGTGCTTTGTTATAAACACAAGGTATGTACACTGGTATTGTCTATTTAGGTCAATATTTGATATATCTACGTATACAAGTATGTATATAATAGTCTAAAGAAAGATAGCGAAAGAGTTACATTCGAGAATGTTGAAGATTAATTTCTAATAATTAAAAATAATTGAGTTAAATTGGTATACGACATGCTACAAGAAATGTGTGTCATTCTTAATTGTGATTATGAAATTATAATAATAAAAGTTGTGGAGAGTGCGACACGTAAAAGTATTAAAGTTATAATGATATTTTTCGGTGTGATGACGGTCTGATTACATTTAGTTTAATAAGATGTAACAAATTATCTCATGGCTAGTCTATATGTGACTTAATTTTTTTGAGCATTTAAAATACTGTTGTGCTTGTTTCACCGCTTACAGAAAAGTTCCGTAGGACTGACACAATTTTTATAGAAGATAATTTGACGATTCTTACGTGAAGTTGCCTCCTGTTTTTGTTAACACACAACGCCATCCAATTCTAAGCTAAGCAGAGGTTGTGTTATGAGTCTAGATAACTGATATTAATGCATACTTATATATCCTTTTTTTGTAATTACTTATATATTATACATACAAAACACCCAAACTCCGAAATAAATATATACAAAGCATACAAACATTTGGTCCGACCCGGGAATCGAACCCAAGACCTCACACAGCAATCGCATACGCTACCACTGCACTGCGGTACCGAGGCAATAAAATTATTCCAGATAAGCTATTCGAAACTTATCGGTGATCGATGAAACATTCATATCTTTATTCATCTTTATTACTACCAAACAGGAAGGTTTTCCTGATAATGAAAGAGTGACAATTGACGTAAACGTTTATGTAAACGTTTACGTTACGTATTTTTTAAACCCATATAATAAACACGTCACCACCCTAATGGACGCAGTTATTATTATTTATGTTTTTAACATCAAGGTTTATTTTAAGACACTTCTACTCATTGTATTAATTCAAACGTCAGTATTCACATGCCAAAGCCTTACAAGAATATATTACTGAACAAAATGAAATATAACACCGTGACGTACTCAATTTGGTGAATAAATAGAACGCACTTTAGTTTCTACCGCTGACCTTTGTTGTACAAAACACTTTTACTGAACAGTTCAAAAGTGAAATGTATAAATTGTTATCATCGAGGATTAGTATGCACAGTAATACTTTATTGAGTCTTAGACGATTTAAGAGACTAAACATTGTTTAAAATTAGGATTACAACAAGAACAGACGGTCTACTTGGTGGTTAAATGGATACCTTTTAATTATCTCGATGGCATAGTAGTTGCGTATGCGACAATTGTGCTTGAGGTTTCGGGTTCGATTCCCGGGTCGGGTTAAATGTTTGTATGATCTGCAAATATTTGTTTCGGAGTTTAGGTGTTTTCTATGTATAATATGTATGTGTTTACAAAAAAAAAGTATTTATGTATTTATATCAGTTAACTTGTACCCATAATACAACCTCTGCTTAGTTTGGGACTAGATGACGTTGTGTGTTAAATGTCCGGCATATTTATTTATTTTATTTATTTGAAGATGTAGATGAAAGGCATTGTATCTTAAATGGGAGAAAAGCGTCTTCTGTAAGATTGACCAAAACTGTATCAGTCAAAGTTGCCCTCTACGCTTATACGCTTCTGGCGAGCTAGACTGTGATAAGACCTAAGTTGGCTACATGTAATTATTATAAAAGATATCACACAGAGCTTGGCACTACATTCTTACAACTCACGTTTCGCCAGCTGTCTGACTCAACCTCTAGCTTTCGATCGGCGTCTATTTGGAAATTATTTTTTCGATACGCTCCATTTACTGCGTTCATCTATAACTATTATCATAAAAAAGCTTTAAACATGAATCATACTTTTTCTCTATGATGGAATAATGTACATAAATTGACTGTTCATGCATTTGGTCAAATAACTATTACTGTTTCTTATTTATATTATTTTTGGTTGAGTTTTGATACATTTTTTTTTAATATTGATCTTCGTCAGCTCTTGCCGTTTAACAGGTCCATCAACATTAACTCGACAAATTGATCTCCGTCATGTATAGCGATGCGGAATCATAATGTGAGCTCTTCTTTGGACATTACGTTCGAGGGCAACATGCGCACACCCCGCTCGATGTCGTGACACTAACTAAGTACTCGCAACTCGTACTTATTCCGGACAAACTTTGCAAGTATGTAGTCCAGTGTACATCTTGATAACGCCCCGAATGCCATAAAGAATATTCACAAATTCCCTTTCGGAATTCTCAAGATGATTGTCTGCAACAGGCATTAATTTTCGCTTTAAAATGTCAAAGTTGAAAATTGATTTACAGTCAATTGTATGCTTGAAGTTTAGTTCAGTATATGATAAAAAGGTTTAATTACTGGTCGACCACAAATTGTACTTACCGCAGCTGAGTTACATGTTTATTATCCGATTGCGAAAGAAGGAGGTTTGTTTTTCGAGTGCCCTAAAGCCTAAACGGCTTGACATATTTTTATGTCAGTGGTGTCAATAGACGTCTTATTCGTGACAGTAACACTGGGTACATAAAAGTAAAAAAAAAGCAAAAAAAAATTCAAAAAATCTTTTTTTTTTCCACTTATTTCCATATTTTCAGTTCGTTTCAGTCGGTTTCTTTAAATAATTCGTTACTTGTTTTTACAACTAAGTGATAAAAATAAGCTAGTGTTCACCTAATGACAAAAATTTCATAGTATCTGTGTATAAACACTCGTTTTTTCGTTGTACCCGGTATCATTTAATTTTATATGTACGTTGACATTCTGTGAGTAGGGTTGCTAGCACTTCTTCTTTATTTTGATATGTCTCACTTCAACTCACATGGTAACACCAAATTAGAGACACAACGCTATTATTTAACTGGTTATGTCATAGTAAAACAGAATGGTAGTTTTATTTCCAGCTTAAATATCCGATAAATCCCAAAAGTACCTAGTCTCTTGTTTCCTGGTAATAAAATAAGCTTGGTTGTAATTCTCATCGAATATTCCTTTAAAAACAAATTATATATTCATCATATTAGAGAGCATTAAAATTATAAATTCAAATAGATTCATTGAATTAACCTTTGCAAACAATAATATCTGCATCTACAGCTAGAACAAATTGTACTCACGACCGTGTGATAATACTGCACATCCTTGTTCCGATCAAAGCTTCAGTGAATCACGCCGTGATTGAGTTCCGCGAATTGGTTTGCATGCCACATTACCGTTAAAACCTTTATGGTACTAAATTCGCCTCGAGAACCAATGTCAAGTGATAATTCCGATGTAATTATGGCGCCTCAGAAGTTTATACGAAAGGAAAATTGTTCATTTGTTGATAATGTCTGCATTTTGGCTGAAATGAGACTGTTATTGATCTCAAATTGTAAGCTTAAAGTTTAAATTTTATAGGTATAAAAGCTGTACTTAAAACTTGTAATGTTTTAATTAGAATGTAAGATAGTATCCAAGAAACTACTGTGATGGTCATGTCATGTCCGTAAGCGATTTCTTATTCACTTACCATTAACAATTTAAATACTAGAAAATATATTTTTGTAACTGGTTTTATTTACCCGCCAACCTTAAAACCAACATGATAAAATGTCTTGAAAACTCTAATGAAAGAAGGAAAGGAAGAAGAAATATAATGAAAGCTTTTATTAAAAAGAAAACAGACAAATCTTAGATCTTTTAAACTATTCTACGGATTTTAATGAAATTTTCAACAACAGATAGAGTGATTCAAAGGGTTGGTTCATACGTGTACTACATAAATTTTATAGTAGAGAAAATACGTAAATTTTTTAGTCTTCCGTGCGAAGCTGGATCGGGTCGCTTATCTTTAATAGATTACTTTATGACTTTTATACTTTATTTAATACTATTAAGTCTTTTACCATCTACCCTGACTGCGCAAAAAATACTGTAACGTAAATTGCATATAACTGGCCGCCATCTATTCATAATTATAATGTTGTGTACCAAATATGCTAATAACAAAACAGTTTCCATTTCAATCTTGCATTTACAAGCAAAGTAATTTTGATCTTTACATAAGTCAGTATTTCACGTAACAAACCATATAACCAACAACCAAAAGGATGGCTAGCCAATAATTTATCTTGTACTCAGTCTTGTTTTTCAAATGTAAACATTATCTAATTTTAGTTATCAATTGCACGGAGTTATTATATAAGTTCAGATACAAACCCACGATGACAGCTTTGAACTGCCTTTGCGCAATATCTTTGCAGCGATACGTTATATAAAGACGATACGCTTGCTTATTAGATACTAGGTATTTACTTTTAAAATACTTTGTTTTATTATAATAAGAGAAACAAGACACAACATTTAAACTTGTAGCCTTGTAATGATCAGGTGCACAATAGTTGATTATCTGTCACTGCGTTGTTAAAATGCTGCGATACATAAATATATTGAATTAAAAATAGTTCTTTACTTTTTCTATTATCCAATATCATTTAAAACTTTTTTAAACATTAAAGTTATTTTCTGTTTGTATTTTAACAAACTACAGGATAACCTGTCAATGCTAAATTACAATAAAATTTTAAAGTCGACTAAGATCTTTGTCGGCGTTGTTACTGCTTTTAAAAACTAAAAGATTTTGTATCTATTCAATAATATTTAGTTTTTATAACTGACAATTTTGACTTTGTAAACGTAATTTTACAGAGGCAGTGAAAGCGATCTGATATACACACGTCACAACTGTCCTACGAACACGCCTTCAAACGTGTCAAGGGCCTTTTCACTTTGTAACATATTAACTCTAGGTCACTTAAAAATGTTTAAAAGTAAAGTTAAGTCCACTAAAAAACTCAAAATTAGTAGATAAAGATAATTTGTAAAAGGCGCAGGCGGGCACGGGTGTGTCAGCACGCGCAGGTTATCTCCGTTTGGGACAGTTCACTCCTTATCTAAAAACTTACACTTAAACCCACTTACTCTTAAGTAAATATTTGACTTAGAAAGTGCAGTTCCGTGTAACACGTTCATAGATAACATGCGTGTTTGTGATTCTCTGAAAGAAACTCGCACGTTGAAAAAATAATTCCAAATGAAATACATGTTCATTGAGAAATAAACACACTATCTCCACCCTTGACATAAGATTTATAATCAGCTTTGGATTTCTATTTTATCTGGAAAACAAAACATTTGTTCAGTATGATTACAAAAAACTTTAATCTCTATTTAAGTTGTTAGTGTTGTAAAAAAAATTTTAAACGTTAAATAGCTGCTTTTAAAATCTATGGCAGTTATCCTGGGTTAAAACGATTCGAGTTTTTTTTATTTAAAAGTGCTTAAAGCTTCTCATAATTCTAAAAAATAGATAAGTTATAACAAGGAAATGAATAACATTTTAAAATTTGACAGTGATAGGTGATAGTAGCTCCTAATGGTTTTTACAATCAAAATACAAAAGGTTGTCAGTAGTCGTACAAGATTGCAATACTTGGAATATAATTTTGCACTATGTTAGTCTCTCTCATATAGAAATAAGAATCCATCTTTGTAGGATGGTAGTTTGATACATACGACATTATAACATAGGTACTTGTAGGTTTAATCTGTGTACAAAGATCGTGTAACGGTACTGGAGTCGAGCTGTCCATTCAAATGTCTCAATCGCATTACGTCACTGCTGTGCGCACATTAATATGTAATTATTTACAGTACATGCATATGTACGTCACTCAAGTATATTGTGTGTATCCTTAATGGTGCTGTCAATAATGATCCACTGGGTTTTTGTGTCTACCACAATCAGTTTGTAGGCGACAAAAAATACAACATTGATTTGTGATAAAACCCGGGGCCTAATAGTTTTCGTTTAATTGAATGCTTTGTATTTTTTTTCTTATCAATATATAAAAATATACGACGACATTTACAAGATTCATAAAAAAATAACGCTACCGTCTCTGAGGAAATATGAAGTACGTAACTTCGACCTGTCTAATGTTAGTAGCGACGCAAAGTCATAATTTTACGTCCCACTGAACACGATTAAAAACAAACGGCAAAGGCCAGCAACACACTTGTGACGGCTCTGGTGTGGCGGATGTAATCGCTTACTATCAGGCTATGCGTCTGCTCGTTTACCCCCAATACCATAAAAAAATAACGAAATGGTTTGATATTATAAGCAGCGTAATAGATTTAAATTTGCATTTATGTATACTTTTGTACTTATATTTTACAAGGTAGTATATATAATAGCCATCACTGCCGTGTAAGATTGGCATTTCATTCACAGAGGTCACGCTGTATGTTAAATAATATTTATATAAAGATACACTCGTTACAGACGTACACTTTTGCCTTAGGCTGTGTGATATAAGATGGACACAATGACTGGTAATATTCTCACGATCCTTTGTCCTGTTAAAATAAGGTAGCTATTGTCGTGGATACGGTTGAGAGACTCGTCGTGAGCACCCTCAGGATTGCGCTGCGACGCGATAAGAATTTAGATTGCTTTCTTCGTTTCAATAGATGATTTAATAATGAATAGTGTATGCTTGAGCGGATATGAGCATAACCATTGAGACACTTTATACTTTATTTGACAACGATGTCACATATCGTGGCAGCACATGTCAGTGTCGTTATTAATTAACTGAGCTCGGAATTCACCCTTGAAAGCGATTACTTTAACCTACGTTACATTGTAACAAGATACAAGAACGATGGTTCCTTGTTTTTTTTGCTACGGTTAAATAAAACCGTTACATAACTAAGATTGGAATAAGTTTTTAGACAATAAAATTCAGATATTAGCTGTAGGTTAAAAAATAGAAAAATAATAACCTAACTGTAACATATTTATGTCATGGAATTGTCAATTAGGTTTTTGTTGTCAGTGAACAGGTGATAATTTATTATTTTTCCTTTGATTAGATCGAGCGGTTGGCGCAATATGAGCGGCTTGTAGGTGGAGGATGCGCGCGTCGTCGCGCGGCGCGCCTTTCAGACCTGGAACGCGTGCAGGATCTATTTCCGCACGATTACCTAGCGCTGCACGATGCGGACGCGCCTGCGGCACTGGCCTCGCACCATGCACAGGTAACTTAATCATACAAGATACACGTTACACTTATTAACGAAATCACTCATAAAATATCAACAAACAGGGGATTAAACTGGTCCCAATCTGGGTTATCATTGAAAAAAAATCGAAATGTCACACCTGAAGCTACACATGTATAGCAAAACTATTGAACTCCAATATGACCTAGTTATACAAGGTTAACCTGAAATTGTATACTGATCACTGATTCAACATAGTAAATTTTGAAGTCGTTATCGGCAATAATTATGAATTATTTGGGTATCACAGCCAAGCATTTTTAAGCACGTTTATTTCTGCTATATGCGTGTGACATGATCACAGATTATAAAACATGACATAAATCTGTTCCAGAAACAAAAAAGCCTACGAAAACGACCGAGCTTGGATATCGGAGGGTCAATCAGTGCTAGCAGCACTAACCTTTCACCTCGAACGTTCATCATGGAAGCACCTGTCCAGCTTAGCCCTCTAGGCACCACCTCCCCACCGCTAGACCGCCATTTATTCCTCTTCAGCGATTTAGTACTCGTTGGAAAATCGAGAGGCACAAACTGCTTCAAATTAAAGGAGAGCGTTAGACTTGCCGAAATATGGATATCGTTGAATGACGGCGATGATACAGGTTTTCTATTTGGATGGCCGACTGTCAATGGTGTTGCAAACTATCTTGCCACTTATCCCACCCAGGCAGCGAGAGACACTTGGTATAGGTACGTATATAAATACTGTTTCTAAACTAGTGATAGATCCAAACTGTCACCAATAAGGAGTTCTTTATAATTTTGGATGATTTTGTTACCTAATATTAAAATTTCTTTCTTTGCAGGAAAATTCAAAATGCCTTAACCGCTCAACTGGCCACAGAACCAAAGTCTACAAATATACAAATTTTCTACAAAGATATGACGAGTTCAATTGAATTTGTGAGTATTTATGTGTCTATCAGCGTATGATCGTCAGGTGATCTATTTACAAACATTTTTTACTAAAAGTGTTTTTTGTTTTTACAGTGTAAGACAGTGTCTGTGAATCCAGACATGAGCGCACGTTGTGTCGTTCGTCAAGCGTTGCACGTCCTCCAGAATGGTAGTACAGAAGCAGAGGATCATGAAGGAGAAGGGGATAATGAGAGTGACGGGAGATGGGGAGCTGTTAATGAATTCAGTCTCTGTGTGAGAACGGGAAGAGATGCACCACCAACACCACTACGTGGCATTGAAAGGCCTCACGCTATACAGGTAAAATAAACTAAAGCTATTATCGCAAACAATTAAATAAAGTTAATATATGTTAAAGTAAAAGTTTTCAAATTAATTTGTTTGCATTAAATATAAATTAACTTGTTCATGATTATTACGTCAAAATAATTTAATTATATAATTACAAATGAATTTATAATTAAATAACTTAATTATGTAATTTTTAATATTATATTTTTAAATTTTGTGTCTGGTCGTATCAAACTTAGTGTGCCACTGAATGTCTTGTGATGAATTTAATTAACTTTTTACTTTTCATTTCGAATTTGGTCACTACATCAGAGACTCGGTTTAAAATTAAGATTTCTGTTACAATGAACTCTTCACGCATCAGGTGTTTTAGTTGCAATTTCAAACAAAATGATTTTTCCATTTCAGATGTCTAGAATAAGGCAAACATTATCAAATGAAGATGGATTTGACTTGGAACACGTTAATGCGAAAAATAACCCTTGTGGACTGGTATTCGAACTGCGTAAGAAGAACCAAGGATTAAAAAAGTAAGCATATATAAATAAATTCTTCAAAGGCAATGGGGAATGCAAGTTACCTTTTTTAAACTTCATTTAAGAAAGAATGCGCAGCTTGTCAGGCTGTGAATACGATTTATGTCGGTATAATGCCTGATCTGGCTACAATATAGTATTCATCTGACTTGATTGTATATTATGACCATACCACCATCTACCCACGTAAGACAATATTTTGAACTAAATATTATAAAAGACCTCGTATTGTAAACGGCATTAAATTTATATTTTCTTTTCAATTGTGATGTTGTATTGATGAACTAAGTTTGTTGTTGAGTTGATTTGTTGTATGAATTTAAAATAAAATAGGAAAAACAACAGAACAACTTATATATAAAGCAGCTAGATCGATCTATCCTGAAACGAAATAGTATGTTAGAGGTTACTATTTCTGTACTACTACTATATCTATACTAGGTACCCTACAGTATGGTACATAATCTTCAAATGTATAACTAACCACAAAGTTTAAACTTGACTGAAAATATTATAATTGTATACATTTTTTTTATGATTGTATTCAGTGTAAGCAAACTTTAACCCTTTGGCTGTTTCTTCTCCAGCGGCAATCCAGGCGGACGTGGTCTACGTCTACTCCGCCGAGGAGGTCGTCTATTCGGCGTGGCACTTACGCGCTTGTGTGGCGGCGTCGTGCCACCAGCTCTCATGCTAGCTTTGAGGAGACTGAGAGCGCTCGCGCCTAATACTCATGGAGTCTTCCGCAGGAGTGCTAATGCTAAAGCTCTGAGACTATTGAGAGATAAGGTAAGATTATTCGTGATAATATTTATGTCAATATTCGCTAATTATGCTCAATTCTATGTCATTCTATACACTTATTTACACGAATTAAATTTATTAGTGTAGGTAGGCATTTGTTGTTGTTTTTCATTAATTAAATTTATTTAATTTTCAATGTGTTTTCTAATTAATTCTATCTAAATAAACTAGTAGTATAAGTACTTGATTGTCTACTAAAAAGAAAAGTGTCCCCAACTCCGTGGGCCATAAATTCCATAAAATGGAACATAGAATTCCGTACATACGGTCATTAATTATTCCAGAACAAACAGTAGTTCTGATTTAATGCCCACATTTTTTAATATCGTGTAACTGTAGTGGCCTTTGTAAAGAATTTAATTTATAGCATTTTGTATAACACAATTCAATGCGAACATCCAAAGGAAATACTCAGTAAAAGAAGGGATCAGAGGCTGATCTACAGATTGATGGACAGCAGACAGATAGACCGACCATTCGCAATGTTTAGATCATATAATTACTTTGATTGGTAAACTGAAGACACATAAAATTTATTTACAGTAAAAGAATAGTAGGCAAAGACATAGTAGCCTCCAAATTCTTTAAATAATCATCGTCTTCTATGCTTATCTTAATAAGTGTTTTTTTATTAACAGTTGGATACATTGGGGCCATGGGCAGAGGGATGTCCAGAGCTGGAACGAGCACCGGTGCTGCTTTTGGCTGCACTCGTTAAGGAATTTTTCCGAGCTTTACCACAGCCACTACTCGCATCTGAATTATACCCTGCATGGCTACAAGTACTCAGTAAGTATTCCTCTCAATCACGATGATATTCATAATTGAAAAGATATATTTGAAAGGATTTTTTTTCAAACTTTTCTTTTTTTTACAGCATTATCACAAAACGAGAAAGTGGCAGCTGTTCGGTCTCTATTGCTGAAGCTACCTAAATCGCACTATACAATGTTGATGTACTTTATTTGCCTCCTTCAAGCTATCGCCAAGAAATCCAGCATAAACCTCATGTGCCCGATGAACTTAGGTGTATGTGTTGGACCAAGTCTTCTTTGGCCCAATACACCCTGTGACAAAGCTCCCAAAGCAGTGCCAATGGTTGTAGAACTCTTAATTATTAAAGCTGAAGCCTTATTTGGACCCCAGATTGTAGGTCTTTTGGGCAATGGCAACCCTGAAACCTCAAACGCTTTATTGGATTCGGGAGCTGAAGAAAGCGACAGTTTACATTCTGTTGGTATATCTTTAGACTCTATGGAATTGTCTACGCCACGTAAGGAAAAGTTATCACTAAGTCGAGATTCGGGTCTTACACTTTCGGAAGATGATTCGAATAGCAATGGAGGAAACAGTCCCGCACCACGAAATATCCTCCATAGCTTATCGGCGCCCACGTGCAATATGCAGCAGAATTCTAAACTAATGATGCAATACTCTACCGATAACCATAACGTAAACAGACTTCCTCAGATTGCTCAGAGGCAGAACGTATATTCCAACAAATCCGATCTTTATAGTACTGTCAACGAGGAACTATATACGACGCCGTATTTAGGAGAGCGCTACGTACATAATTCTATTAACATTGGAATCTCTAACGGTATCGATGAAAGAAATTATGTATCAAAAACGGCTCTTCAACGTTCAACAGCTGATATATACGAACAAAGTCCAGCGAAATATATAACTGGCTTAGAACCCCAAAAACCACCGAGAAGTAATGTTTCTAAAGCAGCCCGCACATCGAAAGTTTACAGCATGTTTGCTGAATCTCAAGAAGCAAATAAAAATGAAGTTAATAAAAATTTTAACCGAGCCAAGAGTTCAGACAATCTTTTAGAATCGAAACAAGAAAATATCGACAATAAACGGGACCTGGTTTCTAGTCAAGAAAATATAGTTTACAGCAATATACATGATTTAGCATTGTTCACAGAAAATATTCAGAGACAAAATCAATATCAGACGCATTCAGAAACAGTGTCTAACACGAACTATGCACGAGTGTACACGGGCTGGGAGAAAAAGAGCACTAATTATAACAATAAGTCTAGTAACTGCCCTTCAGAGAGCATTTATGGACTTATGACTAATAGCCAAGGTGAGACCTCGCAAAGCAAAGTAGATGGAAATATTACACCGGCAGCCACCATTTTTACAAGAAATGACTGGACTCGTCAAGCAGCGAGGACAAAAAGTTTAGAAGTAAGCGAAGAGATAAATTCAAATTCAGAAAAAATACGCAACGGTAACTATGAAGTTAATGTTACAAATTGTTGTCGAAAACGACGTTTTGATCCAGCACATATGTGCACAAAAAGCTGCTCAGTACAGCCAAACTCAAACAGGGAACAGGAAAAACACATGAACCCGTTACAAAATTCATATTCATACGTTGAAAATATCCACAGTAACAACACTGAAGAAAGCAAGAAAACAAGACTACGTAATTACAATACCAATAAACTCAATCAATCTAAGTCGTTGGCAAACATTATACTTCAAAGTGACTCTAGCAGTAGTGACACTCTGTATCAGCCACAGAATTCTTATAGCACCAGATCAACGGAGTCACCAGCAAGTGAGAATTCCTTTGAAAATTGCTACACAACACAATACATTGACCCTCTCTATACGTCAGTATACAACCGCCGAAGGGACATTTTTCATGACATGAAGTCGACTAACATGTTCCCTTCTGATATTTACAAAGCGACGCCGACAGCCGTTCAACCCGAGTACAACAATTCGGAGCAAGAGCACACAAAGAAACCGCCACATATGCCTCCACCAGTTCCACCACGGAAAATTGTGTACCAGAGGGTGCTCAAGAAGTTCCAACCAGTGCACGTAAATAAAGATGATAAAAATTTGCGATCTAAATCTGTGCCCAGGCTTTACAGGGAGCCATCGAACGGTGCTGATAAACAGGGGCAAAACAATGTGATCGCTCTGGACGGCTCAGAATCAGATACCGAGTCTGAATCATACGTATAAACGCTGAATAAGCACAAATATAACATTCGTTATTAAAAAGAAAATGTATTTTAAAGTAATAATACATATGTGTCAAATTAATTATGATCTGTTTTGAACAAAATTGTTAGAAACTTAGAATAATCTCGACCTTAGATTTTTAATGTTTAGATCCAGTTTGTGTACTACTTATTAATTGTTAAGACGCTATTACTTTATAGCGACTCGTTAAGGAATATATTGTGAATCCCGCCTTGAAAATGATAATATGTGACCATAACTAGAGTTGTTTTGGTGATGTAATTCCAAAGACGTAAGAATAGTTTCAAACTTAATGGTATTATGTAGATGGACGTATCGATGGGATGTTTATTATTTTGTCCTTAATCATCTGTTTAATATAGGACGTTTATATGCCGATCATTTGCTAATAACATTAGATATTTGACGTAGTGTAGCTAACACTAGGTGTTTATAGCGATTCTACTGATTGTATGTTAAATAATTTCTTATACATTAAATAAAACTAAACCAACCACAGAATATACAATTTAAATTATTCTCATTGACATTAATACTTTTAAATGAAATATAATTTAATATAAAATCTTATAAACAATGACTTGGAATGTAACACTTATATTATATTCCTATTTTATATGTCTAACGATGGATATAAAATAAACGTACTTTCATGTGTCATTTATATCTGAATATATAAATATTATTAATTAAAATCTGCCTGTGTATATAATGTATTATATATTGTACCTACTTATATGAAAAGTATATTAAATGGTTTTAATTGAACTGTTTTTTAATTACGTTATGATTAAAAAAATCTTTCAACAAAAGAATAGAATTCTAGAACACTAGCATTAAAACAAATTGGACTTGACTGCGTTATAAGTTTCTCATCAAAGGGACCATATCCTATTAAATAAAATACAGAGTTAACTGAATCCTACTTAGCTGCAAATATATTAAAGCACAAACTATTAT
The DNA here is from genome assembly GCA_003709505.1 of Hyphantria cunea. Taxonomy (NCBI): domain Eukaryota; kingdom Metazoa; phylum Arthropoda; class Insecta; order Lepidoptera; family Erebidae; genus Hyphantria; species Hyphantria cunea. The sequence goes on from PKRV01000125.1 coordinate 564,762, forward strand.
CTTTTTAATATTAGTAAATTCAATATTTTGTTAATACATTTTCATGACATACGCCTTTATCATAGAAAAAACTAGCTGACCCGACCAACGTTGCTGCATATAAAAATCGGACTAGCTGTTTCAGAGGAGTTTGGACACGAGAATTATTTATATTGAGACAATAAACTTTATTATTATTATTTTATCCTACTATGGTGAAGCCTAAAGGAAGGGTAATAGTTTTAGTAGTCTAAGTATGACTGAAACTATCCCGGTGGCGCAGTGGTAACGCATGCAACTGCTATGCTTGAGTTCTCGGGTCCAATCCCGGGTAGGACTAAATATTTGTATGATCTGCAAATATTTGTTTCTGACTTTGGATGTTTTCCTTAATATGTATATATATATTTCCAAAAAAAATCAATCAGTCAATGTAATTATCATGATACAAGTTCTGCTTAGGTTGAAGCTAGTTAACGTTGTGTTTGAAATTTCCGAAATAATAATTATTAAATACCTCTTAAAATATTTAAAATGGAAGACGGTCGTGTATGAAAAACCTGATTAATGTTCGAGAGTGCAAGCAGTACAGCATAATATGGCATTCTGTGCTTACTTCGGCAGGAATGACGTGTGGTATGATATATATTTAAAACAAAAGCATATTTTGACTGTTCGGTAGGCCTAAAGGTTTAAGCGGTCGCCATGCCGCTTCCTACTGCGCCAAGTGTTGTCAGTTCAAATCCCACACGGGACATCACTTTGTGTGATCCACAAGTTATTATTCGGAGTCGGGGTGTCCTTTGTGTGTCACATGGCATGTCATTTCATGTATGTAAAGCCCCCGCGACACAGGATATTTCCTAATTTGTTGTATATCTTGAACATTACGGTGTATAAATATTTCATCATAAAGAAAAATTTGGAGCACTGTCAGTTAGATTGAATCGTCATTATATATATATAGCAAGTATTAAAATACTTGCTATATATATATAATGACGATTAATAGTATTAACAAAAAAAATATCATTAAAAACATTATCTTCTCATTCATTGTCTGTTAGTCGTTGTAACGAAGTTTGTCAGGTCAGCCAGTATTAATATAAATGCGAGTGTGTCAGTTGTCTATCTGTGACCTGATGTTTAAAAATTATATATAATTTTTTTTAACGGAGTAGAGTTACCTTGAGTCCCGGAAACAAGAATTTGCCGCACTGTCTGTTAGATTGAATCGTCATTATATAAGGAACTCAAAACTCTCCGAGTGATAACTGCGTAAAAACAGCTCGGAACAAGTGTAAGGCAACATGGAAGATAATCAAGAATATGTATAAATCAAAGCCATTTTGACATATTTTGAAAGACGAATGGCCTTAACCCTTTCCTGAGAGGAGACCCGAGCCCAGCAGTGGGACATTATGGGTTGTTGTTGTTTTTAAAGCCATTTTAAGCGGCTTAAAATATTGACTTTGCCATCTCACCTCACACATATTTATGAGGTTGTTAATTTTGTACTAAAGCAGCTAACAATGTTTAAAATTAAAAAAGTGAACTTTTGAACCAAAAAATCTGTTGTCCTGTCCACAAAACTGCCATGCTTAGTAATATATATATAGTATGGAGCCACGGTTATATAATCATCTCCCAAAAGCTCTATTGAGCTTAGATAGTGTTGAGATTAAGATTTCAGTCTGAGGTTAACAAAATCTTACTTGAAAGGGCTTATTTCAGTGTTGATGAATACCTAAGTGATACGTTGGTAGTACCTATTACAACCACTCAATATGAATTATATTTATTATTAATCTTCTCTTCGACATGAATAATAATTTTATTAAAATTACAAATTAAATTCCACTAAATTGTAATAACACCTATTATACTGTTAATTCTTGTTTACTTCCTATGTATTTTTGTAATTAATTTTCTAATTTAATTATGTAATAGCTATATAATGAAAGATTTTAATATCTTAAGTAAGTGAATTTTGACATAATTATTTTTGCATGCTGGAATGCAGAGTGTGGCGTTCTAGCCACAAAGCGTAACAAAGATGTAACCCATTAATTACCCATATTTGCAACAAATAAAGTTTGAAGTTTAATATATTATAATAGCCTATCCATCTATATATAAAAAACTAAGTCGTGTCAATTATTCCATTTATAAGTCGAGAATGACTGGAGCAATTTTTATGATTTTTGTTTTTATACAAAAACCATAAATATATAATATCTTCGTCCAGTATCCGTCTAGCAAGTATTAAAATACTTTATAGCATTAACAAAAAAAATATCATTAAAAACATTATCTACTCATTCATTGATTGTTAGTCGTTGTCGTTACAACGACTTCGACTTCGTTAAGTTTGTCAGGTCAGCTAGTATTAATATAAATGCGAGTGTGCCAGTTGCCTATCTGTGACCTGATATTTAAAAATTATATATAATTATTTTTAACGGAATAGAGTTAGCTCGAGTCCCGGAAAAAGACAGAATAGTATTTATCCTCCAAATCATCCATTCAGAAGGTAAAAAGGAGGGTAAAATGGGGAATCAACAGGCGCAAATCTGATTTCAATGAAATGAAATAATTGGTATGGAGGTAGTTCGAGTCGTAGGCAAGTACCTATATAGAACAGTATTTATCCCCGAAATGGACCCATAGTTGGGAAACATTTCACTCACTCACACACACACACACACAACACAGCTAAACCAATTTTAACGAAATTCGTCATGGAGATACTGTTGTTCTTAGTTTTTATTTGATGAATCAGCGATACTTCTGAGTTCTAGTATTAATACATAACTAAAACATACAAGGGAAACGAAAACAACATCATCATCATTATCATCAACAACCCATAATGTCCCACTGCTGGGTTCGGGTCTCCTCTCAGGAGAGGGTTAAGGCCATACGTCCCTACGCTGGCCAAGTGCGGGTTGGGGGACTGGCAAGACTACGTTGTGGCTACGTAATCTTACCGTTGGATGGAAAAACAACATATTCGAACGAAAATAATTTAATCTTTCTTCAGAAAATTATCATAACATACTCTCATCATCATTATCATCACAGTCATAACTAAAAAAAATCTTATAAAACTGGTGATTACTAATAAATCATAAGTAATAAAAATAATTCATTTATATACAAAAAAATCTAATAATCAAAAACATAGCTTAGTCATTTAAAAGGCAACTATAATACTACTAAAAGTCTTAACACAATAAATTGATTTTATAATTTTTTTATTGAAAGTTAATATGAGAAACAATAAATATCTTACATTTTATTTCGTACAGTGTTACACACGTTTCAATGCTGTTGCTCTACAATCTTCCGTTCACATTAACTGATACATACGGTTCTTAAAATCATGACGTTTCTGTAGGTACCCTGCTACCGATTTATCTAAGACCCAACAAGATATGCAACATTACACAGAACGATTACTGCTTGAAATGGGGACCGTCATTCGAAAAAACAAAAAACGATCTCCAAGAATCATTGTAAGCATATAATTTGATTGTCCTCTCTGGATTGTAAGAATACGATTTTAATTTTATTTTTAAACGTGATGTAACTACTGTCAATTGCAGAAGGAGGTTCGACTCAATCTTATGTGTACACACCACATCCGTAAATAGAAAGGTAAAGAATTATAAGCTGTTTGAAACCAATCGTCCAAAACTTTATATATTCGGAAATTGCTATACTGATATTCAATTATTAACTAACTTTATAACTAATTTTAAACATCTTTATGTATATTCACAATCGATTAACTAAAATCGATAGTACTTTGCATTTTGTGTAGAAGTCTAATTGTTTATTCCGATCGATCTGAATACTTACTTGGGTCATATGGTAAATCGAAGAAAACCAAACTTTAATGAGGTCACGTTTTAGGGAAAAGCCATAGAGTAAAATTAAGTCATTGACCACCTTTTATAATGCTTTTTAAATTCGATACAGTTACTTTAAAAACTTAAAACTTACTTCATTATGCTAATGTAACGTATTAAAAAAAATACATTATATTTTCTTCACAGTCGCATCAATAAAATAGTTCACTTTGTGTTCATTTAAAGATACATTTTTATATGACAGTCCCAGTATTGCCAATTTATATATGAATGGAATGTTTTAAATTAATACTAAAAACCATAAAAGGAACATCAGTACTTGATTGATATCATTGATTGAAATCTATACAATAGTGAAACGTAAAACAGGAATCACTATATAAACCGTTTAAAACATGTAATATGGCGATTGAATACTAACTTATAACATCTTATAATTAAGAATATCTTAGTCGACGATATTGGCCAGCCGAATTAAGTTGGCATTCACACATAAATTATCATGATAGGACATCTTATTAAATTATTTATTCGTGTAATGAATCCTTTCTCATCTTGTCACGATATACCATGCAAGTCCAGCAGCATGGGACGAATTTATTTACGATGTCGTCGTTTATGTCTTAGGTGCAACCGTAACAGTGGTGTCCGTATTATTCTCCTCTCTGGTCTCTGGTGGTCTTTTGTCCTCTTCATCCTCGACAGGTACCACGTAGTTCCATGATTGTGTTACGCCAGTACCGAACAAGATGAAGTAGCACGCTGATGCGATGTATAATGACGCTCCTGTTATGAATACTGGTCGCCACTCTGCGAAACCGTTCTGTAATCATAGGCAGGGGAAATTTTATCAAATAGTTGAAAGCATGTGATAGACTTTATCTCGTATGGTATAGGCTCAAAGCTGAATTCCAAATATATGGGTAGGTACTACTTCGAAATACTCAAAATAGTAACAAAGCAGCTACATTAGCTCACACTTTGAATGTGTATGATATTTACATATCCATTTAGCTAACTATTGCGCTCCTTGCATTCTGAATCTCCAATTTAATAATAAAAGAATAGATTTTACTTATTACAAACCAATTTGTTAAAAAATTAAGAAATCTTACCCCATTTTTAGTGAAGTAAGCCGTTACGAGTGGCGTAACAAAACCAGCGGTGTTACCGATTCCATTCGCAATACCATATAGAGTACCAGCAAAGTTTGGTGCTAGATCTTGATGGTTCACAAGATTGGTAAGTGTGGCAGCTCCATTCGAACCCATGGAGAATGTGATGAGAGCTACAGACAGGATGGGCGCGCAACCAGTGTAACCCAGCGCAATTAGGAGAAGACCTGGCACGACGTGAGAGAACAGGCAGAAGAACTTCCTCATGAACGTCGTGGAGACTACGTTTTGTTTCACAATCCTGTAATACAATAACATTATAATAATAACATTGTACAACACCAAAAAATGACCAGAACACAAATTAAAATTTAGATATCTTGATTGATAGAGACTTGTCTCAAAAAATAAATTACGAAAGCATACTTTATTTACTTTCAGCAACACTTGGTTGAACAATTACTTGAGATTTTATACATAACATATACATACTAGCTAAAGGGGAATATACCGCATTTATTTTGTTTATAGCCTATAAATGAAATGAATTCGGTACATTCTCTTTTTCCTTATTGTTAGCTAAAGGGGAATATACCGCATTTATTTTGTTTATAGCCTATAAATGAAATGAATTCGGTACATTCTCTTTTTCCTTATTGTCCTGTGTAATAGGTGGCAGCAGTAAAGAAAATGTGAGGAAAAAGGGAAAATATTTAATGATGAAGATGATTTCATGTTTGATGATGTAATGATCTTCGATCATTATATATATGAGAAATTTATATCGCTATGCGACGCATTATTGCATCATTTCTGACTTATCATACTCACAGGAATAACTTTATCAGTGTAAATACTATTAGTAAAAATACTGAAAAGTTGCTTGTCGACAAAAAAACTAGAAGAAAATTACAAGGTTTTCACAGCATAAAAAACACAATGTTCGTGCAACGAAACGGAAAATTCCAAGTAACATTTTCTAAACAAACGAATCCGCAAAGTAATGTTCTGCTATTGTTGTCCATTAAAAATAAAACCATTGCAAGAAGTATCTTTACAAATCACAATTGCTTCACAATGACATCGTATATCCTTTGGAATTAAAACATCTTTAAAGATACACACATAGCATTTTACGGAGTAAAATTATTGTGTAATCATACTTAATTTAAGTGCTTGTCTGCAATGACGTAATGTTATTAACGTATTTACAGCAATGCTCCTAATCAAGCCTCGTAATACAGCCTAGCGAAAAACCGATGTGAACAAGCTTTAAAACTTAAACAATGGTGCCTAATTTAAATATAATCCGGTTTCGTACCTGTCACCGATGGCTCCGAATATGAGAGAGAATATCATTCTGGCGAGATACGGCAATGAGGACAGCGTTCCGGTAGACGTTAGGTTAAAACCGAGAGCGCTTGACACGAATTTGGGTGCGGCCGTCATCATGAAGTACAAGCCCCAGTTGCTGCCGTAGTGTAATATAACCATAGCGAGGAAGGGGAACGAGGTAAAAATTTTTCGGAATGGTGGTACGATCTGGAAGAACACAATTCATAAAATTAATGCATCTACATATTTCAACGGAAACGCAAACAGAGTAATAGCATAATCCGCATACCTAATTTATAAACATGGATTATTAAAGCTTTTACATATTAACTACTATCATAAGAGCTATTAAGTCAATCCAAAAACTTTACAGGGTATTGTAAAAAAAGTTAATTTTCATTAATAATAATAATAAATATTTCGAACATCTAACACAACACCATCTAGTCCCAAACTAAGCAGAGCTTATATTATGGGTACTAGACAACTGATATAAACACAAAATTTACTTTTTTTGTAAATTCAGACACATTATACATAGAAAACTTCGAAACAAATGTTTGCAGATCACACAAACATTTGGCTTTTGGCGACCCGGGAATCGAACCCGAAACCTCAAGCACAACAGTCTCATATGGTTCCACTGCGCCACTGAGGCAGTCATAATTAACGCTTTAATATTTAAAGTTATAGTTTGTACTTATTCTCCATATTATAGATTATTTCAGACCATCATTTAGGCATGACACTTTATCTCATTCTGCTAATGGTGACCCTATGATATTTGACTTAACATAATTTTAAACTCCATGCCGTGTCATTAAGAGTATCTTATTAATATTATATTCAACAAGTTATACCTCGACAAAATAAAGTCAGGTATATCAATTTAGAAACAAATTAAAGAATTGTCGTCATATTTTGTTATAGTGGTTCTGATTGAAATAATTTTTATTTGCATTGACGAAGATATCTAGCCTTGCATTAACATTGCAGTGAAATCCTTCACCGAATTAATTGGCATTCGGTGAAGGATTTCCCAGATTCAAAATCAATATTTAAACGAGAATCTTAAGAATAACAGCTAAAACCGATTATTGACCTCAAAACTGTTGCCCCTGATATATGCCGGAACTAGAAAATACCTTAAAATGGTATTTAACCTCACATTTTTTACATATAATATTTCCACCTTTGCTAAAAACATCTCAAGATTTGAATGAGTTGATAACAAATAAATCACGTAGGTACTTTACATTCAGACCTGATGTAGTGTAAGGTTGTTTTACTTACAATATGATATTTTTGGCACAAATTACAAATTGCATTCATCATCTTCCTAGCTTTTATTATTCCCAAGATTTGGGGCACGGACGGGAAACACTGCCACATACCATACTCCGGGCTGCTATTAAAAATTACTTGTAAGAAAAACCCAACAGCAGTCCGACCCGGGAAACGAACCCGAGACCTCTTTATCTGCGGTCGCTTACGCTAACCACTAGACCAACGAGGCGGTCTAAGTTACAAACCGCATTAATAAGTTGAAGTAATAGTCATAAATACTATTTTACAGATTTCAAAAGCGGTTGCACCTCATCTCAAACACAACTTAAGTGTTCACATAAATCAATGCCTAGTATGCATAATTTTATCTTTGAAGCCGTTATGGTATTAATGAACTATGGTACTAACTAACTGAAAAAAGAACACATAATCGTTAGGAAGTGCTGTTTCCTGCGTTTTGTTCTGCAGATTTATGATTGAATTAAAACCTTCAAGCACAAAAACCCTTATAGAGTTGTAGTTAACGGGTGGATACTAGAGATGTAAGACTGACGATACAAATGTTCACTTGTACAATTAGGGGCTTCCCATCAAACGATTCGTAGCTCATATGATTACCTATATGTTTATAGCTAAGTTTTAGTTATATTAATAACTAAAACTGAACTGAGTTAGGATTTAAGGGTCCAATGATGCAGAAGCATCACTATTCTGTATTGCTGCATTATCTGCATTCGCAATGAGTATGGTAGCCACCACTTTTAGATTTTGCTCATGCTTCTCACCAGGCAGAGTAGAATCACTTTGGCTGACCCATGCATAAAAAAATAAGTAAGAAGCAGTATATTTTGAATGAGGAGCGACATCACTCATACATACAAACACACACTAACACGAACTTCAGAAGTTATTCGTAACACACCTCACGGGTATTAATTTTTATTGGTATCACACGATTACAATAAAACAGTACTTACCTGAGTTAATAACAGGCATTAACAATTCAGCATGGTAGAAATATGTACATATCAACTTGGAGTTGTTACTTGAAATTAATTTGGCGTAATACATTGAATATATTTTGTATGCATACATACAAACATGTTTCTAGTTGTTAATTTGAATAAAACTAACTAACCTGATGGAGAGTCTGTGAGACCTTAGAACAACAATGGCATCAGTGATACCTTGTCATCATCATCAATCATCATCAACAACTCATAACGTCCCACTGCTGGGCCCGGGTCTCCTCTCAGGAGAGGGTTAAGGCCATACGTCCCCACGCTGGCCAAGTGCGGGTTGGGGACTGACAAGACAACGTTGTGGCTACGTATTCTTACCGTCGGATGTTTTCAAGCCGCCCAAAGGCCTCCAACTAAGCTTCACGACTGTTATCGTATGATAACAACCGGGACCGACTGCTTAACGTGACCTCCGAATCACGGAGACGCTCATGATAACATGCCACTAGCGGTCACCCATCTAGGTACTGACCGCGCCGTCGTTGCTTACCCTCGGTGATTGTTTCTAAACACCGAGTGCAACTGGGCTATGGGCGCCTCTGCAACTGGGCTATGGGCGCCTCTGCAACTGGGCTATGGGCGCCTCCTTGCCTTGCCAAATCTGTTTATATACCTTTGCATTACTTTACGCTAACAAGTATACAAACTACTTTTATAAAACAAAGCCACAAGACCGGTCAGGCTGCTTAAATTAAAAGAGCTGTGAGAGAAATCTTCTCTAAGAATTTGCTTGTTCATATATAGTGCTTATAATTTACTTTAATTTTGAGATATTTTAGCTTTTTGAAGCTCCTACGAGCGAAGTCTATGTGTGGAAAAGTAACATATGATTATTAATTTAAATTCTGTCATGTTAGTTCTTTTGAAGGAAACCTTTACTTTGACCAAATAATTCTGTTAAAACAGTTAATAATAAATATTTTTGAAAAAAATTTTGAAATGTGACATAATAAAAACAGCGATAGAGATTCGTAAACATTAAATTTCGCAACATCGTCGCCGAAACGATTACTTTTCTTAAGTTTTTAATTTTTACAAATCAATATAAGACACACAAGATTCTCTAAAATAATGCGAGGCTCACAGCGAGGTCAGATATCAAACCGAATTCTTAATTAAGCCAAACAATAATACAACCTCTATGTAGCAATTACAGGCCATGAAAACATTGTGTAGATAAAAAAAACATAAAAAAGTATCCACTATTAAAATACAAGCAATTATATGTTAGTAATAGTTGAACCCCGCGGTGTTACCCGCGTATGTTGTAGTGCCGTGGGCAGTAGTCAAAAAAGTAGGCTAAGTTACTCCTTATATCATCTTTCTTTTATTTTCTTCTTCTTTTTAAAATACAACTCCCGCATTAGGAATATATATTCCTGTGGTACGGGGGATTTTACAAACATACATGAAACGGACATAAAGTACACCCAGAACAACGGAACAACAATTTATGGATCACACAAAATGTTGTCCCATGTAGGATTTGAACCCACAACACTTGGCGCAGTAGGAAGCGGTTTGGCGATCATTTAAACCACTTTACGTCTCATTTCAATTTTCATTTTTAACCGACTTAAAAAAAGAAGGAGGTTCTAAGGTCTGTAGTAAGGCTCCTTAAGAAAAGATATAAAATTACTAAATTTACGAAATTCATAAATATTTAATTTGTTTTCTTGTAGGAGTTGGAGAGTATCTAAAAGATAAAGAAAAATATACATTAGAAATATTACCTTGTTTTCCTTATTCTGTTGAACTTTATCGCCAATCGCCTCAAGAATGTATTTCTTCTCGCTTTCAGAAATGCGAGGATGTTGTATAGGCGAGTCGTGTACCAAGTATAGCCAAATCAAACACCACACGAGGGTAATAGCACCTGACAAAGAAAGAAAATATAAATGTAATGTATTTTTTTTAACCTTTGCACTTCTGCTCCATATAAACTTTAAACTTGTCAAATTTCATACTCCTCCCTTCCCATAATTTTCGTTGAAAGAAGTAGGTACATAACTTTTGCTTCACGTATTAAATTTAATATACATATACTGAACCAATTCAAGGTACATAATGCCATGTGGCATTAAGTCCACCTCGTGCAATTGTAATGCAGGAAGTATAAATAAGTAACATATACATACACATATATTAAAATGATCGCATCAATTTGGTAGGCATTAAAGAAAATAGGAATCGGAGAGTTCAATTTTGTTAAATATATTAATGTTTTCACTATTATATTTTGTACTACAAACGAAGTGTTTAGTTTCAAATATTAATAATATTATATAATATAACAGTCAACGATAGTAAGTTATAAAATGGTAAACAGTGATAATCTGCGTTCTTATGTAAATTGAATCTCCAAACATGCTACGATACCTTCAAGAAAATGTTTTTTTAATAAATAAGGCTATAACTAACTACCTCAAAGCCATCTACAAACACGTCACGCTTAAATTAACTATGTAGAAATCAGCACGAACTGCGAGGAATTTCAATAGAGATGGGTAATAAGAAAGCCCATTTTGTAACCCTACTATTATTGCTATCGTGATTTTATTAACAAAATAATTAGCCTAAAATCCCAACTACCAAGAAAAATATGATAAAAACAAGTTATATAAACATAAGTGTGTATATTTTTTTCGGTGTAGCTTGTTCTTCTTGGTAGTGTTTTAGACTGTATTTTATTCTGACTTCTAAAATTGGCATATTTGTCAGGTAAGACCGCTGGGGGCTTTTACTAAATGTGACATTTATTCAAGATCACCTCTAAAGTTTAAAAGTTTCATATGTTCATCAATACAAATAGGTCTTTCTTATAATCCTAAACATGTAGTTATCTCGATATTTAAGAATGTCACATGTGCAAGTTAGTAAGTATGATAAGTAGGAGAGTAATTTATTACATCTACAGTTTTGATTTCGTACCTCTGCGAGATATCGCAAGCTTTGTAAATTAACTTGTTAATCATGAATAACCATGAAACGTACGAGACGACTTGCTATAATTATATATTTCCAATCGCATGGCGTCAATAACAAATGTTAATGCATCTGAATACATTTAAGATAGTGGTGAACGACCCTCCTAAAAAATAAACAATATAAATGTGTTTAGCAACATGAGCTGTTTAACTAAAACTTGTTTATTGGATTTTCGCGCAGTATTGCTGATATGTGATGAGCTCAATCATTGTACATTTCTTTCTGGATGTAATTTATTTATAACTAGTCTTTAACCGCGTATGTGTTGGTTATCGTGGTAAAGAGTCCAAATTGCAAATCATGCCAAACTTCATTAAAACCTTTACAGACAGACGGACACAGCCGCTTTCGAATGTATAATATTAGTATGGAGGTATGGACATGCAGGTATATATTTAGAATTACATAAGTATGTTTATCGTCAATCTCTGTTCAGAATATATTATTTAAAAAAAAATAGATTTAGATAGTTAACATTAAAATTTGTTTTTATGTTCGGTATCACGACTTTAGTTAAATGGAATACCACCCCTGTCTTATGGTTTGATAAAATATCATATGCTGTAAATTTCCTTGAAATTTTCTCATAAAATTTGTGTTCAAAATGTCTAAAATTCAGTGTATCAAGTGCAGGATATTTTTTGTAACAAAATTAAGTAATTCGCTCGCAACTCTGATCTTGAGTTCAATAACCTAGCACAGAAGAGCGTTACGAAACATACATATGTGCATTTTTAAACAAATGATGCATCTTAAATTTACTTTTAAACATCACTTACTACGCAAATCGGACTAAAAGCCGGTGCTATAGAACACTGACTGCTTTAAAGTCATGTAAAGTATTTATTTTCTTCGACAGCAAAAAAAGTCGCACTGATTTAAATAAAATAATGTTAAATTAATTAAATATAAAAAAAATTCAGTAGCGTATCTATTACGACTTTATTTGTATAAATAATTCATACTTTATTTGATTTTATTCGTTATGGTAGTCAAGACATTATTCGACAAATTAGTCAAGCTAAAAAATAATTAATAAAAAGTGAAACTTTAAAGCTCAAAACAAATGCTAATAACTTCCGTAATTCCGTCATTCATAATAACTCATTTGTGTGTGTGTGTTTCGGGGAAGCACTCATGTTAATTCAACCGTTAAGCTTAGATAAAAACTACATATAAACAAGGACTATGTGGACTAAAAACTAACTAATATAAAATACTTTGTTTTGGTACGTGTTATGAAATACAATTAAATTATGCGATTTCAGTGGCAATCGTAATCCTGTCACCTAGCAGAATGTTACTATAACTCCCGTAAAATGTTATCTATTTCGTTAGAATCCGCTGGATGAATAAACATTCTTTCGATTGAAAAACTTAATATGGATCTACTGCTTTTAATATCGAAGTCAATATACAAATTTCTATATACAAAACACGATCACTTTAAGATGCTGGATTAAGAACATAGACGCAGCGACCATTAAACAATTTATATAAGGAAATACGCACACTAAATTGGTTAACAGATAGTTAACTAACTTAATAACTTCACGATACGTGCAATCAAGATTGGATAGTAAAGGCTAGTACTTACCGGGGACATAAAAAGCGTAATCCCATCCAAAGTTTTCAATCAAAGGTCCTGTTAACGACCAAGTGACAACTGTTCCTATTGCACCGCCTAGCAGCGAGCTGACAAATTTCCCCTTTTCTGCCGGTGGAGCCCAGTGTGCCACTAAAGCGTGCAGCGAAGGAAACAAGACACCCTGCAAAAAATATAATTGTTTTCAAATTTGCTTGAAGCAGCATTTATATTTGTTGAACACATCTTTTTTTTCCTTCTTAAAACGACAACTCCCGCATTAGGAATATAAATTCCTGTGTCGCGGGGATCTTTATATACATGAAACGGACACAAAGTACACCCAGACTTACAACAACAATTTATGGATCACGCAAAGTGTTGTCTCATGTAGGATTTAAACCCACAACACTTGGCGCAGTTGGAAGCGGTGTGGCGACTATATAATCTTACGTCAAAGAAAGATAACAATACCCATTGCAAATGACATATTTTTTTCCAAGTAAAATTCATTTTCTATTTAACATGTCTTCTTATTTTTTCTACCTAGTTCAGAGAGATTTCAACTTTAAAGAACAGCCCTAGAAGTTGAAAATAACACAGAATCTTTGCTTGAAGTTAAATAACGTTTATGAATAAGAGATAAAGTGTTAAATTAAACTTGTAACACTAGTCTTCTTGTTTTTGTCTTGTTATAATTACGGATAATGACTTTAGTATTTATTGCAGCCTACGCATTTAGTTTCTACTTCACTCCTGTGAATCTTAGTATCACTGCCACGACGAAACACAAAATAAAGGGTAATATTTTTAGCGGCTTTTATTTACTTGCATGTTCTACCGTAGCGCCTAAACTAGTGAACAGATTTTAATTAATAAATCAATAGATTTGCAATAAATAACTTTTACGTAACTTTTTATATAGTCGAGTTATAGTTTTTTAATTTTTTTTTGTTGATTTTAATTGTGAAGAAGAAATATAACCAAAAAAATTCTTTCAATCATTCACTTTATACAGAAATAGTAAATACATCTATTAGTACATCAAGGAACATTATTGAAGGTGTATATTGTATATAGATTTCACAACCTTGATGTAAATGCACCTTCATATACATTAACTGTTACGTGCCTACTATTGGCAGGCCGTCTTTTTTTAAGACATCTTTTGCACTAGAAATTGTACCGAGAATAGTAATGAAACCACAGACACCAAGAATAGGATAACAGATCAGAATTCCAAATGGATATTTGGAAGTACAAATTGTATAGTATGAGAGTTAAATCTACGACACTCGATACAACTTTACGTATGTGGTCATTACTTACATCTGATAATAAAAACTAGAGTTATTTAAAAAAATATATAATGAATCATCCTAGTGTATGATGAATTATCGTCTAGAAACAATTTAACGCGATTTCTTACAGAATGAACATCGCAATAGTTGGTGTAAATGTAATTTTAGTATTAAGTGATGATATGTGTTTTAAAATATTTTAATTTATATTTTATATTAGAATATATTTTAATAGAACTTGCGAGAAATAATTAATTATGATTAGATCAAATTACCTACATTAGAGTTAGAGGAAGTTTTATAAGGAAGTAAATATATTATATCTATATTTATAAAAATGAATCACAAAAATGTATATACACGCATAGCTTTCGATAGACTGCACCAAATTGGATAATGCTTTCTGTAATCCGTCCTGTTTTTTTTGTACTTCCTGTCTGTCAAAGTTTGTGTAGAAAAATAAAATTTAACCGGGCTATTACATTTTATTAGTCGTTTACACTGCGGCCTTGCGGGAACTCGGTCTAACTAAAATGAGTTTTTCGGTAACTCGGAAAATTTTCACGAAAATAAATTTGGCGGTACTAAAATCGCTGGGTCAGTTTATTATAAAGAAATTGCTCAATATTATAGCATATCCATATGCAAAAAACCATTTATTACATTATTTTTTAATTAAAATACCTGGACAGTGGTTTTTCAGAGGACCTGGAGGAGCACGAGATTTCAGTTAATCTAAAATCTAACCATTAATTAAATTAAAATGGTGATTGATGAAGAAGATGACGTCGCACCACCACACGGCGTCATCCCTTGAGCAAACTGCGCAGGGCAATGACACTGCAAAGAGAATGAATATTTGACACAAACACTTTGCCAAAACCACCCTTCTAAAGAGAGGCCCATGTCCTACAGAGGCTTATTAAAATTGTCGATGAGTGGAAAAACGAGCCTGCACTATTGTTTTAGTAACTTGTCATTCATAATAACGCGATTAAATAGTTTCTTGTGCCGGGTGGAATAAGTTAATAAAAAATATTGTATTAGGCTCTATAACTGATGTCAATGGTGCAAAAACCTAAAGTTAATCTTTTTTTATTTTGACAAGTACAACAACTATTCAAAAAGATTTACTAGTTTTCATTATTCCTAGATAAACTATATTAACTATTTTTTATTAAAATAAATAGTCGTATACATAATTTACAGTTTATAATTTAAAAAACATAAATCAGAAAAGTTGCGAATTATTACAGTTTGCATCTTCGGTGACGCAGTGTGAATAATTTTAAACATTCTAAATTTTAAATTATATAGAAAACACAACATTAAAATTATTTTCCCACATGTGTATTCAACATACACTACCAGGATATGTACGAGTATTATAATGATTGCGATTTCATAATGAACGATAGAAAATTCTTATGAATAAAACATTTTCGAATAACCACCTTCGAACTAAAGTAACTCGGACAAAATTATTTCCAGAATTTTCTATTACACATCTAGAATATTCTGAAACGATGATTCGCAGAAGTACATCATTATAATGAATGTAAATATAATTGGCACTTCCATAAAATATAATGACCGTGGGAACTGTAAGAGGATCTTGAGTCTACGTAGTTTAGAACAATTATAGAAGGAAGTACAATAGAATCATATTTAAATCCCTACATACAATTACCAAATTTATGTGTTTACTGTAGATGGCACGTAATCTTTTGAACATAAAAAGTCATGTTTATGGAGTAATCAACTAATGGATACCAATAGTCAGTAGGACATTACCAATTATTTTTCTTAGCAATAGAGAGCTAAAGTGTTATTTTGTTACATCAGCCCCTCTCTAGTTAGGTTTTGATAGGTATTGCGGCCTGAAACAACTAAAAGTAATATTCCTGATATGATTTTAGGTTTATTTGTTGAGAATAAAAAATCATGAGTGACCCTTACATTGCTCGCATTTCCTTTCTCTTTTTTTTAAATAAAACGTACTAGAAATAGTAATGTCAATCGAACACAAAACGCAACAACACTCAGAACAACAATTTGTGTATCACACATTTTGCCGTGAGAAAGCCACACTTCGGCATGTATGGAACGGCTCGACCGGAGTGATACCACGGCGTCACAGAAAACCGGTGTGAAACAGTGCCTGCACTGTGTTTCACCGAGTCCGTGAGGATACCGGAGGCCCATAATCCAACCCCTGCCCCATCCCCCTCCCCATCCCCCATCAAAGATCCAGCACCGTACGTTCTTAAACAAGATGGCACCAATGAGCGCGGGGATACCCCATGAAGTCGAGTACCACCTTTTCACGAAGTCACAACCAAATTACCAAATAAACTAAATTCTAGGAAAGCAAGTGAAAGTATATTAACAATAAAAATTAAACAGCCATCACTGTCTTTTCTTGAAGTAATTTTCAACCTTTTAGTTTTGTGCAGTGGACAAATCTAGAAACCTTAATTTCGATATTTAATTAAGACTTGGCGATCAGATTTCAAATGGGGAAATACTCTTGGGAACGGGTCACATGTCCCTCAAACACAAAGGGAGGATCCTCCGACCAGGCAAAATTATCATGCCTGGTGGGCCACGACCCAACGATCGATGTTAGGATGTTGTATATTTGTTAATCGGCGCGAGAACATCTATTGCGCGATTAAGGATTGTTAGTTTCTTCGTGTAGTTCATTACTCCGTAGGTCAGTGGATCTACGGTAGATGGTGTTGTAGAATATATCTGTTGCGCTGTATGTGGAAGTCGCCAAATTCTTATATGATTAAATATGTTGATGTGCGATGAACAATTAATTCATTTTAACAAGGTTAAACGATCTTGTTATGACACGGTCACTTTACTTCACTGTTGTTGCTACATATATACGTATTTTTATGGTATTACTACTATTCAGAAACAAGAAACGAATAGAAAATACATTTAAAATGATTCATCTAATTATAATATTTACTTTCAATGTGATTTTTAACATTTGTGGTACGTGTTTTTTAAACGAAGCCCCTACACACCGTACATACCACATACTGTAGATAAGAATGGAATGAAGTACACACTTGTTAATCATGTAATTCGTAGTATTTTCTCTTTATACAAACCCACGTACATTGGTCTAGGGCATGACCAATTCTTAAATTACTCCTTGAATACAAAATGTGTCTTATCTACCTCGACCATACTAGTAAACACACTGAATCATTCTGTAACTGAAGAATAAAAAAGTACATAAGGGTGATTTTTCTATGGTTCATTTATAGTTTTGCAATGTCTATGACGAATAGCCAACTATAACTAATTATGAATAGTACTGTACGTACAGTACCTGCATAATGCAATAAAAAATTGTCGTATTAAACTCAATAGGCACTGAGGTTTGACGCAATAAAATTGAATTTATTATTTTAATATTCGATCTTATGTGTTTATATATTATATTTATAGTTTTTGAATCAAGTCTTAAAATATTTTGGTTCATTTTTTATGATCAACTGTTTTGTGTCATTATATCCCATGTGGGAGTAATGAAATCAAGAACTTCTTTTCAAATTAATTATTAAATCCTTTCGATTGATTTTATTTCAAAGTATTTGATCATTTCGTTGAATAAAATTGATTCTACGGCAGTGAAATCGTTTTTAGAGTAATAATTAAAAGTGAATGCAGTGGTTAGAAAATGACATTTTACTAGTTTTTGTGATTATTAACCGACTTCTGACTGAGGAGGTTCTCAATTCAACTGTATTTTTTTTGTTTGTTACCTCAGAACTGGGTGCACCGACTTTGATGATTCTTTTTTATTTGAAAGGAGGTGCTTCCCGTGTGGTCCCATTTCAATCTGGTCAACTGGAACTTGAAGTCGATTTTCTTTGTTAAAATTTTATGTTATAAATTCATCTTATTATTGTAAAACATTGTATTCGTAATGAATACGTTGAAGAAACCTTCTTCATTAAGATGTTTATGATGTCATAGAAAAACCAGTTCAGGCAGAATATTTGTGTTAAGAATGAGGCAGGTCATTATAGAAGAATGTTTGATTGTTGTTTTGACCTTTTAATAACAAGAATATACTTAGATACATACGACAAAAGTCTAAGGCGCTCATATATATACGGCCGCCTTAGACTTATTTTGGATTCGATACATTCAGACCATTTTTATACCTTAAGAGAGATTTTAAACCAAACTACTAAATATTCCGAGAACGGGTTTGATATCTGGCATTTTAATTAAACATACTCATTGTAAAGCAGGAAAACTTCCTACAAGAAACCGAGCAATTTATCACTGCAAATCATAATATATTCTCTGAATATTTTGTATGAAGGACATTCCCTTGCTTACCGCTTGACATAACCGTTTACAATAGAATTTTATTATGAAAACATTTATTTTGTAGAGAAGTTAAATATTAGTGAACACCAAAAACAACACGTATGTACACATCTAAACAAAAGTTAATAGTCATCTCCGAAGATTCTATTTCTTTAATCTAAGCCCTAAAGTCAATCCTGTTTAGTTTACTGGCCATTTCGTATAACCAACCAACCAAAACGATAAGGGTTACCTTTCTTGAACGTTTCCATAAGTTAAACTAGAAAATGTGGTAAAGGTTAAGAACATGGAGCGGCACCACCCCTTTTCATACCATGGGTGTTATAGGAGGTGACTTAGATTGTTAACTACGCTACTTGCATCAAACCAGACTGAACAAACTGACCAAATAAACCAACTCGTGTGGCCAAGGTAAGTATATATATATATATCTTTCTACGGGCGAGGCCTATGTCTTGCAATGGACTACTAAAGGCTATGATAAACATAATGACAGTTCATATAATAACAGTAAATAGAAAAGAAGAACCGTGAGGTACCGAAAAGAGAACCTCATTTCTTTCTCATACTTTTTCTACCTTTCTAGTAAATGCATGAAATATTAAAAAAGAAATAGACTTACCGCTAGAAGTCCACTGACGAATCTTAATGCCACGAGGGCCATGTAGTGGAGTTTAGCCGCTTGAGGACTTATAATCGTGAGGATACCACTCAGGAACATCGTGACGAACACCAATTTCCTTGGGCCCCAGAACTCTGCTGCCGTACCACCAACCAAACAAGTGATCGCATAACCCCAGAAGTAGCCGGAGAGAACGTACGCCTGTTGTTGAGGAGTCCAATCGAAGGTGACCACGCCGGCTGGCTGTAAATAAAAGATTAAAGTAACCACTGCAGTAAAATAAATTAAGAGAAAAATACATTTAACTAGCTGACCCAGC
Organism: Hyphantria cunea; assembly: GCA_003709505.1. NCBI lineage: Eukaryota > Metazoa > Arthropoda > Insecta > Lepidoptera > Erebidae > Hyphantria > Hyphantria cunea. The sequence continues at coordinate 584,555 of PKRV01000125.1, forward strand.
GAAGTTTTTATCGTCATATTTTGCAGTAGTGTGTTAAGGAACGGGTCACATATCCCTCGAATACAAAGGGATGATCCTCCGGCCAGGCGAGGTGATCATGCCTGGCGGGCCACTGCCTAACGGTTGATGTTGGGAAGTTGTTTATACGTTAATGGGCGCGAGAACTTCTATTGCGCGATGCAGAATTGGTAGCTTCTTTGTACTCTACGTTACTCTGTAGTTCAGTGTATCTTCGGTAGACGGCGTTGTCATATGTTTTTGTTGCGGCTGTTTGTGGATGTCGCTATGACGCTCACTATAAGTTTTATCTTTTAATCTAATATCTTTTAATTTTTCATCTACACAAGTTTTGTCCCAAGAAAAACGAACACAGAAAAAAGAATTATCCAATTTAGTGCAGTTGATCGTAAGTTATGCGCGTACATACATTTTTGGCATTCATTTTTATTTATATAGATAGATAGATATAAAAATATGAGTACTGATAGGTTTCACTTATTTTTGTTTAGAGCGTATTTTAAGTATTCTTATTTTATTAATAATGATTCAAAATAATATAAAGGCGACTGACCGATTATAAGAATTATTTAAACTTATCAAAGTTGCCATGTTTCGTTTGTTGCGCGTAGCCCACCTGCTTAGTTTACCTAGATGGACTACGGAAAATTATTTTTGCCCGTAGTACCCCTAGGTGTACCACGGTTAGTTATTTTTGTCCATAATACATCTGGGTATAGTGGTACACCCGAATGTAGTCAGTTACTTTATAAGTCATCATATTACATTAAAATATATAGTCACATTAGCTTAGCCAAAAAAATACAAAGCGTTAACACTGTTTGTATACGCACTGCACAAAAAGTAACCAAGTCAAAGCGGTGAGGTCATTGTACAAGATCAATGGGTTGGTTTCGTTTCCACAACATAACTAAATCTTACTGATACGACGACTCAGTAGATAAGTTTGAATTAATGTTTTTTATTACAAGGATTTCTCGTTACCGGCCATTCGTGGGGTGACGTATTTAAAATACATAGTACTAGTTACCACCCCTATTCAACCCGAGAGTGTCGCAAGGAAGTTAACTACGCAGAACAACATCATTGCCAATTGAAGGAATACTTGAAATCACTCTTTTTTTACGTTTGGAAACTCCCATGGGCGCTCACCCCACCGGGGTTTGCGGCGGGGCGGTGTGTCGGAATCGATCCGACTAAAACCACAGGGTGTGCCACTCTGCGCCTGAGACGGGAAGGATCCGGGAACTGTTGTTATTAACACGTTCAAAACCCTCCCAGCGCCTGTCCGTACTGAAGGCACTCGTCTGCTGACAAATCTCTCTATTTAGCTGACATACGGCACACACGTAACGTCGCCTCCTCGCGGCTGGCTTCTAAAGCGGATGGAGGGGAAAACCCTTCCCGACCATCCACGGCCACACTCAGGGCGGCATGAGGCGCTGGTAGGCGCGCCTCCGGCACCCGGTTCACGCGCGGCGGTTTGTGTCTGAGTGGAGATTGTCCTCCCGGGTCTTCTCCGCCTTCTTCTGCAAGATGTCATCTTCGCAGAAGACCGCGGTAAAAATCTGTCGCTACAGGACATGGAGCGTACGACAGGCAGTGAGGGCCCGACGCTGCGACGCCCAGGTGGGGCATACCACCAGCGTGTGCTGGGAAGAGTCCTCGCTGTAGTCGCAGTGGTGGCAGGCGGGACTCAATTCCCTCCTGGCGACCGAGTGCAGGTACTTCCCGAAACAACCGTGCCCGAAAATGACCTGCGTCATTCGGAAGTAAAGGGTCTCCGCGGTGGCAAAGCCAGCACGAGTGGCTTCACGCCACTCGCTTACCTTTTCGAGCGGAGGGCGAAAGCCGTTCTCCACCCAGAACTCAGCCACCCGTCGATAAACTTCGGCGAGCACTTCCGCCTTCAAATCCCACGGGGAGGTTTCGGCCAAGACGCACACCGCCTTGATCGACACGGCTCGGTAGCCGCGAACAGCTCAACCGCCAATACACTGTGCGGGCGCCAGAGACGCGTCTTATTCTGGGCGATCAGAGCCGCCACCCACACTGGTGCGACATAAAGCGCTATCGAACGGACAACCCCCGTGTAGAGGTTTCTCGTTGCGACGCTGGCTCCACCCAAATTGGGCAATAGTCTTCCACGGGCAAAAGCAGCGTCAACCAGCTTGCGAGCAAGCTGCCGGAAGTGCTCGTCGAAGAGCCACTTACCGTCGAGGATCAGTCCCAAATACTTCGCCTGGGCCTGAACCAGCACGAGGACCAAATTGACCACTATGGAGGTGCCGAGAGGTCACAACGGGGCCCATGAAACAACAGGGCCTCCGTCTTGTCTAGGGCCACACGTAAGCCCAGCGCCTTGATGCGTCGGTCCACCAGATAATTACGCTTGGTTGCCAGCCACGCCGCGTCCTGAAAATGCCCTCCGGGCTTGACCAACGTATCATCGGCGTAACAAATTACGCCCAGCCCGGAGGGAAGACGATCTCGAAGGACCTAGTCGTAACCCACGTTCTTCAGGAGTTGTCCAAGGACAGACCCCCGCGGAACGCCGCACGACATGGGTTGCCGTCTCAAGACGCCCTCTCGGTCCTCGGACACGACGGTACGCTCCTTCAAATAGTCTGCCACTTGCCGCCTTAGGTACTCTGGCACCCCGGGAGTGCTTACCTGATGCAGCTGAATGGGAGACTATTGAAGGCGTTGGCGGTGTCCAGAGACACCACCAACACAACGCCGCCACAGCTCACAACCTTTTCAAGAGAAAAAATCAAAATAGGCGTAGCGTAACAGGGTAGTTGACACCTTAGTCAAATAAGTCACGTTTCATTATCTGTCAAAACGATAACTTTGTATAAAAAATGTAGTAAATACAAAGTCGAGACGTTATTGTTTTAGACTACTCAGTTAAGCAATATATTTTAATGTTTACTTAACTAAAATTTGTAATAGAAATGAAAACCTGCAAAAATTGTATGTTCGGAGATTTTCTGTAATTTTCGTTTTAATAAAGGAGACATCAACGTTTATTTACGATTCAGCCATCTACGCTATTTATAAACTGTACTCAATTGTTGAAATTGCATGTCAGTGGCTAAATACTTACAGTTCAAGATAATTCTGTATTTACTGTTTCCATTCATGCAATATCATTTACTAACAAATATGTTACACATAACATCATTACGGCATTTAACAAGAGAAACAAATGTGGGTTATTGTTTATTATCTAACTCATAATCTGGCTTTGCTATATGTTTACTATTGTAACATATATGGCGCAATACGTTAAGTTCATTTGTACTAAATTAGTACTCACTTGAGATGCGAATCACTCTTGAGGACTAAGCTGATGGGTATTGCGTTTGGTGGATACAAGATTACCAACTTACGGTACACAGACGACACCACCTTGTTTGTAAATAGTGCTGACCTAATGGAGGAATTACTTCTCAAAATAGAGCGAGTGAGCCTTGCGTTTGCATTAAAGATAAACAAATTAAAGATCAAAACGATGATCGTGGACCGCGTCAACAATAACTCGCGCGACATATCACTAAACTGTATACGAATTGCGATATAGTGTAGACCTTCGTATACCTTAGGGCTTTAACTTCAAATAATGGTGGCTGCGTATATGAAGTTAAACGATGCATGGCCATACTCAAAGCTGCCGGAAGTTGCTGGAAATCACAACCTCACCAAAGCCACCAAGATCAAGCTTGTAAAATCACTTATATTTTTCATTTTCCTATACGCCGCGGGGACGTAGACAGTACGCGAGTTATCGAGTTGGAAAGAAGAATGATAGATACTCTACAAATGTACTTGAGATAAATGCTCGGGATATTGTGGACGGAGTTCCGCATCAACGTGTCTGTGCTATAGGAACTCAGCATTACACAGCGTCTGTCAACCATTGTACGGTCGCGCATACTGGCCATGTCACTAGACAGAATAGCCTATCCATAGAGGAAATGGTAGTGCAGGGAAAGGTGGAGGAGATCAGACTCCGCGGCAGGGCACCCATGCGCTTGTTTGACCAGTTGAAGTCCACAAACGGAAGCCGCGTGTCAGACTGCAGCCGACAGTCTGCCGACAGGGTGAGATGGCGGGAAATTGTACGAGGGGCTTCGTGCGCCTCTGCCACCAGTGTCGACAACTCTACATAACCACGGCCGCTCTGCCAAGAGTGAAACGAGTAAGAAGAAGAAGAAGTACTTAAAAGATTTTCACCTGCTTATGTATGAACCGTTTCTTTTAGTTATAAACTTTTTTCAATATCATATGGTAGTTGACTGTATCGTAACAAAATACGAATGTCTTGTTCATCAAAACGAATATTACAAAACATCTCGAAAATATAATTATTACAGTGTTTCATTTCTAACAACAATTTAAATCAAATAAATATTGGAATGTATAGCTCAATTGAGTAGTCTAAAACAATGACGTCACAAGTTTGTATTAATTACTGCCTCGGTGGCGCAGCGGTAGCGTATGCGACTGCTGTTCTTGAGGTCTCGGGTTCGATTCCCGGGTCGGGTCAAATGTTTGTATGATCTACAAATGTTTGTTGCGGAGTTTGGGTGTTTTCTATGTATGATATGTATGTATTTACAAAAAAAAGTATATATGTATTTATATCAGTTGTTTAGTACCCATAATACAAGCTCTGATTAGTTTGGGACTAGATGGCGTTGTGTGTTAGATGTCTGAAATATTTATAAATTACATTTTTCATACAAAGTCATCGTTTTGACAGATGACAAAAAGTAACTGATTTGACTAAGGTGTCAACTACCCTGTTATTACTTAACCTAACCGTGTGTACATAAGTAAACATGTCAGTATGGCCCAAATAGTATGTAGCACTACCTATATTTTGTTTATGTAAATTACTATAACATTAAATCATACTAAGCTACTAATCCTACTAAACTTTTCCCCTTGACCGGTGAAACTCCAATAGAGGAAAGCTCTGCTGACCTGTGAAAGTCCTTGACTTTGAAACTGTTTGAACTAAACAATCGGTATATAAATACATATAAATTGTTACAAAATCATTTTAAACATGCAATAATATGTTTGTAGCGGGCTGATATAAAGCGATATAACATATTGATATAATATTATAAATACAAATATGATTAGCATCATGAACTGAACATTCTGCTTTTAAGGACACATTTCGGTATTAGGACAGTCAACCCCAATGGCGAGACTAACTACGTATTAGCAAACGTGCTCTTCATTTATTAATCACGAAAATTAAAAGCTTGAAATGTTGGTTTTAGAGCTAAGTTCGTCTTTGTGGGAGTTCGTCGTGGCTATTTAAAATACCAAGAGATACCAAATACCGAAAACTTACCTATTCATTTAATGAATATCAAATTTTACCGTTCGTGTATTTGTCACGAACAAAGTTATACAGAATTTAGTCAACTAGTACGTCGTTATTGCTTTCAATAAAAGGATATATAACAGCTGAATAAAGAATATGACGACACATTACTTATTTTTTCACAACCGTTTCTTTTACAGTTTTAATAACTGCAAAACCACTGTGAAACAAAGAGTACAAATAGTCCATTCAGCACCTATATACTAAGTAAGTACCAATAAACGGTTCAGACATCTATTATTTATACAAAGAAACACATCAGTATTGTTTGAATTTAGTCCATGTATTAAGATGCCGTTACTACAAGATCACACATAGCGGTTACACACAATGTCAATTTAAAATTCAATACAATTTTTATTCAATGTAATTACTTTGTACGTGTACAATTACTTTGTACGCGATTGTGAATATGCAAGCCGAGACATGGTCTGTTATTTATTTACCGTTCATTTTTAGCATTAGTTTATTAGGTTGATAATTGTTTATTGTTCATTATCAATTGCCATTAGGCAGCCTAAAAACAAAAAATACTTTGAGAAAAATAAGTGTGTGTGTGTACTTATGTACACGCGTTAGAAGTTATACTTTTTTGGCGTAACAAGATAAAAAATTAAAAAACTAAAATGTTGACTATAGCTAACTTCAGAGTGACGGTTTTTCATGACGGTGTGCGCGCGCATAGGCAAATATTACTTTCATCATTTTTCCCTAACGCGCCAAAAGAAGTATAACTTCAATAATAACTGCCTTATGTGGAGTGATAATTCTATTTAATTACTAAAGTTACAATAACATACAAAGTATATACTTACAAATACATTGTACATATATAAATATATTTTCAGACATTTTAACACACAACACCATTTAGTCCTAAAGTAAGCAGAGCTTGTACTATGGGTACTAGACAACTGATATTAATACTTATATACTTATTTTTTTTGTAAATACATACATATTATACATAGAAAACACCCAAACTCCGAAACAAATATTTGCAGATCATACAAACATTTGGTCCGACTCAGGAATCGAACCCGAGACCTCTTGCATAGCAGTCGCATTCGCTACCACTGTGCCACAGAGGCAGTCAATGTTATATAACTGTTATACATGTAATTATAATATATACAAAGGAGGTTTCAATCAGTCTTGAGGTAATCCATAGCTTTATTAGGATTCCAAGTCTGGACAAAGCAAGTTAATAAAAATATTTATTTTAAAACTATAACTTGACTACGTAAAAACTTGTGATAAATATTATATCGCTTAAGTCACCCGGGCCATTATTATGAATCTATTCATACCTTATTCTCTTATTTGGTTGTGTTTGGGTATACTGGAACATAACACACATACAGAGACTGCAAAAACTAGTACAGTTCCTTTTGGCTTTGCCGAAGTTGCATAAATGCTAATCATGTTTAAAGTTTTTTCAGTAAAATCAAATAAATCTCAAAGGGTGATTATGAACGTTTATTAATTAACATTTCATAATCACTGTTTAATATTTATAAGTGTTATTACTTAACTCATTGAAATTTATTTTAACATTTCGTGACAGATGTTTCAAATAATAAACGATATCGTTTGGTTACGTGTAAAGTGTAATTGATTGGAGTTTTATTGTCATGGAGCGACTTTACCTAAATTCATATTTAAAAAGCAATTCAAGCCATCGTATTTAAAGTAAAATTATCATCAATGGTTTTAAGAAAAAGTCAAAGTATTATTTAACTGTTGGTTATTGATACGCTGACGTTATGTTGTTTCGAAGACTGGAATCTTAAAAGAAACTTTTAATCGATCAAGGTTTCGATAAAGGTTATACTGAAGCGAAAAAGTAAGAACATAAAATTGCTAGAAAACTTATTGCTGAATGTTGACTTATTAATACACAATAAACATAAAGTTTTGTTGTATAGCGGGACTTATTTGTGATAAAATTATTTAAAAGGTTTCGAAGAAGGTATTCTTCAATATGTTTGAAATGTCAGGAAATAAGTCCCGTTATACAACCTAGGGGTGTTTTAATTAGTATTTATTAAAGACAAATAAGACTTAAGAACATCTAACCCCAATTAAACGTGTTTATCAAACATTCAAATCATATTATGCAAATATAAGTAAAGTTTTTTGCTTCAAAAGTAAATAAATACTCCCAGGAAGGTTAAAATATTGCTTAGTAATTATTACCTGTCGCAGTTCTCGCTTGATGACTACTGTAGTGTTGTACAACGAAGTGTCATTGGTCACGATGGCCTCGCATTCGCTTTGCACCCTGTGAATAATGAAATCGGTATTGTGTACATAGGTATCAATGTCCGCACTACGCGATTATGTACGTGTCAGTATTAAAGTTGGACATTCTTACGGTTCGGTTAGTAATACGGAGGTATTACCTAGGAATATTATTTTTAATAGACACAAAATAAGCATCATGTATGGCCGCCATTATTTAGTAATTGCATGCTGTTTGGGTTATTTATAGCACTGAAATTACTGATCGGAATAACTGCAGGCACTTTTTAATCAGTATTATCTAAATTGTTTTTATTAGTACTTAAATAATTTCACAAATTTCTTACCATTCTTTTTCCAATTTTAAGTAATTTAGAATATTAAATTTACTATGTAGAATATAAACACTATATGTATTTTTTTAAAGAACGTGTTACAATACAGGGATAATTTAACGCTTATCAACATTTGTGATGAAAGAAGATTCGTCTGTAAAATCAATAAAAACGCTCAAGATCTATCTCATTAACGATCTGATACATTAAGGGAAATGAGAAATAAAATTGTTTAGCCCCCTCAAAATAGTTAAATAAAACACTAGTCAAAGAGATTAACAACAATTAAATTAATTTTATTGCCAAGAAATGAAACACATCAATTTCCTGTTCCTATAAGATACTTAGTCTGTAAACATTGCTTTTAGATGTTTAACCAATAGTTTAGCTACCTAATAAATTCAACTTCGAAGTAAAGAACCCAAACGTCATAGCAATTATTTTGCCGTCAATATTAGTCAGTTTAGTGCCGGTAAATTGCACGTAACAAAAAAAGAGCTGTTAGAAAATAAGTACACTAGTTGCAGAAATTGCCGTTTTGATAGATTTTGTAATCACATTTGTTACTGCAATTAAGATAATGAAATTGGTAAAGGAAATAAATTAAATAAAACAGAACCGTGAGCATTCAATGGCACATTCATTTTTTAATCAACCGAATACCTGTGTTTAAAAACAATTGTAACCGTTTGTGCGTGGTGAAACTAAAAAACGTCTACATATATANATATTTATTTATTTATTTTGTTAACAAATTATAGGTACGCCCGTTCATAGAATTTGAGCAAAACTTAAATCAACTCTTTACCAGCGCCTCAGGTCAACATAGTTTGGAAGGCTAATATTAAAAATCCCATCTTTAAAGTTAAATACTTTTTACGGAGAGGCCTATGTATAGCAATAGACTAATAAAGACAGTTGATGATCAAATCAATAAATCGTCTATAATTCTACTAATGAACTTATATATATTTACTTACTTATATGTGTGTGCATTATTGTCTAACAAATCAAAACACATTTCCTTCATCACCTTAGTATTTAGTTAACGATCATGCACACGGTATTATTTCTCTGATCGTAAGAATTGCGGGTCACGTGTTGAATCATGCGTGACGAAGTGATGCGTTTTGAATCGTGGATATCGCCTTCTCACGTGCAAAACAGCATTTCCGAACCATACTATGTTTATACTATAAAGGCCACAGTCTGAACTACCTTCAGTCGGCCCTGGAAAGATAAAAAATACTGCCGTTTCGCGTCATTCGTACATTCGTTTTGGTCGAAAGGACAAATTCATTTCAATACATCCTCTCTACGCAATTGAAACAGTGGATATCCGTTTAGAACGTTATAATAAATAAGTTAATATCAGGTTGTATATTTATATTATAGATACGGCTATTGAGAATTGCATTTCCAAGCAATATGTTCATAAATATTCAGAAATCAAAAGACCTTTACATACTTTCCCAGAGTCTTAGCTACATAATATACTTTATTACTTATTTATGTAGTTGTATGTATTATCTATGCAAACGTTTAGAGCTTTTGAAAGGAACTAGAAATCTTAGTGGCTTAAAATTGTTATGTAAACACCTTTAATTATTAAAGTAATATAAAAATATAAGAATGTTCCTGCTCCCATTGCTAGAAAATTAAATGTACTCTCTAGAAAATTAAATTCTACTATTGAGGATGAATGAAATTTTATTCTCTCATACTCTTACTTTTTAAGGGCAATAAGATTGCTTTCATTCAACCTACTCAGTCTCAATCTGATCTTGTAGCCCTTAAGGAGTAGGAGCACCCGCTGCCTAGCACGCTGGTTTCGAAAACGGGTTAGCGTTCTGCAGCTGCCACCGCTCCGCTCCCTGTTGACTTCGAAAACGCGGCCTAATGCTATTTTAACACGCCTTCGAGGAATTGTCAGTCGCTCACAAACTACAATCCTTCACAAATGTCCGTGCTATGTAAGCTTGTAAGCCTGCGAAGACTTGGCAGTCGCTAACAAACTAAAAACGCTCGTGCACGCTTCTTTTGATCTGTGTTCAAAAACCGACACCGACTCGGATAGGCAACAAGCTATCACAACCTCACGCAATCCAAGCCAAACAGCCCGTTAACACGCTTTTGTTTGTGGAGGGTTGTCGAGGCGTGGCGCGTCTAAATGCACCATTACACATGCAAGAAGTAATTGTGTTTTACCAGTTTCATCACCTGGTTTATGTCTAATAGTGGACCATTTAAAGCTGTTGACGATGATGATTTTTTTATAAACAAACATATGTCACGTGTAAAGTTTACCAGGTAGCGGAGATAAACAGTAAACCGCAACACGGGTGGTTACTTCAGTCGTAATACCACAATAATCATTCTCATCTCAGTAATCATAATACGAGAATATTCAGATACGACACACATATCAGATAAAAGTTATTACACAGAAGTTGATAACTGATATGATAATATTTACTGTGTTATCACAATATACAGTAAGAAAACCTCAGACAAATCTTATAATTGTGTTTAAACTATAAAAGTGTACGTTACCTTACGGATTAGATGCTATAAAGAAAATATCATATTTTTTCAAATGACGAAATTTTCTCGTGACTCCGATAAGAGGCATACAATTTGATGCTTCATTTTTAATTAGTTACAAGCTGGTTTTAAAAAACTATTATATTCCTATTTTTATGTTTGTATGAACTTTCTTGTGTATGATGTGGTCTGCTATAAGTGAGGAAGCACATTACCTGTTATTCTACTAATTATTTTTGTTTTATTTTTGTGTATTTCTCGTTGTTAGATCCTTAAATAAATAAATCAAAGTTAACATAGTAATAATGAACTTCAAAGCGCTGCTATGTCTAACATTACCTAGATAAAATGCAGGCGTATAGCCTGTCGAAGCCAGCGGTAAGTTCTTAGACATTTATGCGTATATACTACTACTGCGTATTCGCATTCATTAGGAGAAAGTGACGTCTAATGGACCTCGGGTCTAAACGTCATGTTAAGTTTTACGAGGAAGTTCAATCAAATAATAAAATATATATTTATGTAGTATTACATTTTAGTACTATAACTACGTATGATAAAGTGCATGAATGACTAATAAGTAAAAATAAAATAGAACTATTCCAGACTCTTTAATTAACTCTCAAAGAACGTCACGAGATATTTTATCGTCTTCTCCTGAATCTTCAAGTTTAGTAGCTTTTAAAGCAATTTTATTACATCTTTTAAATTTATATGCTGGGCAATCTCAACTCTAATCAATTTAAAAGTACTTTTGTCAGATACCGTTTTAAATCACCTATGACAAAAATCAGAGAGAATCTTCAACTGAAAAGGTAGTAGATTCATGACGATTTCAGCACGAAGCTGCGGAGGCCCAATAATGTAGAAGTAACTTAATAGGCTACCAGTCACAGTGTTGGTCAAAATGCTGCGTTGTTGCATTCGTAATGTGTATGACAAACATGAACAGAATCCATTCTTGGATTCTGCTCTTGTTTGTCATCAGGCAGACTATTCATTTTGGCACTAAAGGTCATTAGAAGGCATAGAGTCAATTTATATATATATTTACTAGTTACCTATATTTTCACACATAAATCTGAATAACTGTGTCATTAGTACTTGTTTGTGTTTATTGCCTCAAAACTACAGTTATCGTTGACCTTCAAATATGTCGGGCAGGATGTTAGAGCGATTGAAAGTGTCTGGCTATTTGGGTAACAGTTGAATATTAGGATCAAATTACATGTATAAAATTTTGACCTCAAAGTGTAAGATAGATTAACTTTCAATGTAGTAGTAATTTAATCGCCTTTACTACCAGTTAGTAACCATTTCAATTATTTTGCCTCATTAGCAATTTAATCAAGGTGATTAAATTGCCTAGTGGATAGAATAAGCGACTGCGGATCTTTAGGTCTTGGCCTCGATTCCTAGATCGCACTACTGTATGATTTTTCTTAAAAGAAATTCTTAATAGCAGCCCAGAGCATGGAAGATAGCGGTGTATCTCTCCTGTGCCTCAAAGAGCATGTTAAGCCGTCGGTCGGTCGTCATCTTTTCTCTCAGATCTTTTTTGTTCTTTAGCCTTACAGTTTCTTGTATAACTGTGATGAAGCAGAGGATTTTCCTATAGTGGTATAACTATAGTACGGGTGCCGATTTAGGTATACGCCGGCTCGACTGAGATTGTAATCGCCTCAGTTTCACTTTGTGATATAAATACAGTAAATAAAATCATACTGCTTCACTTGATTGTGAACCTTATTCTGGGAATGCACTAAGGAATAGAATTTCATCCCTATAATTAAATCTCACGTCCTTAGCCAAGTGACTGGATAATGGACGATAATGGATGCAAAACGATGCAGTCTAGTGTACTTGATACTGACTTAAATTAGCATTACGAGTATAACACGTCAGATCCATTGTGCCTTCACGGTCCACCACTGCTTTAGTAATGACCGCGTGCGTATCACACGGCCTATACTGTATTATATTATATTTGTATACATATTTTTTATTCAATTTTCAATTCATTTATTCAAAACCTCCTTTCTAAAGAGAAGACTATATCCAAGCCAATAAGAAGCCTAGGTCCTAACTGTTCTTCTGTTTGCATATATCACGTTTTAAGATATATATTTTATTTATGCAAATGTATAAATCCTAAGTGTTTATTTTCATCTTAATTTACAGTTGTCCTCAAATATGTCTTTACGTTCATAATCTTCCTAGGCAATACCAACATTACACGAGGTCTATCAGATACTGCGCAAGTCACGCGTAGATAACGTATTGGGTTTAAAGACAATAAACATCACTAACAATATTTTTCCTCATTCATTGCGTATGTATTATTAAAAAAATAATCCGGTCTAGATTCTGCAAACTGTGTTACATTTCATGCCAGCCTTGAATTAATTTGAATAGAATGTTAGGTGTGGTCGTTGATGTTTTAAAGTGTTGTTTTGCTTTTGCCAATGTGATCTAAACTATAATAAAGAAATTAGCCTGTCATATTGTATTTTATTTATTTTAAGGAAACTCTACAGCTATTTATAAGTTACAGCGATATATAATCCGTTATACAGTCAGCCTAAACTGGCTGCATTTACAATAAACTTCAGCCAATTACAGAATTCCACGGCAAGTACAATAGTATAGAAAGAATTCTAAGAGGCTGTTATATTACCAGCAATATTGGATAGCATATTAGAGCAATAAGAGTGAAACATTAACGAAAAATTCTCAAACGAGGAAAATTTATTCCTTTTCAAAGACCGTGACGAAGTTGCGGCAGTCATCCAGTGAAATATTAATAATAAATTGACATCTGCAGAAGATTTAGAACATCAAACAAACAAACCCCAAGATGAGTCCGTGTAACATTTTCATCATCATCATCATCAGGCTATCGCAGTCCACTATTGGACATAGGCCTCTCCAATTTCACGCCACTTAGTTCGATCTATGGCTTCTCGCATCCAGCATAACGAACAATCTTAATTTTACTCTTCACAAAAAAAATTGATTACAAAAAATTGCTTAGTTTCGGTTTTCGGAACTTAGTACATTGGAAAAATAACTCCTAATTTACAAGTTACACGTTACATATTTTTAATAAAAATGTAGGTATAAACATGAAGTACATACTCTGCGCTCATAGCCCAGTTGCACTCGGTGAGTAGAAACAATCATCGAGGGTAAGCAACGATGGCGCGGTCAGTACCTGGATGGGTGACCGCTGGTGGCATGTTACCATGAGCGTCTCCGTGATTCGGAGGTCACGTTAAGCAGTCGGTCCCGGTTGTTATCATACGATAACAGTCGTGAAGCTTAGTTGGAGGCCTTCGGGCGGCTTAAAAACATCCAACGGCAAGATTTACGTAGCCACAACGTATTCTTGCCAGTCCCCAACCCGCACTTGGCCAGCGTGGGGACGAATGGCCTTAACCCTCTCCTGAGAGGAGACCCGAGCCCAGCAGTGGGACATTATGGGTTTTTTGTTTTTATACTATCTAAAAGTATTTATATTTTGTAAGGAAAAAATCTAAATATCTAGATATTGTTGCCAGTACTAAAAATAATTATATTGTGTATCTGTCAATAAATCACCGCGAAAAGTATCTTAAATGTGTCTCAAATGTTATTTTCTTACTTGTGGTAAAAGATTTTATGGTAAGTACTTTTTCAAAGCGAAGAGTGGTTTGTTTGATCTGAGTTCTATAAAAATGAATTCTTTATCATACTGATACTGTTTTAAAAAAAGGATATATACGACTATAATTGAAACCACAAAAGATTCAAAGTCATAAAAGAACATCAATTTATTATTCCTATGACACGTGCATCTCGTTGTTCTGTCTTCAAAAAGAAGGAAATTTAAAAAAATTTCTAAGTACCGACTAATTAGTATTACTACTACTAACTAGTACACTCTTATTGGTCGTACAGATTTTCCTACAAATGGGTTATCAAATTTATATATTTTTTATTTAGGAACAGTTATTCCTGAGATCAGTACATTCAACCAAATAAGCAAACTCTCCAGCTTTATAATGTTAGTATAGATTAAGCATATCTATAGAATTTTAATGTAATATGAACATCAATGAATTCACATATGTTTTATACTCACGATGCAGATCCACTAGTATCAGGTACCATAGCAATAATATTGACACTCATGTTGACTCTCATCATGTAGTTGATCCAACAGGCAAAGAACATCATCAGGGCGATGTTGAACCGCGCCGGAACCAAATCTGAAAAGAAGAACCCTCTTGTTAGCATAATGTTAAAGTATTATTGCAAAACAGAGTCAAGGTGTTCGAGGAACAGCCGTTTTTAAAAAAATTAATCGAAGGTATTTTCCTTATCGTCTTCATATGTTAATCGATTGTGAAATATTTAAACAGTAATGTTTGAAGGTTGTACTAAATTCAACAGCCTTACTAGTGTATTAATAATATTGATATTCTCTATCAATTAATACTAATCACGACTTTAGCACATATTTTTTGTGCATTTAGCAAAATCACTCCTATTTGATTTTTATGAGACGGAGTTAAATTATGCATCTTAGATATATTTATTTATAGACTTGTAGAAGTAGCTCCAACATAATGTCAATAATTAGGTGCTGAAGTTATTTTTACCGGTGAATATGGTCTATCAATATAGTTGAATAGTTTTTTTTTCAAATATCGATAAGACGAATTAACCTATTGTTTCATTTATCGATGGATATCGAATTTATTCAAACTAGAGTATTGACTTTAACGATTGTTTTTAAATCATTTTAATTAAAGAATTGGCAGTGAAGACTTGCCAAACTAGTGCAATGTATTCAACGTTTTTTCGTCAGCAATCTAAACAAAAAATAAGGTGAAGCGAAAGCGAAGCTTGTAATTGAATAGACGTACTAAGAAATCAATTTACTTTAAATATCTGTCTTAATTTCGACACGAAGCTAAGTCAAGTTAATGTGGCATATAAAAAAAATGTCGCAATAAAACAGGGACAAGTTATTTACTAACAGGGCATTAGAGCGTCACATTATTTGCTGTTCAATATTTTAAGCAAAATATTTTTCATAAACATACACTAACAGTTTTTAGTCACGGCAGAACCCCGTCAGATTTTAGTCAGAGTAAGTGTCAACGAGCATAATAATTTAATATTTATCTATGTATATAGAAATATATAAGTATATTTGTCAGTTGTCTGGTTACGGGCTTTATTTACGCTAGTCTAATAACGGTGTTGGGATGTGAATGGGGATATTAAATGCTTCTCTATTGATTCGCTCTGCATTAAACGACTTCTAGGCAGATTCGGCTCCTCTAAACTCACTTACGCAGTGAAAAGTAGCGAAAAAATAACTTATTACACTGTAAATAAATGTGTTCTGAGAGGAAATGGTATCACCTTGGTCGAGCCAGTCAATTTATACGGAATAAAAGTATAGCTCTCTTAGATTAAATTCTACACTGGTGCTGATTCTGTTGTTTGAAAACTCTTTAAAGTAAGCTAAAAATAAGTTTATCCCGTCAAATAGCTTATTAAAAGCCGAAGGTTCATTAAGATTAGAGAAGTTACATATTTAATTAACGATTATTTTTAATATACGTTAGTTAAATACATGTACAGAAGAATAGCATTTTAGAAAGCGTTTTATTAAATAAAGAGAATTTTAGTTAGTTTGGTTCAGAGACGCAACAACAAAATGAGCCATAGTATGTACACCTAACAGTCAAATAACTAAAATAAATATGAATTAAATACTAGTGAGTGCTCATACTAAGTTAATATTGAATATAATCTCTTCAAATGCAAAAAAAGAACTCATGTCCAAGTACGTCTCGTGTCTATTATACTTAAACTGCTTGCGTGACACCAAGTACATAGGGTTTATACAACTAACAAAAGTAACTAGCCTTAAGGTCGCAAAACATCGTGTTTTTATTAGACCGTGGCCTCAAAGCTCATTGACTCAAGATTCATGTTATGACAACGAAACGACACCGGTAAGGTTAGTTACAGATGGGTAAATACTCTTAATAGCGTTTTGTGCACGACTATATGACTAATTTGATACATGATTGCATAGAACGAAATAAAAATTATTATTAGAAATTTAAATTCCGGAATGGACTCCGTACGCAAAATCTGTTTGTTACGTTACTTAAATGCTACTTAAATCGTGCAAACACGTCATTGAGTATAGAATATGAATATCACTGCAATAAAAAGACTGTTAAGTTTAAAAGACATCAAATTTATGGATTAAAATTCAACAAAAAAATATATAATAAAAAGAACAAATCTGACTGCTTAAAGGCATGAACTGAAGAGAGAAAAACAAATACACGTAATATTTTAGTATGCCACATGCGGTGACTAAGGTAATTTTGGTAATACTATTGTATAAAAGTACAATTTGCCCCCGCCTGCAGCATCATAAAATATTTAGTTTGACTAATTTAAATACACATACATATGTGTTTTATAATACTTGCTTTTCTCTTTTCAGTTCATCACTTTCAAGCAGTCGGGTTTCTCGTTTTTATATTTTTTTTTCTAACTTTTTAGTTTAATTAACCGACAAGTTCTTCGAATATCAAATTGTAGGGTTCAAATCACGTAGCGGTTGCAACTCTTTTAAACAATTTTGGTTATTTGACCGATCTTAGAGTTTTTGGGTTAGCGTTTATTATTTATTAGTATTGACAATTTCGGTTAAAATAGTAATACAAACGCCATATCATGCACACATTTTTGAAATAGTCTTTGGAAATATCGCTAAGATATGAAAAAAAACGTTCATATTAGAGCGCAGATACATATATGTATAAGTATATAAAAGATAACCAGGTACCAGAGGGGGCTTATCACAGTCTCATATTTTTACTTTTGTCATGCGTGTTCAAACAATGGAAACTCATAATCAGTATATACCTCGAGACCCATATCTTAAATAACAGTTTACAAAACCATGTAACTGATGGCGGAGTGCGTACACTGTTACAACCATGCTTTTGTCATGTTGCGAACTCTTTGTGTCGCCATGAATAGCCTACGTCGTTTATCAAATTGATGTGAAAGAACACTGTTATTATTCTCTGTGTGCCTCATTTTAAATCAAGCCGCTCATGATGAAAAGCGGAAATTTGTTTGCATTGAACTGAACACAAACATGGAACGTTTAATAATAGTACTTCAACGACATTTCAATATAAGAACTGACGCATATAAATGGCTCGGACCGAAGTGTGAACTGAGTATTGCATTGCAAAGTAAAGCAATCGTAGTGAAGTCACTCTGTAGATGGACGATTTTTCTTTACATATTAAAGCTATTATGAAGCTTAAGTTGTCGTTCTAAAATCTATAGTAATCCTTATAAACAGTACTTAGATTATGAAAGTCTGGTGGCAATTACGATTGGCGTTTAGCATTATGGATCATCAAACGCATTAAAAACAATTCTATTTGCATTAGAATTTTCGTATTTGCAGAGAATCGTAAGATAAATACGTATATCATTTTAATATATTGCCTGCGCCGTGTACATAGTTCCAAGTTTTCATTAAAACCCCCAAAAATATAAACACATACAAAATTACCTATGCATGACCCTGCCTCGTACAGTGATATGGAGTTGGGGGCAAACGAGCAGACGTGTCGCCTGATGGTAAGTGATTACCGCCGCCCATGGACACCCGTAACACCAGAGGCGTCACAAGTGAGTTGCCGGCCTTGGGGGATGTGGGGATTATGGGCCTCCAGTATCCTCACTCATTCGGTGAAACACAGCGCAGGCGCTGTTTCACACCGGTTTTCAGTGAGACCGTGGTACCACTCCGGTCGAGCTGGCCCATGCATGCCAAAGCGTGGCTTTGCGTGGTTAGACACTAATAATGGATACAGACACCAATAAATGAGTTTTTGAATTGAACAGTAACGCAAATTAGTGACTGAATGGGTTACTTAACCTTGCAAACATTTGCTTAAACCGTTGATTTAATGGGGTGCTGAATGGCAGTGATCAGTTACTTTACGTAACGGTGTGTTCACGCTAAGCTTGTATCCTGGAAGAATCCCAATGTCCGTATTTGCGTATAGCGGTGAAAGTGCAAGAATGCAAGGTCTGCAAAAGTGTAGTCGCCGCACTACACTCGCCGCCTATGCACGCCGGCGGCGCCGTGGTGACCGGCGCCAGCCTCTTGCGTTAATTACTGCCCATCCCATTTCTGCCCCATAACACTTTATTAGCTTTATGCTTTTATGTCGGCACTATAACGTGCACATTTAATTACGTATTTAAGTGTAAGTTCTTAAAACCTTCTACATTTTTTAAATGTAAACCGATAAGAACTAATGAAAGTATCATCACAAAACATCATAAAACTTATGTCAATAAGTAATTAGACACATTCTTAATAAAAAAACGTAATTAATATATTCTACTTTTAAAACATGGATATTAAAAAGTCATTAATGTTTTACAATCCTTAACTTTCATTTAATTTATAACCAGAATAGTTCAAGGTCTTTGAAAGTAAACCAAACAAAATACATTCTCGTATCTTTCGAATCTGGTTATCAAAAACCTAACGGGCATTGGGACGTAAACACTTATCAGTTACAAAAGTGACAGATGTCGAACGCAAAACTTTCGACTGATTAAATACTCGGCATGTTACAGGTACATACACTAACGGTACAGCCTACTTATATTAAAAAGGTTTATGAATCATTCTGCACGTCGACGTCGCGTTGAGATGCAAAAATTCATCTTCGAACATTCAGACCCGATTAGGTCGTTGTCGCCGTTTCTGGTCATTACACTTACTTGGCAGAGAAACGCAGGTATTTAGTTCACTTCGTGGGCACATACATGTTTTTTAAATATTACAGATTAGACTGATATATTTTACATCTCCATATTTATAATTAACTGTGTCACTAAACATCATACATTGATCATCAGTCAATCATTCAAACACAGTTTATAAAACATAACAAATGTATTTTCTTAGTAGGTTTATTAGATTTTGTTTTAATTTCTTTATACAACTTCATTGCACACCACTACAGTAAAAAATCGTACAGAGATATATATACGGATATCAACATTAGGTATAACAATAAAATTTGAAAAACTAAAATGTTGACTATAGCTAACTTAAGGGTGTTCAAAAATTTTTTTACTGATGCCTCCAAATTATATGACGAAGGCCCTTTGCTTCAGTTTACTACCAGGACTCCAGGATTATCCTGAAATTTAGATGTCCCAAAGAGTCATCCGTATTTACGGGCGAGTGTGTGGCTATTTTTGAAGCATGTCTCTTCATAAAATCTCACAATATTAACAAGGCCGTTATATTTACCGACTCTCTTAGCTGCCTCAAAGCGTTATTGCAAAATCCTTTTAAGAAATCGTCTCAATCTTCTTTAATTCTAGAAATTAAAAATATCTTATTTAGCACAAGGAGCTCAAATGTAATTCAATTAGTATGGATCCCTAGCCATAGTGGCATCAGAGGTAATGAATGTGCAGACTCACTGGCAAAAAATGCCACCTTTTCTGAAACTGCGGACCTCAAACATTTCATTCACTATAACTACGACCTTCTGAGGCTTCCCAAAGAAAAACTATTGGCAGCCTGGCAGTTAGAGTGGAACACCTCCTCTAAAAAGAAAGGCAATCATTTTTATGCCATTCAGCCATCTGTAACATCAAAACCCTGGTTCTTTAAGTACAAAAAGTTGTCTAAATCTATTATTTCAACAATTTGTAGGCTTCGTATTGGTCACTGTTGCTCCCCCATTTTCCTGCGTAAAATTCGGGTCAGGGACTCATCAATATGCTAATGTGGATTAGACGAAGGCAGTTTGGACCACATATTTTTTTTTATTGCAAGAAAAACAATCCATCTTTGGACTTATATGACTTTTTAAGAAACTTAATGATCCCCACCCCTATTAATTTCTCTTCTCTTTTAACCTATTCATCGCCAGAACTCATTCAGGCGTTAATGACTTTCATACGTTGTAATTCCATTAAACTTTAATCAGTTTTCTTTCTTCCTTCTTCCCTTTGCTATCTTTGTATTTTTTTTTGAAACACTAATCTCTTACATTCATATGTCATTGGCAGAATTGTCGACATGGGCACAGATTGCCATATCCAAAAAAAAAAAAACTTAAGGGTGTCGGTTTTTCGTGACGATGTTCGCGCGCATCATAAAAATGTACCGTCATCATTTCTCCTTAACGCGTCAAAAGAAGTATAACCTCATCTGTCATTTCTTCAAAAGCATAAAATAATGCTAATGCCACTTAGGATTTGATAAGATATTGTAATAACATCATTCCTTCAACCCGTATAAACCAATTTTTTGTCATAGGGTGACCTTTCGTTTAGGCAAGACTTTAGATAACGTGATCTGTTGCTTATCTGGAAATGACATTACAATATTTTGAACCAGATCGATTTTTATTTCGTTTCTTATGGTCAAGCTTACCATAATCATTTTAAAAACTACAAATTAAACAATTAGCGCCATGATGAATTGTTATAAACTATGTTGTTGATTCCTTAAATTTCCACATCTAGATGTCTTTTGTTAAAATTTAAAACGTAACAAGCTTAAAAAAACGATTTAGGACCCTCCTTTTTTAATGAAGTCGATTATAAAGAAGAGAAAATTAGTCTGTAATCCTTCATTCATTCATTCATTCGTTGAAATTTAAAATATGTAACTAGAAGTTACCAGAGTATTGATTCGATGACACAATCAATGCGGCTAGAGTGTCTTCTAGTCATGATAACGTAATACATATTCTTAAATTCAGTAAAACCAATCAATTTACTCCACAAATTATTATTAATACCAAAAAAACATTTTATTTTCAGGCCTCTTAAAATCATATGGAAAGTAACTCTTGAGAAATCGCAAGGAAATAATTACATTTACACAGACGTTTGCGTTTGACAATTTGCTTTGCCGGCCTGCATAAAACGGTGTGATGCGTGACAGCACTCTGCTCCGGTCACCCTGGGATGTACTTCAGCCATGGGGTACGGCATTGGGGGCTCTAGAAGCCGCCGATGCATTCATGGAGCTCCTCCCGACTGCCGAGAAAGTCCGCCGCGGGGTTTAGTGGGTAGACCGGTCTTCTGGGAGTCACACACACGCTCTTCGTCTCCCCACGGAGGGGTGGTACTAAAAGCATCCTCCGTATAAAAAAATAAATAGTGTATATTCATACAGAAAATACTTAAATTTGTACATCGATTTGATTTTTGCAGTAACAAGCTGAGAATCAGAGAAAAATTTTGATTAATCGGTAACAAATATTCCTATTGAAAGATACTGGACTTTATTCCCGGAAATAGGAGGGCTTATAAAGGTTTATATACGTATCTATTACTTTTTGGTGAATTTAAACGGATTTTTCCATTATTATATTATTCAACAGTGCTTTATCTGTTTTCTTATGCCTTCTCCCAGGTTTTCTTAAGAACCTAGTTTGAGGTCTCCCTTGCTAGACAAAATATTTTTAATGTTCATGTGGGTACAAGAGTTTGTTCACAAATTCTAGTGCAGCTAGACATTAATGTCAGCTAGACAATCGTTATTTCTTAAATTATATTACTTTTAGAACTTTTCTCAGGTGTGTAAATATTCCAATGTAGTGGAAACTAGAGTTTTATATTTATTAAACAACTTTCTGACCTTGCGGCATAGTTTCTCCAGTTCCGGTGCCCACCTGTGATGTTTATTACCTGGCTAAATTAAGGCATAAGTTCTAGGTGTGGAAAGTTATATAAGACTAGCTGACCCGGCAAACGTGATATTGCAATAAAAATAAAAATTTAGAGGTAGGTCACCCTTACCAATTAGGGATATGAAAAATAGATGTTGGCCGATTTTCAAAGCTACCCGATATACACACAAAATTTCATAAAAATCGGTCCATCCGTTTCGGAGGAGTTTGGTTACACACACCGCAAGACGAGAATTTTCTCGTGTTGCGGTGTCCGACCTGACCGACCGACCGGATCTCGAGAGGAGTTTGTGCTCTGATACTCACTCTGTACTAAATAACGAAAGTACCGCATAACACCGTAATTGTTTTTCTATAAGGTTGGAAGCGGAAAGAGAGACAGAAAAAATTTAGTTCTGACTAACTAATTGTTCCTTACTATCTTTCATTAATTTTAGCTTATCTATACTAATATGATGAGGCTGAAGAGTTTTTCTTTTGATAAAAAGCGTTTGTCACAGAAACGTCGCATCAAATTTGAAAAATTAATTGGTGATTGCCAAGTTATATAGGAAGGATATAGACACGTAAAATAAAAAAAATTGGCGTATAACAGAGTAAAATAATGCAAATCGTTTCAAACCATGTCTACGATACTAAGAAAGTAACGATCAAAAACATCAAGCGCTCAATCACAAGTCTTAATGTACATAGTTAAATACCACAGATATCTTGCAGCATAGTGACAATTTTATATATTTTATAGCCACATTCACGTAAGTTCACTATATTATCATGCCAATAGTATGTTTACAGCATATGCAATTTTTTTATAGCTCGCTCAAATAAAATCGACATTATTCTAGTTTTGACTTTGCAACTGATACTTAATAAAATATTTTTTTAGAGTTTAAAACTTCTCAAAAAAAATGTATATAATATACTAGCTGCCCCGTAAGACTTTGTGCTCGAGTTTTGCGTTAAGCAACACATATGGCGATTAATTTTTATTTGTATAGATATAGCTTCAGTACGAAAAAAGAATACAAAACTAGTTATGTTTCGTCAGATCAACCATGACAATTGCTTAACAACCATATGTCCAGGTTGTGATTGTGACAAATCAACAAAAACACTCTTCAACCGTGACAAGTGACAAACAGTTGAGTGACAATGATTACGAAAAGCAGACTTATAATAATTGAGCAAGCGTAGATAATATTATATATCGTATGTTTAATGAAGCATCGGTTTCCCGAGAATAAGGCTATTATTTTGTAGTCTTTCTTACAACCAAACCATGATGATAATGGCCTCGTAACCGATTTCAACAAGGGTGGTCCGTCACAGGATATATTAAAGTGCATAAGTGCAATTGAGACTAAAGACTAAAGACTAAAGAGGTCAACACTATTCATAAAAACCAGTACTCAACATCATCTGTGTACAAGACAAAGTAAAAACTGCAGGATTGTGACGGCCACTGGCGCTAATAACATTTAAGTACCTCCTTTCGCTTGCTGTACCTACTTAAGGTAACAAACATCATAAGTAAATACTCTTTTCAACGCTTCCTTATTTATTTATTTTTAAATTGAGAAGGTGTTTATTTCTAAGTTTTTTTTACAATACCTGGTTAATTAAAGGTTAATATCAGAGTAACCCTAATCGTAGGTACATCTTTTAATTACGTTGTTTTGTTAGCGTTTTCTCTGCTGAGCATTGATAAATTATTATGGATATTTATATTACTTATGGATATTTATATATGGATTTAAATATCTTACCAAATAGTTTAATATGAAATTTCATTTTGTTTGTTATATTCACGAAACACGTAAGGAACACAAAACAGCCGCACGGTATATTAGCACGCACGCGCGCCGCGATACGTTGCAATTTGTGGCGAACTAGCGAGCTGCGCGAACGCTTGTCTTTCCACGACTGCCTTCCTTACAGTGGCTATGTCACCGGTCGATTGCCTTTAGATCCGCACACTGCATTCGAAGGTCTCACTTCATGTGCCACTTCAAAACATCAGATCGTCAATAGACATTAACGATTTAACACGAAACATTCAAACTCATATGACGTTTTCATAATATTTGGTAAGAATTCGTCTACTATCTTATCAGCTTCAAGTGCTATGCTGAGTACGTTTACTGTTGTTGTACGTCAGCAACATCTAAATAAATAAAAGTACATAATACCTACTTCATGTACACTTCACATGAAATAGGTATTATTTTGTCGTTTATTTTCGTCTATTTTATATTTATATTTTATATATTATAGTCTATTACGTATTGATTCTAAAATCTTAGAATGACATAAAACGGCAAAAATATATTTTTTCAAATATTATTATATATCTTAAACTACAATAAATTATTTTAAATTACAGTTACACGCGGAGGTAATTTTCATATGATTACTGTCCGTTTTTAACAGCTTCATTCATTTAACAAATAAAACTGCTATAAGCTGACTAAAGTCGAAATAAAGACGAATATTTATATGATTTGTACAAAATATCTAAAATCTAAATTAAATTAAATTCTATAAATAAATTCCCATTATGTTCTGTTACTTATCATAAATATCTTCTGCAAAAAGCAAGAAGTCATTATAAAAGTAACCAAATATTTTTTGCGACTTAAGCCATTCCGTTATACCCTGTGTTTTATCTGTCATATCCTTATCGTACGTACAAACCTATTATTATATAACTCATCTTGGGACGACGTTTCCAAACCTAACGCGTTGAAGTCTTCTTCCTCATCTTGTTGGAAAATAAATTTATTGTCCCTAAAAACTTAAGAGTACGCCAAAATATGTATTAAAAATTAAAGTCGAAGTTAATAGGATTTTTATGAGGCTGTACGAGTGAAAGTTCAGTGAAAATAAGTTGTGTCTTTGAAATGTTTTCCAGCAAATGTAACATCTCTTTGTGTGTGTGTTTAAAATATCATTTTTTGTAAACCAATATTAGTTAAATTAGCATCGTATTAGCATAGTCATAAAAATATGATGGATGAATGGTACACGAAACACATATAAGTATCTGATAATTTTCGCTCACGTTGCTAGATCTTGAATCTTTAAGCTCTCGTTTGTTTATTATAAGCCATTTTCTGCCTGATCTACCTGTTCGCCTTATATAAACAAAAAAAATACCAAACCATTCCTGTTTTATTTAAAGAAAACCTATGAAAAATATTTTTTATTTCATTTCACATCTACCACAATTGTGAAGAGGTCGTGCTCAAACCCGTAAAGGTTACTCACACTCATTGTTTTTATTTTTGTTGTGGTAGGAAGTATGTGAGTTCCGCATACCACGCTAGCTTCAAGAATCATTACTAACATATGTATCTTAAAAGATATATCTACTATATATATAAATATATACTATCTAACATAACTATAAATTAATAAAACATATAATAAACTACGCAGGAGATATTATAGTGCACAAGTGTAGGCGCAAACACAGGTACACTATCTGTTCCCTCTCTCTCATAATCCGATGGAGCGGTTAACCAACACGACCGGGGAGAGATAAGGCGCAGGACCGACAGCTTTACGTGCTCTCCGAGGCACGGGGGTTCAGACTCCAACTTCCAAACTCCGAGCTGTTATAAAGTATTCCTGTAATCAGAAAAACACAATAACACCTTTGGCCCGACCCGGGATTCGAACCCGAGACCTCTCGATTGGCAGTCGCATACGTCAGCCAACGAGGCAGTCTACATTACCTATCGTCTACCTCTCTACTCTAAGCGTGATGTTAACTATCCTATCTTAGGCACGCCAGAAAAACACGCATTAGAAATCTGATAATCGATTAGAAAGTTTAGGAGTTCATCGTCAGCAATAACGTGACATGAGAATTATATTGGTATCTCACCGTGAGATTGTAAAAACCGTCAGATTATAATCTACCTATCGAGATTGTAAACTGTCGAAAGATTGTCAACTGTGACATGCTGTTTATAATTTAACGTACTATTTTTAGTTGGATTATACTCGTAGGTGATGTAGGCAAAATAGAAAACTCTCCCGAAGGTATCTGGGCTATTGTAGGCATACATTAGGAGAGCTCCGCATGTCTTAACAGCTGTTCTCATTTTAGGGGTAGAGTGACACGCTGCAACACATCACCCAGTTGGTGATGCCCGAGGAGTACTCCACATGTAATAAATGGAATTAATTTAATTTGGTTTAGATTATTTAATAATTTGCTAACCTCAAATCAGTTACTATTTACTGTAAGAAAAAAATATGTAATTCTTTTTTAAATTTAAACGGATTTATAGAAAGCCAGCTGCAGCCCGCGACTTCGTACGCATGGAGTTAGTAATTTGCACATCATTTTCGAATAAAACATCCCTTCCCTCTTCATAATACACGTTTCAGTGGCAGTGACGTTACGGCCTACACGGTTGGCCTAGTGGTTTCAGTGGTCCGGATGGCGTAAGAAAGCGGTTCCCGGATCTCTCCCGTCTCAGGCGCAGAGTGGCACACCGTGGTGGTTTAGTGGGTAGTCTGGCTGTTGTCAGTCAGGAGTCCCACACAAAGCGAACCCCCTCTCCCGCGGGCGGGGAGCGAAGTGCGTAAAGGCATTCCAACACGTAAAAAAAAAAGTGGTTTCAGTGGTACTGGGAGGGGTCCGGATGGCGTGAGAAAGCGGTTTCTGGATCCCTCCCGTCCTGGCGCAGAGTGGCACACCGCGTGGTTTTAGTCGGTTCGATTCCGACACACCGCCCTGCCGCAAACCCCGGTGGGGTGAAGGTCCGAGGGGGTACCCAAAGGTAAAAAAAAAGTGGTTTCAGTGGTCGCCATACCGCTACCTACTTCGCCAAGTGTTGTGGTTTCAAATCCTACATGGAACAACACTTTGTGGGATCCACAAATTGTTGTTCTAAGTCTGGGTGAACTTTGTGTCCGTTTCATTTATGTTTGTACAGATCCCCGCGACACAGGAACTTATATTCTTGATGCGGGAGTTGTCTTTTAATATATATNTAGTTGTTTTCATAATTCTTACACATAATACCATTTAAAAATTTTCTGTAATAATTACTTTAACTTCACTGACATTAGACTTTCTCATAAACTACTATACCCCGTTTTAATCCCAATATAGGGGTTGATTTATAAAGATACATTATTAGTACACCTTTACGCATCATCTGTAGAGCATACATTTCAAATTTCAAGTCAAAACATGGGACTTTCATAAAAACTTCCAACCCCTGTTTTACCCCCCTTAGGGTTAGAGTTACGTAACTCTGTTCTAAAATCCGTTCTTAGCGGATGCCTACACCCTATAAGGAACCTACCTATCAAATTTCAAGTTTGTAGGTGTTATAGTTTCTGAGATTTCGTGATAAATCAGTGAGTGGTATTACGCTTTCATATTTATAGATTATGTACCTACTAAAAGCTAAAAAGGACTGGATGCAAAACGGGCTGAAAGATTATTTTTTGTCTGATCAATGCCTTAGATTGATGAAGGAGAGGGGTGTGATGACTGGAACCTGGGACTCGAGACAAACCCCGAGTCCACATTCAACTTTTTTATTCCATTTTATGATAGCAAATACAGTTCAAATAGATCACATTTTTTGATTATTCAAATGATTATCTTCAATTCATTACCGGTTTAATGAAGACACGCTTCAATAGGTTTCTGGGCTTTCTTTTTTCTTTTCTTCTTCTTTCTTTCTGTTTTCTTTCTAAATAAAAAAAAATAAGTGCCTCCCGACTTGACTAAAGCTGAACTTTAGTCAAGTCGGGAGGCACCTATTTTTAAAGATTGTTGTTTTCCTTATTTTTGCACCTTTGTGTCGAACGTATTTTTGTTACTAGACTTCTTCACATTTTTTTAAGCTTTTTTTTAGTACATTATTCATCGAAATGTGTATTTTAGAAATTTTAGAATAGGAAGTTTATAAGTACATTGTTGCATGAATCTATTTTGTTTATTTTGAATTAGAATATCCGTTGGGATTGTTTTTATGGAATATGGAATATTCCATATCCTGATCATAAGCGATTTACGCCGCCCATGGATAATAATACCAAAGGCATCACAAGTGCGTTGTCGGCCTTTGGGAGATGTAGAGGGGAATGGAGGAAGGGGTTGGGGTATAGGCCTCCAGTATCCTCACTCACTCGGTGAAACACAGCGCTGGTTTCACACTGGTTTTCTGTGAGATTATGGTATCACTCCGGTCGAGCCGGCCCATTTATGCCGAAGCATGTCGCTTCCATGGTAAAATCGCCAAATTGTTGATTTGAATATAAGTAGGACCCGAAAACTTACATATAATACTTACATTTTAATTATTATTACAACACGGTGCGGATCAGTACACATTAACACAAAACTATTGTGTTCTATACTTCTATACTCTATCTATTATTAAATATATATAATAGTTTATTTTAAAACAAATAACAAAACTTCATCTTAATTTATTGTTTACATAAATCTTGTTGGCACTGAAAATAAATATGCATCACTAAAAAATGATGAAGAGAAATAAAGTTGAAATAAATTTGAAAAAAGAATCCACATTTGTTTACCGGTATAAGTATGATGTCATCATCATCATCAGCCTATCGCAGTCCACTGCTGGACATAGGCCTCTCCAATTTCACGCCACTTAGTTCGATCTATGGCTTCTCGCATCCAGCTCCTGCCAGCCGTCCCGCGCAAATCATCGCTCCACCTGGCTTGTGGACGTCCTACACTACGTTTGCCTAGAGTATGATGTACTAAACATATTTTATTTAAGTATATACTAGCTGCGGCCCGCAGTATACAACAATAACAATAGGTAACATTACTCTTTTTTTTTTTTGTCGTGGTGGAATGCGTTTACGCACTTCGCTCCCCCCCGCGGGGACAGGGGGTTCGCTTTGTGTGGGACTCCTGACTGACTCGCCAGACTACCCACTAAATCACCACGGTGTGCCACTCTGCGCCTGAGACGGGAGAGATCCGGGAACCGCTTTCTTACGCCATCCGGACCCCTCCCAGCGCCTGCCCGCACTGAAGCGGGCTCCGTCGTCTGACGGTAAACCCTCAATTTAGGCGACGTACGGCACACGCGTAACGTCGCCCCCTCGCGGGTGGCCTGTGAAGCGGATGGGGGGGAAAACCCGTCCCGCCCATCCGCGGCCACACTCAGGGCGGCATGAGGCGCTGGTAGGATCCGCCACCCGGTTCGCCGGCGGCGGATCGGGTCCGAGTGGATATCGTCCTCCCGGGCCTTCTCCGCCGCCTCCTTCTGCGAGATGACTTCCTCGCAGAAGGTCGCGACCGCGGTAAAACTGCTCTCGCCGCCGGCCATGGAGCGTACGACGGCCGGCAGAGAGAGATCTCCTCCGATGACTGCAGTGAGGGCCCGACGCTGCGGCGCCCAAGCGGGGCACACCGCCAACGTACGCTGGGCCGAATCCTCACTGCAGTCGCAGTGGTGGCAGGCGGTCAATTCCCTCCGCGCGACCAAGTGCAGGTACTTCCCGAAGCAACCGTGCCCGGAATGCACCTGCATCAGTCGGAAGGAAAGGGTCCCATGCTGCCGCCCTGCCCATTCGAGGATGACCGGCTGGAGCGCCTCCACGGTGGCGTAACCAGCACGTGGAGGCTCCAGCCGCGAAGACCAACGAGCCATCGTGGCTCGATGGGCGGCTTCACACCACTCGCGTACATCTTCGGGCAGAGGGCGCATGCCACTCTCCGCCCGGAATTCAGCCACCCGTCGATAAACTTCGACGAGCACTTCCGCCTCCAAATCCCACGGGGGTTTACCGGCCAAGGCACACGCCGCCTCGGTTGACACCGTGCGGTATCCGCGTATGGCTCTGACTGTGAATACCCTCTGAGGCGCGCCTTATTCTGGGCGGTCAGAGCCGGCAACCACACCGGTGCGCCGTACAGCGCCATCAACCGGACAACCCCCGTGAAGAGGCTTCTCGTTGCGACACTGGCTCCACCCAGATTGGGCAAAAGCCCTAGGGCGGAGGCAGTCTCGACCAGCTTGGGAGCAAGCTCTCGGAAGTGCTCGTCGAAGAGCCACCTACCGTCGAGGATCAGGCCCAGATACTTCATCTGGGCCCGAACCGGTACGAGGACCGAATTGACCACTATGGAGGCGCCGGGGGGCGGCCCGCGACGAGGCCCATGAAACAACAGGGTCTCCGTCTTGTCCAAGGCCACCCGCAAGCCCAGCGCCTCGATGCGCCCGACCACCAGAGAGACTCCTCTGGTGGCCAGGCACGCCGTCTCCTGAAAGTTCGCCCCCCGGGCCGTGACCAACGTGTCATCGTCGTAACAAATTACGCCCAGCCCGGGGGGGGAGACGCTCTCTAAGGACCCAGTCGTATCCCACGTTCCACAGGAGTGGTCCTAGGACAGACCCCTGCGGAACGCCGCTCGACATGGGTCGCCGTCTCAAGGCAACCTCTCGGTCCTCGTACACGACGGCACGTTTCTCCAAATAGTCTGCCATCAGCCGCCTCAGGTACTCTGGCACCCCGTGGTACTGGAGTGCTTCCCTGATGCAGCTGAATGGCAGACTATTAAAGGCGTTGGCGCTGTCCAGAGACACCGCCAACACCATGCCGCCACAGCTCACCGCCTCTTCGGTCATGGCCCCCAGGCGCATCACGGCATCGACCGTCGAACGCCCCCCTCGGAACCCGAATATGGGCGTCCGACAGGTCGGGGCCCACCTCGCTGAGGTGCCGGACGATGCGGACAGAGAGCACCCTCTCGAATAACTTGCCCGCCTCGTCCAGCAACACGATGAGCCTGTAGGCCGCGACCGAATCGGCAGGCCGTCCCGGCTTCCTCAACAGGACCAGCTTCCCGCTCTTCCAGCACTCAGGGAAGCGTCCGGACGATAAGCTAGCATCCAACACCTCCCTGAGGCGGTCCGACATATGGTCAAGGACTCGGGCCATCACTCGGGCTGGTACCCCGTCCGGCCCGGGGCCGGTGTTCTTCGAACGGATCCGAAGAACAGCAGCCCCTATCTCCGATTCCCTGACGGGCGGAACGTCGACCTCAATGCCCCCGTCGCTTCCGATCGAACTGGCCATCGACGCGGGCGTGTGTTCCGCCCGCTGCGGGAATAGGCCCTCGACCACTTCCTGCAGCAAGCTGGGCTGGAGAGTCTCGGTAAGGGGGGGGCCCGCCGTGCGGAGCTTTTGACACACCGCACGATATGGGCGACCCCAGGGGTCACGATCGAGACCCTCCAGCATCTCCATTCTCTTTTCGTCTTTGGCGCGGCAAATGGCCAGTTTCAGAGTTTTCCGCGCTTCGCGGTACTCCTCGTAAAGCTGGCCCTCCCCGCCGTCTCCACGGTGACGCCGCCGGCTGCGGGTGTAGGACCTCCGGGCACGTGTACAAGCCGCACGGAGGTCCGCCAACTCTTGGGACCACCAGTAGACCTCTTTTCGTAGAGATCGACAACCTCGAATCCGAGGCATGGCCGCATCGCAAATCTGCGTAATCGCATCGCGAAAGCGGCCAGCCCCCATGTCGACCACCTCGGTCGAGGCCCGCGGAGACAGCCAAGACTGAACAATGGCTGCCTCCTCTAGCAGGTCCCTGTCGAGCTTGGCGACAGCCCACCGCGGAAAGCGGGAGGATCGCCGCGCCACGTGACCCCTACTGGAGCCCTGGAACCGGGAGAGCTCGAATCGGATGTATAAATGATCCGAGAGCGTCTCAACCTCATCCAGGACACACCAGTTCCTTACTCGTACGGCGACAGCAGAGGTAGCGAACGAAAGGTCCACTATCGACCCCCCCTGCTGTCGCACGCACGTGTTGGTGGAGCCTCTGTTTAACAAACAGAGGCCCACCGAGGCCGCCCACTCCTCTACGGCCTCGCCCCTGGCGTCCGTCCCCGGGGAAGGTAACATTACTCCCTAGAACAAACCTTACAACCTCCCTACAAACTAAATTACTCCCTAGAATAATATAATGTCTGCCAGTGAAAGTCCTATCAAAAATCGGTTCAGCTGTTTGATTTTAGAAATTTTATACTCATAAAAATTTGGGCATTCGCATAAGTGAGGATATATACATTGTCATCTACAAAACATTTCGACGAGCTTGCATTGCTATAGGAAAAATGTTCCGTTACAAAAAAAGTAAAAAAAGTTAAGATACAAGAAATGAGACATACAATGAGACATACAAAGGTAAATACCTTTGCTCCACTACATAAACTTATTTTGCGAATCATTTCGGTTACTACATGGTACATTATTAATTACGTATCATTTTTCGAACAAAAATTAACCACTAACAGCTATTCCAAAGATTACCCGGACTGAACGATTTTTGCTGTATGTAAGTACCGTAAATGCTTTCATATATTATGACTGTATTTTGTAAAAAGTTATTAATTTAAAATTACAAACAGACACTTAAGATTTATTTATTTGCATGAATGAACTTCGCAAACAGTGAGTTCAAATAAAGTAAAATTACGAGACTATCACAAAGATCTAAATAACGAGCCATTGCTCTCAAATCGTTTGCGATGTTGCACATTTTTGTTTCTTTTATACATCTGAACGGTGAAGTGAACACACACATTCATTAGCCCCAAGACCTGTTCTGGATACGGGACAAGATCCTGGTATAAATTATATCCCGAGTCACAGCTATAAAAAGTCCAAATAACGAATAAATAACATTACACCTCCATGTCCATTAATCAAAGGAAATGTCAAAGTTGCCAAATATATCAAATTATTGCGTTAATTTTTCTTGTTAATAAAAGACTACTCCCGTATTAGGAATATACGCCATGTGTCGCGGGGGACTTTATAAACACACATCAGCAGTAGACTAATAAAACATGATGATGATTAGCAATATTGGCATACAAAAGGTACAGGTTTGGGAAAAAATTCTTTACCTTAGTACTAACAACTATAAGTCTGAAAGATCTTACGGATATGATCTTTTACTGTCTTTCCAAGGGTTAATTATTTAGATTTCGTCTGTTAACTAGGACAGTCACAATGTACCACAAATGGATCGGTGGCTATACATGTTGAGATAGGGTATATTTCAACTTTTCTCTTCAATATTCCTACTTTTTCTACTCTCATTTGTTATTTCGTATTTACTTCTCATTACTATTACTGGTCTACGAAACATAATGTCCTTACGTGTTTATGCGTCCATCACGTTAATTAAGATGCCTACAGTGTAGTGCAAACGTGGAATAATCTATGTCATCTTAATTTCCCGAAAGCGCTACTGTCTTTCCTTTAAATTCTTACATTCGTATAAAGTTCAAACGAGAAGGATTCCTGTTTTTTTTGGTATTTTAAATAACAAAATAATGATACCAAAGAACTCCTTACAACTTTATATTATTCACCACACGCAGAAGCTAAGCAACTGTACCTACCTGCAATTTTATATTAACACTGTTGAAAGAAATACAAACTAACGTAATGGGATTACCCGCTAGTAGTATGTAATAAGGAAAACATATTTTAAAAGTAATCATAGGCGTCGGCAGAGACTTGAAGTTCACGTAGGCGGATCCTAATATACAACTTCATAAATGTTACATAATACTCAGAATACTTATACACCACTTAACTGTGTTCTTTTAAAACAGTTATGTGAGCATTGTTTCCATAATAAATAAATAAAAGTCAAGAATAAGTTTAAATAAATAAATATTTCGGACATCTAACACACAACGCCATCTGGTCCCAAGCTAAGCGTAGCTTGTATTATGGGTACTAAACAACTGATGTAAATACATATATACTTTTTTTTTGTAAATACATAATATAATATATCATATATAGAAAACACTCAAACTCCGAAACATTTGTAGATCATACAAACATTTGACGACAAGAACAGCAGTCGCATACTCTACCGCTGCGCCACCGAGGCAGTCAAGTTAAACCTGATATTATTTCTCAAACTCTTAAATGTGTTTAAAATTAAAGTTTAATAATTTTATTTATCATTCAAATGTATTATCAGTTCTATTCGAGGTTTATTTAGGTTCCAAAAGTCCAGCACGGTAGTATTGGCTATGGTTGATAATGATGATGAGAGCTGTGCTGCCTCACAAATGGGGTGACTCGACTGGAGTGATACATTAACAGAGCCTCCTCATGCCTTAAAAAAATTTACCGACCTGTTTTTATCCACGTGTTGGACATATTAGAGACTGCATATTTCGGTTTAAGGTATAATATGAGTGACGAGTTACTTATAATTGTTATTCACGTGTTGACCCTGGCTGAGTTTATTCTTGACTGTTTTAACCACAGAACACTTTTGCTCGGAGAGGTTTTAACGGTGAGGATAGTTGCCTGTGAACATATGTGTATCTGTTAAGCTAAAATTCCTATTATTATATAAGGCTAATTAAAATAGATAAAACGCTTATTTAATATAGGTATCTCAAAGGTATAGGTACTTTTGCTGCTACGTTTTTTCTTCGACTGTTCGGTTAAAAGTAAAATATATTTGGTTTTGGTTTCCTACCTCTAGTTTACTGCAAAATATTGGAAGTTAGGAACCAATTGAACAGAACTGTAAATACAGCTCACGCTAGTTTGGGAATCAGGGCTTGCACTTGAATTGTACCCATACTTTGTTACAATAAATAATTTTGATTTGATTTGATTTGAATTAGGTAAATCACACCCTAAGAGGAGGTTTTCTTTACAACTCGAACAAATGTTGCTTATGCAACTTATGACAATATAATCCATGCTTCCATATATTAATATTACAAATTTGATCGTAACTCTGTCACGATTTCACGCAGCGGTGGATTTACAACCAAGCTGAGAAAGCTAGAGCCTAGGACGGCGAACTGTTTTCTTGCACAGAAATAAAAAAAAGAACATTATATACCTACACTGAGAAAAGTCTCAGAAATTAAACAATAATAACAATGTTTTAGTGCTAAACAGTGTACCGAATACAATACTCAACTTTAACATTATTCTTTAATATTTACTACTATTTGAAAAACTAGATACTAATAAAATGTAAGACGTGGATTTTTAAAATTTAATATTTCTATAGCAATTTCATAACAACTTAAATAAGTAATTCTGACTAGGGCGTCATGAGGTGCTATAATGCGTGTCTCCGCCGCCTCCACCAGCACACATAGACGGACGGGAATCAACTCACTTCTAGTAACCGATTGCTGGCACTTCTCGAAGCAGCAGTTCCCGGAAAAAATCCTGGGTCAGCCGGAAACAAGGGAAGTTGGGAAGTGTTGAAGCCCTACCAACTCTTCAATGACAGGCTGGAACATTTCTACGGCAAAGATTCCAATAGCAGCTTCATGTGGCTCAATGAGCAACCTTGCGACACCTCCGTACTACGTGGAGGCCAACTGCCGCTAACCGCCAATAAATTTCAGTTCAAAATCAAAAATCAATAACTATATAGTTTTCCAAATGTTCAGCCTCTGAATCGCACTGGGATTTTACAGCTTACGCGCACGTCGATTCCGTAGACACGATATGGTCACAACGTGTGGCTCTTACCGACAATACATTGTCAGGACGCCACAGGCGCGCACTACTCTGGGTAATCGGAGCAACCACCCACACACGTCTATTGTATGATACCATAAACAGGACAATACCGTGTACACACTTTTCGCGATGCTGGATTCACCCAATATGGGCAAAAGTCGTGCAAGGGCAAACTCAGAGGACTAAATCTGGTCAGCACTGGATGCTAGCGGCCAATGAGCCATCAAGCCAAGATACTTTGTTAGGGCCTTGGTCTTTTTACAGGTGTAACTTGTATAACTAATGACCAGGCGCGTGATTCTTTTAAAGTATGGTCCTTGGTTTTTAAACAAAGGGTCATCGGCGTAACAGATTACGCCCGGTCCGGATGGAATA
Source organism: Hyphantria cunea (assembly GCA_003709505.1). Taxonomy (NCBI): domain Eukaryota; kingdom Metazoa; phylum Arthropoda; class Insecta; order Lepidoptera; family Erebidae; genus Hyphantria; species Hyphantria cunea. Next base: position 620,815 of record PKRV01000125.1, read on the forward strand.
TATGGAAAGCATGTAATGGTCAAATCCGTGGGCAGCGGTAGTAAAACTTGTTCTGTAGGATTGACTAGAGATGAAACACAGAACTCTCATACTGGCTTATGTAGGTGACGTCCGGGATAAATGCTTTAAAGATTATACAATGGCCAGATCATGTAGATGCTGGCAGACTGTCCGTTTTGAGGGAAGCAGATATCTAACATCAGGTCTGTCATAACATTTTCTAACACAACACCTCTCCCCTGCTCTCTCTGGTGGATTTCTTAGAAAGCTTCACGAGACAACATCCACCAGTGGGACTGGGAGAGATTTACTAGTCAGAGTTGAGATTCTTCACAAGGGACCGACGCACGCATATCTTGTCAATATGTGCGATTAAGCCGATAAGGATGGCTTATTAAATATTGATCTCCCCTCCTTTCCATAGCATTTTTTCAACCGTAAACCCAGTTGACGAAAGACAGACTTAGCATACGTAAAAAAGGGTATTTAATTGTATCCAATAGGCTATCAGGGACGGCAAATATGTAAATCGGCTACGGCTAAAGCGCTGCACATATTTCAAAGAAATATGACATGAAGATACTTTGATTCTTGAGGAAAGACGGGCTTTTCTTACCGCGGCAGGTATAGCTAGTAATACATTTAATAATAATATTTGACTTTCTGGGATGTTTAAAATGCTACTTATATCTGGGTATTTCTGATATAAATAAAACTACATTATATTAGTACATAGATTTAACTCATTTGCACATAACTAAACACCATGTCATGACTAATAATCATTTAAATAAACATATTAGTATATTTCGTCAGTGGTAAATACATACACTAAGGTAAAATCGTATTTTACATTAACTTAAGTAGTTTTAAAATAGGAAGATAACAAGAAATATTTGCAGGAAAGAAGACAATTTGAATAGATAGGGAAAACCAGTTAACCCCATCTTTAAAAATAAATAAAATTGGAGCGTCTGTTTGTAATATTAAAATAATCATTTTTTTACTATTTAGATTATATATAGATTTTAATATTACATGCATATTTATGTCTATCTGTCTCTCTGTCTGTTTGTTACGAGTAATCTCTGGAACGGCAAGTTCGATTTAGACGGGACTTTCACTGGCAGGTAGCTGATGATATGAGGAGTAACTTAGGCTACCTTTGCGCAGCGGCGTTACCCGCGGTTGTTGTTGTACCGCGGGTAGCACCGCGAGGCTCAGTTAATAAGTAATAAAAAAGAACCAGATAGAGCAAAGACATTTACTATTTTTTGATGAAACTAGTTCAACCTGATATCGAAATGAATGAAGCATGAAAATAATAAATTATAAGTAAAATAACACTCCGCACACAATTGGAAACTCTATTGTAGTGCATGATAAGTAAACTTTCTTAAATTAATAAATAAAATAATGTTACATGTGTATTGTATATTCAATGTATTTACAAAACATGGGTATGTATTTTAAAATAATTAAACAGAAATCTTTTTTATATTATTGACACCTGCTAAAGTGATTCGCTCTGCCTGATATCTCTGCCTATAAGCATTAGTCGAAACCAAGAGTGATTTCGCCATTTTATCAAAATTCTTTAGAAACTTAAAGAATACTTCGGGTCTATTCTTAAATTTCGTACTATGCGTGGCTGTCCTATTAGGCTTTTTACATCGTTTGTTGGTTATACTAGCTGTATTCAGACTCCACTATGCTGTTCGTATTGCGTTCAGCCATTATGATCACTAACTATTTACACTAATTATTTACTAGTTGCAATAGACGCTACCAATTTATCAGCATAACTTAGGCTTTAAATTAATTTACATCACACAATGAACAACCATGTTTTATAGATTACAGAGGCGCTCATAGCCCAGTTGCACTCGTTGATTAGAAACAATCATCGAGGGTAAGCAATGATGGCGCGGTCAGTACCTGGATGGGTGACCGCTGGTGGCATGTTACCATAAGCGTCTCCGTGATTCGGAGGTCACGTTAAGCAGTCGGTCCCGGTTGTTATCATACGATAACAGTCGTGAAGCTTAGTTGGAGGCCTTCGGGCGGCTTAAAAAAAAAAAAACATCCAACGGCAAGATTTACGTAGCCACAACGTATTCTTGCCAGTCCCCAACCCGCACTTGGCCAGCGTGGGGACCTATGGCCTTAACCCTCTCCTGAGAGGAGACCCGAGCCCAGCAGTGGGACATTATGGGTTGTTGTTTTTTGTTTGTTTTTAGAGACATAAATAAATAAAAGAAACGTCGATTAATATTTCCAGTACTAGAAAAAGCCAGAAAATGATTTGCGAAAAGAGCTTCTTTAAAGTTTTAAAGCATATAGTATGCAAAGTTAAAAGATAAAGGCAATTGTTAAAATCCGTTTCACAAATTGTGCCCTCGAGATCACAAGATCCACTTGAAATTTATATACGAATGTTTTTAATTATGGGACTTTATACTTTTCAATACATAGTTTATTATTAACGTGGGAGGCGTGAGGTGCCAAGAGGTGTGTCCAGAAGCTAAAGTAACCATTTTAATATATTTATTACAGAGGTATGATCATTGTACATATTATTTCATTATTTTTATTCTTAAATTATCTGTTTCATAGCATAGTATTGTACTGAATAGTAACATTAATATAGAATACTTTATTTTACAAATAATTTTCTATTCTATGATATAATATGTAAAATAATAATAATAAATAAACAGCTTACCATTTATTATTAGAGAATGTTCCGAGCGAAGAAGTGGAGTGAAGAAAGTATGACACAAAAATGATAAAAGAAGAAAAGATAGATAAATAGTTAAGTTAAGCCGCTTTAGTACTAAATATTTTTACATTATCGAATTAAAATTAAACTTTTGGACGTTTTGGTGCCGACTAAGCGAGAATATTCTATGATATCGTTGACTCTCTTCCCATTCTTCTTTGCAACATGTTTTTTATAAGCTTTATACAACATCACCGCTCCATTCACCCACATGGGTATAAAGTTTATATCACTTTCGTTAGGACAGTTTTCGTCTAAGCTGTCGATGTCAGGGTCCAGTCTCGAATATGGTGACGCCTCTAATTTAGGGATACAATCTACTAACGGGAACCATTTGTAGGTTTCTGGACACAGCAAATCTGATGGGTTGAAGTTGCCTTTATATCTCATTTTGCGACAGGAGTGAACGTAGTAGCCCATGTAGTAATACTGGATTTGTGGACACAGAGAATGTAAGTGTCTGGTGAATTCAATCTCTCTGAAATAAAATAATAAATTTAAGTACCCATTAAGAATATTTTTTATGCATTTAGAAATAATTAATCCAATTTGCCTCTCAAGAAATACTACTTTTTATATTAACTAATTAATTTTTAAAATCAGTATCATGGTATATTGTAATAAGCTTATTCATTTAACTTTAAAATATGCAGTTTGTTCATATTTTAATTGGGACTTTTCTCAAATACAATCAATTTAGTAAATTTTCTTATTGAAATTATCATACATATAAAAATAAAACCCAATTAAATAAATAACCCACTTGTTGTAAATTTGTGGAAAATGAGTCTAAATGTAATTATCAAAAAGTAATTAACGCTTCTTGTGTAGTGATTCAGCTCTATTCATACAAATAGGCATGATGACTAATTTTGAAAAAATGTTTGGAAATATCTTACTGTCAAAAACAATCATATTTCTACAAAGTTTAAGTAAAAAAAAAATGCGATTTTAAGTTTAAAACTCACGCTTAAACGCTCGGTGGTATCATGGCGTCTGCTTGTGACGTCACCATTTGTCAACCAGTATCAATTATAACACTTACTAACAGTAAAGTGATCGTCGAAGTGAATATATCCAAACAAAATGACGTGTACAGAAACGTGACGTAACTCGCTCTGATTGGTGTTCAACTTAATATGGCGGATTGCTATATTTCGTATTTATATTTTTGTGAATTAACTATTAATCTCGCTCTAAATATGAAAATAAATACGATTTTTATACCCTATGAACCCCATTTAATCAGATAAATACATTATTTTAGTGGTTCTTGGTTACTGTCGTCATGCCTATTGTGTTTCTTTAAAAGTCCTGTTGAGAGGGACAGGTATTCATTTCATTTCGGCAAAAGATATGGTTCTAGATAACTCTTTGTAACTACTGAATGTATTTTACCATTTTGAAAGAAATTTACCTTAAAGCTCCATAAATCCCAAGGGTTAGGTTCCTATACTGCGGGTCGTAAAAGAAGTAGACAGAAGAAACACACTTTGGTAATATATCTAAAACACCGACTGCAATTATTTTCCCGTCCAGCCAATACTGTTGGTGAAATGAACCGTAGCCACAAGGTGGTCCATTTTCTCTATGCTCCTCCTAAAAAATAGCACAAATTTCTTGTCTTTACACAGTAGAAAATGTCGAAATATGTTCGCTTAGATCTTTAAAAATATTCAACAACGCAAAACGCGTAATTAACTATAATGGGTCATGATGATATAACAAGGCACAAGATTTATAATTCAAATTAAGTTTTATGTTCAAAATTATATGTATAGTTTTAGTGCAGGTTTTAAAATGCAGACATTGAAAGTTATGCCATATTTTACACATTTTAAGTGTGGCGATTTCCACATACAACTCAAAACAGAAACACTACGGCGCCCTCTATTGAAGATACGTCGAAGTGCAGACTAACGGAGAAACTGCCTATCCTGAATCGCGCAATAGTATATATGCAACATCCCAACATCAACCGTTGGGCCGTGACTCACCAGGCAGGATCATCTCGCCTGGTTGGAGGATCCTCCCTTTGTGTTGGAGGAACATGACATCATGTTCCCCCACAGAAGTAACAAGGATTAGGATCCTAGGAGGGTATAAAACATTTTTAGTATTTAGAGCAAGCACAAAATATGCACCCCTTTTTACGAAAATTGTGCGAACGAAGGAGTATGAAATTTCTGATAGAATTTTGACCACTGGGTGACCCATTAGAATCATCAATTCCGACAGTAAGCAGTTTGCATTAAAAAATAATTCCTTGTCTCATTTCACAGAGAGAAATTCTCACAGAGGAAGTTAAACAGTCGATTTCTGTGCAATTCGGTCGCGTAAATTTTTCAATAGTAAGTACTTGGTGATTCAGGTATCAGCGTGAGTGGTCGCTTACTATGAATAAAATTCATTGCCGTATTTCGTTGAACACTCCTTTCTTCCAACAACATACATACTACAATTACTAAGAAAAACAATCATACTTACTAAAAGAGGGCTTTGTACTAGAAAATCTCTAAACTTTGGCTCAGTACATTTATCAGGTTTGTCGTTATGTATGGTTGTTTGATACTTGACGTACACATCATGAGTCTCCTTGGCTGTTGCTAACCATTCAGGGCTCGGTGGAGTAGTCCTTACTAGTTTTATCTAAAAAAACATATATTATAAGGCAAACACCAAAGAATATATTTAATAAAAAGAAATATTAATGAATGCTTATGTTGTTATATTCAGAGAATTATAATACATATTTGCTTGTGCTCAAAACTACTGTCATAACTATGTATAAACTATATAAAGACTATATCCTAAGTCCAAAAAAAAACAAATAAATATCAATACAGACATTAAAGATTGATAAGAGAGTTAAAAAAAGGTTGAAATAAACATGAACATAACAAAGTACTGTACCGAGGTGATTTTAAAGTCATGGCAATCCCATCAATTACACAAACACACATTCAAATTAACCATCGTTGGTAACGCTAGTTCCACAAAAAACAAACTGTTATAAAAAGTAATTAATACAATACCACTAGTTTATGTTTGAATTCATCAGGCAACTCGTTTATAAAGTCCTCGATTTGTTTTTCCTTGTTTTTGCACGCATTGCTCACAGGAACTACGTCAATACCCTTCTCACGTAGTTTTTCAAGTTTCCTCTCAAGCCTCAATTGTTTCGCTTTTTTACACGGTGCTTTAGTAGGGTCCGGGCCGGCATCTGCAAATCATATCCTCTGTGTTTTTTACTTCTACTCTATATATATACTCTATATATACTCTATATATACTATATATATACTCTATATATACTACTACTACTCAACAAACATTCATGTAACGAACGCAAAGGACACTCAGTGCTCATCAACGTCATTGGTGCAGTCAAAATATAAAAATGCAACTAATCATTGATCAAGAAATACACGATAAGCTACATTACAGAATTTCGAGTGCATTATCAAGATATAAGTACTAACAGTCTGATTTTAAAAGTCAGAAATAATCTGAAATACTATGAAAATAGTTATCTGTATTTGATATAAGAAGCACATTTATGCACACGCATATCACACAGATATCGGCATTAGACGTGTTCTAGGTCTAAATCAAGAGCACTTGAGATTCCACTGCGCATGCAGGCTGGAGATTTACTCGGTCCAATAAAAAGAAAATAAGCTTAGTGGTTCTTTCTATTGGCACACCCTGGTACTGTTTATTCTGCACCGATGACAGGGCAATGCATCTTATTTTTTGTATAATTTAATGTAGCTCGCTCGAGGTGCGACAGATGGCGCTAGACATTGATTATCGATAAAGTTGATTGTTGAAATCACGAATAAAACGACATTTCCTAAAAATGAATCTAGCTAGATCGATTTATCGCCCCCGAACCCCGTGTATACTAAATTTCATGAAAATCAGTACTAATAGACTATCAACAACCCATAATGTCCCACTGCTGGGCTCGGGTCTCCTCTCAGGAGAAGGTTAGGGCCATACGTCCCCACGCTGGCCAAGCCGTTAAGCCGCCCGAAGGCCTCCAACTAAGCTTCACGACTGTTATCCTATGATAACAACCGGGACCGACTGCTTAACGTGACCTCCGAATCACGGAGACGCTCATGGTAACATGCCACCAGCGGTCACCCATCCAGATACTAACCGCGCCGTCGTTGCTTGCCCTCGCTGATTGTTTCTAATCACCGAGTGCAACTGGGCTATGAGCGCCTCACTAATAGACTAATGACTTTGTAACTCTCAACAATAGAAACGAAATTAAGAATGAAAAGCACCAACAAAACCATAGTATTTTACCATCATCATTATTAGTCTTACGTCTAAAACTAGTCAAGTTTTTCTTCTGAATATAACTATTAGTCGAAATCAGTGTACTTGTGTAATCTAAAACTAAATTGAATCTATTATAAATCCATCATATGTTATAGTACATAACAATAACATACCTTTTTTTACATTACTCTGAACATCTTGAGATGCCGGTTTCTCCATTTTTGTAACATCGCTAGTAACTGGATTCTTATCTAAAAAAATGAATAGGTATATTAATTTTTCAATATTCCTTGTATTTAGGTTGCAATGAAAATCAACATGCGTGACATGTTATTACTAAGTTTTGTAACTTTAATTCAGCTTGATTAAAATTCTGTAAAGCAAATTTTAAAATATCGAATGCCATTTTAACCGTAATCTCGAAATATAACAATATGATGCTGCTACAGATGACATTTTTTTTTTATGGCTAATGAAGATACGACATTCTTGTTAGGGAGGGTAAGTAAATTTAAATCTCAGTATAACATGTTTTCTTTTTCTTAGTTTAACAAAGATAATAAATAATAATAATAATAAATATATGTTCAGACATTTTAACACACAACGCCATCAAGTCCAAAACTAAGCAGAGCTTGTACTATGGGTACTAGATAACTGATATTAATACTTATATACTTTTTTTGTAAATACATACATATTATACATAGAAAACACCCAAACTCCGAAACAAATATTTGCAGATCATACAAACATTTGACCCGACTCAGGAATCGAACCCGAGACCTCTTGCACAGCAGTCGCAATCGCTACCACTGCGCCACAGAGGCAGTCAAATCGAAATTAATGATAATAGATAATGCTTATGTAAGTGTTTATTAAATTATTATTTACGATACAAAACAATAATATAAGCAAATTAACATTTCTCAATAAGTAAATCAAATAATATTTTCACTATCACCATAATAGAACAAAATTAATTCATTCTTCTTCATTTCTAGCTATGTCTTCAATTGCCATTCCTGGTTTCCTACATTTAAGATCGACTAGTCTATCATATTTTCAAACCTCATGTCGTGATTCCAATATTAGTTCTCATTTTTTTGTACGTGGTCTTCACACTTTTGCCTTATTCCGGAGTGAATTCAGAAAACTATGTGTGATGATTGTAATTTTGTCCAATGAAGAAGTTATATAATTTGAAGCTAAATTGTTCTTTACATTGGCCTACACAATTTGAATGCGGTTGAGATCGGGGTGATATGGTGAAGGGCAATGAACGATATGACCCTACAGTTTTTAACATTTCGTTAACTGTGTAAATTTTTCGGACTGATTGTTTTTTATCAGAAAAAGGAGTTCGGCTTTAATATTGTCTGGTAAAGACAACATTATATTCGCGTAACCAATCTTGCACGACTCTTTTTAAACTTGACATTGTAGGTATTTTCTCAACCTGTTCACAATGGTAGCAGGCATCGTCCATTACGACCACTGAATTAGATGCTAGTTTATTTAACGATTTGTCCTTAACCGCCGCATTCAATTTGCCATGGTAATTCCCGCATTTTGAACCTAATTTGAAAATTGTTAAATACCCATCAACTAATCCATATCCGCTCTTCCCATGAATAATCACTTAACAACGCCCTTTGCCAATATCAGCATAAACTTCGGGCTCAGATTTAGATTGCTAACCCTTAATGGAGTAGGGGCTACTGTTGATATAGGTTTAGTCCACAAGATATATGTTTCGATTTTCATTCTATATTTCCGTATGGATCTTAAATAACTTCATTGAAATTCAGCAATACTACAAATCCTTCAATGTGCTTAAAAAAATATCCCATCTTGCGTATAAGCTCTCGTAAATAGGTACAACTGCAATGCAGTTTTGAAACTGCAAGCAGCTTACGAATATTTGGATTTTTTTATCAACGGTATAAAATATGAATTTTTATTCGTATCATTCCATATCGAAATCTTGAATGTGGGTTCTCCTTTTTATTTCTTAAGGTTTTCGTGCAGAAGAAAATTATAGTTTTTCCGATGTTTGCCGATTCGAATTTCCTTCAGTTACAATTCTCTTTACGATGCGAGCTGACACTCCTGTAGCCTCTGCTACTAATTTATTAATGTTCGCATAATATTTGTGTTCTATACTTTCCTTGTAACCTTTTCATCTAAGGGAAAAACTGTGCACGTTGTAAATAATATTTTTCATTGGTCGTGTAATTGGTGGACCCATCTTAGGATATTTTATCTCATGTGTGTTTGGAACACACTGGCGCTAACAACTCGGAATTGCGTAACCAACGCGGTCGCGGCTGACGGCAGCCTAATGATGGTTCTCGAGTCGTTTTTTTACTCGAGTGAAATTATTAAAGTCCTACTCTAGTGGAAAAAAATATCGAAATCGTTTGCACGCGAGTAACCAACCTAGTCAGTTCGGTTCACCGATTCAACTCAGTAGTGATGAGACTCGAGTCGCTTTTTACTCGATTGAGTCGAGTAAATTTGTTAAACTCGTACTCGAGTGAAAATAAATTTAGCTCGAGTTCATTTGTACTTGAGTTACCTAGTGAAATCCGTGCACCGATCTGAAATCTGATTCTACTCAGATTTGGTAATAGGGATTGATATTCATTGACGGCGATTAAACATCGTTGTTTCGGAGATTTTGTTTGAGGCCGAATCTGCGCATTGTAAAGCAGAAGGCGGTGGGCCAGGGTGAAAAACCGTCTCGATCTATTGAACACGCCAAGTTTCTTCGAGGCCCATTTGGCCTTACCTTACTAATTTAAAAAAAGGTATATAAAATTTATTAACCTAAACTAATCGAGACTCGACTCAGTTGATAAATTAATAATAATAATTAATAAATTCTTACTCGAATTGTAAGGAGTGTGGGTCGCATTTAGTAACTAGTTACTAAATTCTACTCGAGTCGCATTATTAGTAAATTGTTAACTAGAGTGATTCAAAAACTCGAGTACAACTCGATTGATACAGCAAAGTTACTTGAGTGGCTCCAGTTATAAACTCCTACTCGAGTCACATTACTATGGCAGACCGAGTTAGCTTGAAGTTGATCTACTTCCCCGCTCTGCCGCTCACATACGCGCTTACGTACACACTTTATCACTTTGACCAATATTTTTTTGGCTAAAAGACATCATTTACTATATGCCATAAAATGTGTGAAATTTCACGATCCAATTCAGTGCAAGCTGGTACTAATTTTTATCTATCCACAGCTAAAGCTTTAGGAAAACCTAAATTCCTATTTTTAGCCAGACCATGACCTGGCATTTTTATTTGACAGAAAGATAACGAAAAATCAACAAACTTAAATTATCGAGACATGTGATATGGTACATAAAACTAAGTATAGGTTTGTTAACAATAGGCACTCCATTCATATTTTCTAGTTGTAATTTTTGTTTTGACACAGCGCCATCTAGCTTCAAACTAGGCAGCACATGTACAATGACTAGCTAGATTGAATGATAGAACACCTATGAGCTTTTTTGTAGTAACTTACATATTATACATAGAAAACGCCCAACCTCCAAAAGAAATTTTTGCAGATTTTACTTACATTTGATTCGACCCAGTAATGGAACCCAAGATCTCAAGCACAGTCGCCATCGAGTGACTCAAGCCTATGTAAAAACTAGCTGTTGGCACGTACCAGCCCTCATATTATATATTCTGATGAATAAGCTAAATTACTGTAAGGTTTCATTTTCAAATCCGTTGAGTAGTTTTTACGTGATAAAGTAACAAACCAATTTATGGTAAAATTTATGTACAGATGATATTTTTCATACTTATTCTTACAAGAAATTAATACCTTGAGCTTCATCACCAGACACATCCAAAGCTTTACTATTTTTAAAATCTTCCAAGTTAATGTCCTGATGTTCCCTCATACTTTCAACATACTGCTCAACTCCCTCCTCATATCCTTCACCAAGAACTTCACTACCACTGCTACAAGTGGACATCTTTCTTGGTAGTTCAGTACAAGAAGAGTCCTGACCAATCAAAAATTTATTCACTCTCTTTAGAACCTTCTTTTGAGACTTGGTAGTTTTGAATTCTTGAGATCGGCATCTGAAAAAATTTCAAATGAACAGAATTTTACATGTCATTCAATCTTTTCAAATAAAAACTTATGAATTTCATGCACTTAATCATTTAAAGGCTTTTGCTTCTTGCATTACTTACATAGAAGCTTTTTTTACAATCGGTAACATGAGTTTTTTCAGATGAAAAATACCCTGTCTCCTGCTTTATACTCTTTCCAATTAGTATAAAAAAAATTCTTTGGTTATTGAATAAAATGTATATACTCACATTCTTATTTGTAATATTCATTACCTACTATGTATTGCATTATACTTATTCACAGTGTTGGTTGATTAAGGAAAAATTATCTGTTATAGAACTATCTTTACACAGGATATATCAGTAATTCATTTATAGCTGCATATTAATTTATTTAGTTTTCAAATATAAATCTATTCTATATGAATCTCATATCATGCCATTCTCATGTGATGTTCATGATGAACTCCAAAACAAGGAATTTAAAAAAACTTCCTTTTTTTCAAATGTGTTTAGCTGGCATCGTTAACATGATGCTTAAATCAATTAGAGCCAGCATGATTGGATAGAGCTACAGGCAAAGTTGCATAGGTCAGCTAGTTGTATTATATGCTTATAGGTAATATATTAAGTATTATTTTTTATATGAGCCTAAATTTAGCTGATAGCAGACAAAATTTAATTTAAGATAGGGTAGATTAATAGCTAAGCTAAATTATTAATATATTGATAGCTAAGTAGTATATAGATATGCTTTAAGATACTTTAGTGATGTGATAGTCCCTAACGTGGTTAACAGAACTCACTTACTTTCTACTGCAACAAAACCGAATATTAATTTGATTAACCTATCAATATCTTCTTTCTCATATTCATGTAACTATTCCACTCTTGACTTTTTATAGACTTGAAACAAACACTATTATTAAGACTTATAAGCACTATAACTACTTTAAGAATGTACTGCATAAGTTTTGTTTTTCGTTAGCTCTGAGTAAATGGGAACATGACTTGGATGACACCCATCTAACTTGGATAGACATTAGGATATCAAAACTATGTGGTGCCGTGGGACACCAGGTAGGAACGAAGTTAGAAAGAGGGAGAAAGAGAAAGGTATTATACACTACTCGCTTGTGTATGCGAATGTCACGTCTCATTTAACGGTTTTATTCCACGCACTTTTTTCCACGGATTTTTTCTTACGGTTTTACTATCACATTTTTTTCAGTTCGGTCTCGCAGCAAAATCCCTATCCCCTCCAAGCCTGCCGTAAGGAACTTCGTTCCAACAAAACAAAGATAGATCAAATTTTTCAAGAATTATAAGAAAACACTACACACCGTATAGTATACAAAGGACAGCAGGTTACATCCATAATCGGTTTATAGCAGTATTTGCCTGATCTCCTCCAGCCTCTATCTATCAAATCTTGGTAATCACTTACAGTTAACGCGTGAGCCAGCATTCCTTAAACACAACAGTCATTTAATACAAATGAAATAAGACGATAATCTCCAATAAAATTAAAATCCGTTTAGTTTCAAACGTCTTACCATGACTAAAATTAGTATCAGTTCTTTTACAATATCCACATCTATAACTTTCATGTTCAGCGAAATATTCCACCAAACTGTGCATTATCTTCTGTTAAGTTACTAACAGTAGATAAATCACTTGATTATTTGTATTAAAATCGTATTTAATTACTTTATTGACCACAGGATCTGTTACATCTAAATGAAAATTACAGTTGTCACTTTTGACATTTTTCACTTTTTTTTCTCTCCCAGCTAAGGCAAGAGAACTTGGCTCGTACTTCTGTGCATTTGCCAGCGTCAAGTTTTATTTGGCTGGCAATTGAATGACACAAAGAGAACGATATATAAACATTATTTAATCACGAAAAGGCAATATATCGGAATTTGTAACAAAGGGAACAGGATCAGAAATGTGTACAAATTATAATACTAAAATTATGGAATATGCATAAAATTGTTATTTGTCTCTTATAGTTTTTTCTTTATGGTTTACAATGTACTTAAAAGATTTCTTTTTATTTAATGATTATTTAAACCCAGAAATATTAAATAAAAACTGAAAATTAAGGGATGGAAATTCAAACTCACTAAACGCTAATTATTGGTCAAAACGAAATATTACGTCGATAGTCACTTCATCGAAATTACCGGAGTCGAAATTCAAACTGTGTTAGTAGTGTTAGTGAGAAAAATCACCATCTTCCATGAATTTTATTGCAATTAAAACTGTTAATAGCTATAAAGTAACTGAAACACTGAATATTAATTAAACACTATTGGCCGTGTCAAAAGCGCGCGCAAAATGGCGGCGTTTGAATAGCTCAAATTCAGTCAGTGTTTTGAATTTCAATTTAAAAATTAGTTGGACTACTTTCAAGCTTACTTATATTATTTTCTCTGTTATAGAGACCTAAATGATCAGATTAAGATATAAAAAAGAACATGCACATTCCCTGTTCAATATGTAAATAAACAGCAGGCACAGACTTTTGTAAATATTACTATGTATATATATTTAGTGTTATTATTATAAATATAATTCGAAAGAAGACTATATATGGAAGGATTAAAGAAAAAAGAAGTGGGGAATGGAACATGGAGCGATATCAAGTCATTATAAAAGGAAGTACGGTCATGAATCAGACAGGTAAAGAATAAATGATTCAGATCCCAACACACTGAGGACTATAATATGCAATCGTGCCAGATGTGCTGGATAAGTGGAGTGACCTAACTTCATTCTTATTAGAATTGTTGTGGCAATATTGCCAAGTTTGAGAACAGAGAACCAAGATTTACGAAGAATTTTCGATTGTAGACTAAAGTAGTAATTTCCTTTTGAACGGGCACCTTCTTCCCAAGCTCTATCCCAGGAATTCACAAGAAGTCTCGGGAGAGTAGCCAAGTCCTGAGTATAATTGTTAAACGGTACAGTATCGCCACACACAACAGGTAACACCAACGATGACAAGAACACGGTTACGTCACTATCCAGTTACCACTTTAATGCAACATTAAACGAAATGATGGAAACATTTTCAGTCACTATTCTATTAAAACAATGTAAAATACATTGAAATGGTCATTTTATGTATTTAATCAAACAAAATAATTATATTTAAATTTATGATAACATAAAATTTCATTGTTCTATCGAATTCACCCAGGTAATAATTGCGGTTGGAGGGTTATTATTTCACACTACTGGTGACACTGAAACAGGCTATGTCAGTGTTATTCAGTCATTTCTATCATTCATTGTGACGTATATCGCCATTCTCGTTACACGCCTATTATGTATGTTTCATTCAGTGCTAGTTCCACAGAGATTCTTAAATATTTATTTGCATTTATCAAAAATTATTAGTTGTTCTGTTCTATTCTATCCGATTCGTCTGCATCGATTTTAATGAAATTGGACAGGGAGATGCTTTGATTCTTAAGAAAGGGCATAACCTACGGAAATTACCATGATATCCTTTGGTAACAGACTTTTTTGTGTGTTATAACCAGGAACACATATACTCCGCTAGGAGTATATGTGTTCTGTGGTTATAACTTCCTGCTGGGTATACAAATTTAAATGATTCTTTTTACATTCGACAGCTGGCACTTGTCGTGAGGTCTCATTTAGAATATTTTGTTTGAAGTCGGTTTTTGGTAAACTTTTTATTATTTAACGATGTCATTAAGTGCTGCTTCAGTAATCCCTAGAACCCATTAGTAATATGTGCCGCCTTGCAAGGCTTTCGAAGATTGGTTAAAAAGTAGTAGGTGTACAAGTACTGATACCTACATAATTATAAAATACTGCTAAGTGCTGTCTAATATCAGTAATAAAATAAATACAATCTTATATTTATTAAAGTTCTTTAGTATGGGGTAAACTATAATACCATTAATACTAATAGTTTACATAATGACAATAATTATTGACTAAATAAAGTAAGTTATAAAATTTCCCCAAAACTGTGAAGTTTGAGAGTCAGCGATTGCGGTGATGATGCAGGTTTATGTTACCCACGTGATCACTGTGTTTCGGAATGCTATACCTTGCGAAGTATATTGTCAAACCGTGGTTTTATTAATTGTGTGAAGATATGTAGTACAATAAAACAAAATAAACTCGAGTATCTTAACGCTTTCTGTATTGTATTCTAACTGAATTTACGTAGGTAAGTGTGATTTAGAGCCCCCGCAGATTACATATTTTTAATCAGCCTGTTGTTTAATCGGGCTGATAATCAGTATGAACATGTATGGCAGTACGCACATTACACCGATTTTGTATCGGCCGACATATACGCCTAAAACTAACCCGATCAAACTATCGGCTGACTAAAAAGTTTGTATTCTGGGGGGGGAGGCTCTTATAGTTCAGATGGTTTGGTTGATTTAATTGAAATGAAAGGCTGGCTTAAAAATTGATTTAAAATTTGAAAGATAATTTTTGTGGAGGAACAGGTCACATATCCCTCCACCATAAAGGGAGGATCCTCCGACCAGGCGAGGTGATCATGCATGGTGGGCCACTGCCCCATGGTCAATGTTGGGAAGTTGTATACAATGTTAATCAGCCCGATAACTTCTATTGCGCATTGGTAGCTTCTTCGTACTCCATGGTTCAGTGTACCTTCGGTAGATGGCGTTGTTATAAGTTTTTGTTTTCGCTGTATGCGGAAGTCGCTACAATTTTCAAGAATTTTCAAGTTTACAAAGCAAATAGAATGAAAACTTGTATTTAAGAAATCAATCGTTGCACAATGAGAAGCATCGGAATCTTGCGCAAGGCGACATATTGACACAACGCATTACATGTTACTAAATCCATCACAGGACGTGTCGACTCATGCCGTGGTGAGATATCCTTACACCAACAACTGGTTTTTAGGTACAGACGATATTACACGTCTATTATCTCCACCACACTTATGAGGGCTAAAGGACGAAGGCAAATATTAAATAACATTCTGTAGGTGACTTTATTCGCAAGTCTCAAAACATCGCACCATCATTCAATAAAAGAAGGAAAAAAGAAAGAAA
Source organism: Hyphantria cunea (assembly GCA_003709505.1). Taxonomy (NCBI): domain Eukaryota; kingdom Metazoa; phylum Arthropoda; class Insecta; order Lepidoptera; family Erebidae; genus Hyphantria; species Hyphantria cunea. The sequence goes on from PKRV01000125.1 coordinate 637,093, forward strand.
GGCCAAGCCCATGTTTTCACCATTTATTTTACCACAGAGAACATTCTATAATACTGAAAATAAATAGGAACCATCACTACTTTTAAACTGTTGGAAATAAATAACCACTTACATGCTTTTTGCTCTCTATACATTATATGTCTATTATCATCTGCATCAATTCTATGCCGCAAAATATAGAAATGTTTCTAGAATTATAATATTTGTAATCGAGTTTATTAAGTCCAGCTGTGACCTTGCATTTAACCTTACTTTTCCTAGAAGGTGCTGCAGTACTTTACCTAGGTCAATGTTAAAATAACACTGACCTAAGTGTTAAAATACATTTAAAAAGTTAAATAAGTTTGATATTCTCTTTTGATGTTTAAAAGAGAAGGATATCGCAACTTCAACTTAATGTTGCCATAAAGAAGAGAAAACCTACGTACTACACAAAAAGAGAGTCCTGCGGTTATAGTTCCGGAGACTTGTGTAGGTATTTAATCAAACAATTTTTCATTTTGGTTATCACATTGACACCAACTTTAATTTTTTACAATATCTGCATGTATTATTATTATTATTATTATTATTTGCTACGACACACTAGCAGCTAGAGAGCTGATGCGTGTGTTTCAAACAGCTTGGCGATGTTGAGTTTGTCAAGTCTGTTCTTGAGGCAGTTCAGTGAGAAAGCCATAACCACGTCCTCCGGGAGTCTGTTCCAGGCTATCACAACTCGGTTAGTGTTGTTAGTCCTAGATTTTCAAGTCGTTGTTCATAGACGCTATTATGAATCGTGTGAACCATCTTAGTTGCCCGACTCTGCACTGCCTCCAGCAACAAAATGTCTTTTTTTAGATTATGGTCCCAGAAGACATACACATATTCTATAAGTTGTCTAACATAGGTCTTGTACAGTTTTAAGTAAGTCTTAGCTGTAAGGCACTCGAATGCCTTGCGTATAAATGCATCGAATTTGTTATCGACTATGCTAATTAAATGAGCTTCCCACTTGAGATCGTTTGATATAATGGCGCCTAAGACTCGACGAGTATCAATTATTGGTGTCCAAGGTAATATATGTTATGAGGATTATTGTTTACAACGTTTCCTATATACGAATTTCAACTGATATCAGTAGGCATTATTGATACCTATTTTCATAAGAAATCATAGGTGCCTACTGATTATGTTGGTGAATGGTTTTAAGCAGACTTTAATATAATATTGTGTTGTATGTACCTAGCACCTAAATAGGTGTGTGTGTGTGTTTGAGTACGAAAAACGACAATAAATATGTAACTTGCAGATGTCGCAACATTACTAATAACTTTCAAATTACAACATGACGCAATGACGCACAGATTAACTGCCCTATAATAACGATTTTATTGAATATTCCTACAATATATTTTTTTCTACAATATCATAATGTACTAGATTAATAAGCGTCATTCCAATCATAAATTAATGCATATACCACCGTCATTCATTCTAATTCCAACGTCATTTCTAAAGTTGTGTCTTTATATGCGCATTTTTCTAAGACTTGTTCCACAAGGTAATCTTTGATGTATGCAAGAACTATTATCTTCATTCTCAAAGGGACAAATAGGGCTACATTATAGTATAATTTGTAACTTTATAATCTATTACATTCCCCGTACCTATCCTTGAAATACGTCCCCACGCTGGCCAAGTGCGTGTTGGGGACTGGCAAGACAACGTTGTGGCAACGTAATCTTACCGTTGGATGTTTTTTAAGCCGCCCGAAGGCCTCCAACTAAGCTTCACGACAGTTATCCTATGATAACAAACGGGACCGAATGTTTAACGTGACCTCCGAATCACGGAGATGCTCCCGGTAACATGCCACCAGCGGTCACTCATCTAGGTACTGACCGCGCTGTCGTTGCTTACTGTCGGTAATTGTTTCTAATCACTGAGTGCAACTGGGCTATATCAATTAGAATAAAATAGTTTCTATTAACTTAGCAGAAATCAATCTTAAGTCCCCTGTTTTCTTAGAATTAAGATACTTAAATGTTTTTATAATCTCTGTGGGGTTTAGGTTTTCATCTAGGCTACATATATATTTTAGTTAGCGTGGGTAACAGAGTGCGACAGACTGTAGACTGATAGATTTTTTTTTAATTGTACACAGTATTACGAGTTACAAGAGAGTACATACTATGCCAAATATATAATGTACAAAGGGCGAAAATATGCTAAAAACAATATTTTCCAGGCAACTTAAAATAGAACAGAGAACCTTTGTACATTTGTACGAATGAATCTCCGGTTACCGGAGACACAATTTGTGTGAATTGTAGGGAGATCTGCCGCCCTAGCCAAATTGGATTCTACAAACGCAACGTAAACGTTGTTTTCTATTATTAGAAAACTTACAAATGTATGGAAACGACATCTCAGTAACGTGGTCAAAACAAATGATTTGCCAATAGTACAAGACAATGGAGGCATTAGCGACTGTAGAAAGAGAATCGATGCGAAACATCTGCAACTGACATAACAGGGCTGTGCAGTTTGTACCCACATTAATTGCTTTATTGGCATAGGACGGAGTTTTCAGCTTCTCGTTTGCAATTAGACTAAATACAGAAAGCAAGTAGGTAGGTGTAAAATAAAGAATGCTACCATCTATATATACAACGCAAGTAGTAAACAAAGTAATCTAAGTACCTAAGTATTAACACTGAAGAGTGCTATTATTAATATAAATAAATAAATATTTCGGTCGTCTAACACACAACCTCGTCTAGCTTCAAACTAAGTAGAGCTTGTACTATGACAGCTAGATTGGCTTTATACACTAGTCACAAAAATTAAGGGATATAAAAAAATTTCCAAATTTTTGGGCGCTTTTCAATGAGCTATAACTCCGAGGGAAATGGTCGTACAGAAAAAATAAAAAAAATGAATTGTAGTTCCAAGTATCTAGTTTTTAGATATAACTATGAAAATTTTTTGTCATGTCCTGATCTGGAGAAACCCTAAGAAAGTTACAAAAAAAAAATACAAATTTTTTCTCGTCAAAACAAAGGTCCACGGACTTCAAAAAATTTTTTTTAATTCTTTCGTTCAAAAAATCTTTTAGAAAATTTAATACTCTTTAATTTGACGTATCCAAAAAGCCTGTACGACAATTTGCCGCGGAGTTCTTGTCAATCAAAGCAAAAAAGTTCTTTTTAACTTTGATAATCAATAACTCCGAAAATAATGATCGTATCAAACATGAGACCTCAAGCACAGCAGTCGCATACGCTAACAAGTGTAGTGTTAGCGTATGCGACTGCTATGCTTGAGGTGTAAGAGTGAAAAAGAAAGACTTAAGGAGAGTAGCAAAAAATTTTAATAGGTATCAATGCACTGCTGTAGTTGGTGACATTCTCAATGAAGATCTGTCTTCTTCAACTTCTATTATATCTGACATTGTTTTTGGTGGCTGAATTGAATAATTGTGACGAGGTCTAGAAAGGCAAATTAAAGTATCATTTTGTTATATATTTACTCACAAAATCTTTTAGATAGTAAATAATATCAAACCTACTTAACGCTTCTTGTAAAATTCCATGGCTGTACTTGCGTTTCACCCAGTATCAAGAATATACAACCGCTCACTAATAATACAGTACCGTGAAAGCACCAAATATGTTTCCAAACATAAGGTAAATTCTAAAAATTACAATACATTAAAGTTTCAAGATAAAAAACAGATTTATCTTTAAAAAACGTGTTTGTACCAGTTACCTTATATTTCTCTGTAACTTGACCAACACAAAGAGATATTATAATACCTGACGTGTTTCCAATAATCTTAATGACCGTATTAATTGAATTCATGAACGTCGGGGTCAGTTCCTGAAGCACAATGTTTTATATGTTAGAATAAAAACGACTTAGGTATTAATGCGCTTAGAATGCTTGACTTTTTTGTTTCTTACAATCAATCAAATACGGAATACATTCTAAAAACAAGAAGAAGTACCTAAAAATTATTATTTAGATGGACAAAATCACAAACTTTTTTTTCATAGAACTATTGGTCGTTCAGCTCGATCTTTTTTATTGTTTTTTTATGGAATAGGGGCTAACGAATGGATTCGTATTTGTTTTTTTTACAATATTTTTTCCATCCCAAGGTTCCCTGAAAGAAATTGCTTTTTAGCGATAAGGCTAGGATAAGTCATTTGTACACGGTAATTTAATTGATGTATCATGTCAACTAACTATTTATGTAAACTGTTATATCTGTTGTATAATAAAGTGTTTTCTTTTCTATTTTATGCTAACGAGCAGACGTATCGCCTTATGGTAAGCGATTACCGCGTCTATGGACACCCGTAACACAAGAAGTGTAAGCAGTGCGTTGCCGGCCTTAGAGGGATGAGGGGAAGGGCTGGATTATGTTCCTCCGGTATCCTCACTCACTCATTGAAACACAGCGCAGGCGCTATTTTACACCGGTTTTCGGTCAAGCCGGCCCATGCATACCGAAGCGTGACTCTCCCACGGTACCATCATCCTCCGCCTATCGCAGCTCACTGCTGAACATAGGCCACTCCAAACGCCACTTGGATCTATCCTCGGTTACTCGCATCCAGCTTCAGGCAGCCATCTTGACCTAGTCGTCACTCCACCTGGCCTGTGGGCATCCTACACTATGTTGGCCCAGACGCGGTCTCCACTCAAGAAGACGCTTACCCCAACGGTTATCGGTTCTACGGCTCATAAGGCTAACCCACTACCACTTCAGTATGCTAATCCTGTGAACTATGTCGATGACCTTGGTTCGCTGCCAAATCACCTCATACCTGATATAATCCCTTAGAGAAACGCCGAGCGTAGCCATTTTCATAGCACGCTGAGAAACCCAGAACTTGTAGACCAGCCGTACCGTAAGTATCCACGTTTCGGGTCCATATGTCATAACGGGCAGGACGTGACTTGCGTGACGTGACCTTGGTTTTGTCCAAGTTCATTCTTAGGTCGATGCGTACAGAAAAGTCATCCAGGTCGCTTAGCATCCGATGTAGGTCCTGCACTGTCTCTGCCATGATGACGACATCACCTTGTCTCACTCCGTGATGCAACGGTATGGGCCTTGTTTGCTAATTTTCTTTGAGACGAACATAGCGGCGGCTTTGTAGAGACATCTCATCACTTGGATGTATCGCCAATCAACATGGCAACACTGCAGGGACTCCAGAACAGACCCGTTCTCGATCGAGTCAAAAGCCTTCTCATAACCCACGAATGCTAGACACATGGGATGATTATACTTTTCTGTTTTCAGTGTAATCTGCCGCACTGTGTGGATAGTGGCCCATGGTACCAAGGCGGTTGAATTTCGTCGAGTCTAGTGAAGGGAAAGGTGTCGATAGTTGTATAACATGGTCTTGTTACTCTTTTTGAAGAACAGAACCACACTCCTGCTCCCAAGTTCTGGTAGGTCTTCAGTCTAATAGCGCGTTAATGTGGCTCTGGAGTCCTCATTTCGGGATCAGATCGAGATGCATGAGAAACGTATAAGCTTTCGACTTCTGAAAGGACTTCCGGCTTAAAAGCAATAACTGCTCCACTTGTTGTGGTCAACTTCAATCGACCTTCAACGATGATTTCGGAAGAAATAATAAAACTGTGTCGCAGATATCAATACGACCGATATTAGAAAATAAAATTATGCAATTAATTGTGTTTTTTGTAAAATAATAATTGCTTTTTTATATTTTTTCCAAAAAGTAAAAGAGATATATTACATACGTGACAAAGATCCAATGTAAGATCCATTCCAGCTGCCGTTAGCGATACTGCTACACTTATAAGTATAGGTCCCGGTATTATAGGAAGCAACCACGTTATACCAAGTACTAAACCAGGGATCACGTGTGCTAAAAAAATCAGAAATGTATACTTTTTACCTTCATAAAAATCAAGGGTACCTTTATCAATTTGCTTTGTAGTTTTAGCTATGTACAATGCAAGGTTTATATTATTATCTATACTTAATTACAACCGTTTGCACCCGCATCATTGATATTGTAACTATCATAGATAAACATTTTTTCTATCTATTTCTTACATTACGTACGAGTACTGATTTTAAATATTTTTCAGATTGTCGTGATCATGAATTTAAACAGAAGGTTTTACACAATGCGTTGAAGGCATTCCAGTAATGGTAGCTCTTAGTGGAATGCAGGCAATCTGCTGCAAGATATAGATGACACGTGTTGAAGGACATGTTTGTTATTTAACAAGTGTCTTAAACAGATTTATCCCCACTATGTTCAAGGTGTCAATTTTTAATAGATGAACACGGTATTAAAAAATATCACCCATACTTATTCCACCATACAAATTGCATCTAAGTAATCATTCGAAAGCATACAAATGGCTATACCTCCGTTTCAGTACAGTCGTACAGATTTATATATTTCGATAATCTAAACATCTGCACGAATAAATTACATTGTAGTGTCTATTTGTAATATTAAAATCACCGCTTTTTACTAAATGATATGTATATATACACGGTACGTATACCAAAATAGCGTTTTTACAATTTTTGTCTGTGTGTCGGTCTGTCTGTCTGTTTGTTCCCGCTTATCTCTGGAACGGCTGGACCGATTTTGACCGAACTTTCCCTGGTACATAGCTGATGTAATAAGGAGTAACTTAGGCTTTTTTTTTAGACTAGCTTTGCCCCGCTATTGTAATATTACGACAGTAACCGCGGGTAACATAACTTACTCATAGGTGTTTATTTGTGGTATTCCTATCAGTTCGTAAAAGAATAAATTATTTAAAAAAATGTAAACACGATTATAGACCAAAAACGAAGACAATTTTGAGAATCTTTATAACTTACACACAATGATTAAGTGTTTTCTAATATTTGTAATCCTGTGTGCACCTGTTCTTTGTTTGTAGTAATGAAACACGTGAATGAGGAGCGTTCCCAGCACTAATCGGAAGAAAAATGGTATTGAAGTAAGTGCTGATGCCTGTAACATATAAGCCAAGTTAATTTAGAGGCTTGATCATGTTTAGTTTCGAGCAGATTTCTATAAGAAACAATAATCCGCGTATATTCAGTATAATCTTAGAACAAAACAGACATTCTCAAAATATCTTCTAATCTGAGATTATTTATAACGAAGTATAACCTGTTTTCAGAATTTATTTAAGGTTTTTCATGTGTTATAACATACACAGAGAAATCTATACAAATAAATAAAATTGAGGTGTCTGTCTGTAATATTAAAATAACCGCTTTTTACTAAATGCTTAAGAATGTATATATATACACGGTACAAAGGTATACCAAAACTGTTGGTTCCGGGTAATATTTGGAACGTCTGGACCGATTTTGACGGGACTTTTCCTAGCTAGCTAGATAGCTGATGATATAAAGAGTAATTCAAACTACTTTTTTAGACTAGCTTCGACCCGCGGCGTTGCCTGCGAATGATGTTATACCGCGGGTAAAATCCTCGCCTTTCGCATACATCTTACTGATTGATGTATGTAATATGATGTATTTACACATAAATCATAAGTATATAAAATAAGATGCAATTGTTTTTTATCTTGTATGGTTTTTTATTTCCTAAACAAAGAGGTACCTACTAACTACTTATTAGTGAATTGTTTAAACATTTAACAATATAGTTAAAGTACTAACGCTATAAATATTGTATCGGGCAACCTTTGAATAGTATAGAGGTCCGTGAATGCATAGAGAAATAATCATCCAAGAATAGCCGAAGTTTAGAACACAAAGAGCCCAGAACGGCACTGATCTCAGTATCAAGTTCCAAGGCGTATGTGAATTCGTCAACTAAAAAACATAACGTACTTAAAATGTAATTGTATTTTCACATAAAATATAACCGTTTAAAATTATATGTAAGTACTTACTTTGATACTAAATATAGTACTGATGGCATTTATTAAATAATTCAATTCCTTTTCTGATATACATGGATGTTTTCTAGGTAAGTCCGTGACGGTAAGACACCAAACAACTGCCCATAATATCTGCAAGCCACCGGCTAAGTAGAAACCCACTGGCCAACGCGAGTAGTATTGTATAGCAGCACATATAAGGAACGTGAAGAAAGTTCCCATAGTGAAGCCTAATCACAAAAATACATAGAATTAAAGCTAGGTTTCTAAGAATTCATTATAGAGAAAAGTTTTCCTGGACACGTTCTTAAGTCCTAAGTAATGGCTTTAGACTGTGTACTGATGTAACATTTTGTATAATGTTACGGAAAGCGTTTGGTAATAAGTAGGTACATTTTTTATGGTCATTTAATATTTATTAAAAAGCACATTGGAATCGAAATTTGGATAATTAACATGAATAAATAAAATGAATAAAAGTATTTCATTACATTTTTACCGAGAGTGTTTTCTGAATGTTAAGATTCTGTCTGTTAAGTCTGAATGTTATCTGAACATGTCTCCCAAAAAAATTAAAGTCAAGGCAACACTTTTATAATCCTAATCAATTATTTCTCGATTACATAAATCGGGACGAAAATTTTACTACATCCAACTATACACTCTCCACAGACCTTTCTTTTTTTTACGAGTGGACACCCACTCGGGCCTTAACCCCACCGGGGCTTGCGGTGGGGCAGTGTGTCGGAATCGAACCGACTAAAACCACACGGTGTGCCACTCTGCGCCTGAGACGGGAACCGCATTCTCTACAGACCTTTTTTTTATTTGGTGAAATGCGTTGACGCACTCGCCCCCCCCCCCCTCCCCGCAGAGACAGGGGGTTCACTTCGTGTGGGACTCCTGACTGACTCGCCAGACTACCCACTAAACCACCACAGTGTGCCACTCTGCGCCTGATTCTCCACAGACCTATGGCAACGAACAGACGTATGGTGGTAAGCGATTAGCGAACCGGTGAATCACAGCGCAGGCGCTGTTTTACACCGGTTTTGTGTCTCCGGTCGAGTCGTCCCATTTATTGCAAAGCGTGGCTCTCCCACTAATCCACTAATGTCTTAATTATAGAGACTTATTTTTATTATGTCTGACTTCAATGCCATGTATTATATATACGTTGTATATTATGATTATTTATGATACATTATAAAAATAGTTTAATTCACTCTTTACTTATTTAGTTTCCACATTAAGAAGTTTTTCTTGAAATTGAAAAAAATACATTACCAAGGTAGCTCCTAAATAAAGTGGTTATAAAAATTATGGAATTGGGAAATCCTCTTTTTTAAAATAAGTTAATTATATTCAACAATTTTAAAAATATAATACTTAAATAAACAAAGTTACGCAATACAAGGAACTCATAAAACGAACGTATTTTCTTATTGTCAGATTAATTAGCATTATTTACCTTTTAACGACCACAAAATATTAGTGTTACTTGTTTGCCCACTGGCCGAAATTCAATCATTACCATTGTAGTATTTTTATATTTTAGTATAAGTGGCAACCGGATAGACAGGTTACCCTAAAATATCAGCCCCCTTAATCCAGATACAAATGTTTATGTCGATTTTCTTCCTACAATTGCAAACGCCTTTATTCACTTGTATTATTGCCTAATATTTTGTTTTACTTCGACGTCAATCTCATCAGAAGCGTCTAGCTGATCTCGACGCCAAACGTGATAAGGCTAAGGCCCGTACTCCCGCAGTCATTATTTACAACATTGTTAATAAAAAAATAATATGCCCACATTGTGGGCGGGAGTTTGCGGCGAAGATTGGCTATGTGAGCCATCTCCACTGGCATTTGCGGAGATTTGAGTAGGAGTCGAGCAGGTCGCCATGGCCGAAATCGGTCGGAGTGTTATTATATTTATTAATTTTCTATTAACGTTCACTTTATAGAATGCCAAATTGGCTAGAGGGGCAGGTCTCCCCGTCGACTGAGCCTTTAGTAATCCGGGTAGGATTACTAAAGGCTCAGTCTACTTTGGACTTTGGAGAAATCGATCAACGAAATAACCAGTTTTCTGCGATAATGTCTAGTAGCAAATCTTGTCTATCGCTATATCTCTTCATTTTTTGAGTGTATGCATTTAATACGAGTACCGTTAACGACACTACTACTGTTAAAAACTACCCTTAGAGAAATAAGTCACGAGCTTTTACAAAATCTTAATGAACAGTGAATAGGCGTCATCGTCCCCTAATGATCCGATAGATAGTTATATAACTATCGCTGAAGGTAAAAATACCCATAAAGAAAAAGCACCATACACAAAGGTTTATAGACCGAATCGAAAATTAATATTTTTATATTAATTATATATACTACATTACAAATTTACTATAATAACTAATTAAACCTTTATTCCGCACTACTTATTCGTTGAAATATTTGTAAACACTTACCACAATAAGCCCACATAAAAAGGTTTCTCTCTATAGGTGGCACCCAATTCGTCAATACTTGTACCATATTTGGTTGCATTGCTCCCTGGTTTAAAAAAAAATGGAAATGTATTTTTTTATATAACCTGTCAAAGTAACTCTACTCTGCCTAATGGAAAGCATGAGCATAATCCAAGAGTAGTGGTTACCATACTTATTGCGAATCCAGAGAATACGGCAATGCAACATGGTGACCCACATTGGCGGGCGAGATATATTGAATTGAGATTGGGTTCCGGTCTCGCACTTATCAAGGAAACACGTTAGTCTTTCATATTAGGTTGGTTTTCTATGACCCACATTATATTAGACATACTTTTCTAAAAACAATACCACTAACACAAATCTACACTAATATTATAAAGTGGAAAGATTTGATTATTAATTTGTTTTAAGTGAATAGGCTCCGAAACTACAGAACTAATTTGAATTTTTTTTACCTTTATAATGCTACATTAACCTTGATGAACATAGTCTGTAGAATATTTTAAAAAGTTTGGGATCCTATATCTACCCGTGCAAAACCGGGGCGAGCCGCCCGCAAATTATAAAGTACGTGCTCACAGTACTGTAAGTTACAAATTATGCGAACACAAAAGATTCATTTAAAATATTTTACATTTTTTAACTAATATTAATTTCTCAGTATTGTAAAAAGTTATATATAATAAATACTAACTGCACAGAAGCCCTTGACCACGCGAACAAAGAAGAGGAGCCAAAAGTTGTAATAAGCAGAAGCCGGAGTGAGGCAACACAGTACACCTGAAATTATTCCAGAAATTGCGACAACCCATGTAGGGCCTAATCTGTAAAGAAAATAATAGTTTTCTTATCATACCTTACCAAGTCGAAATACAGATTATTGCTAGATTTTAACTTTCAATTTGGTAAATCGATTTTCGATTATATATTTAATCGATCTATTTTTAAAATATGTAATAGCGAAAGCTTGTTAGCAGTTTTGCGTAAAGAGTAATAAGCTTTCATCCGATACTTGTTACCCTCTCGCGAAAAACAGCTGAACGGATCCAGATAGAATTTTACATAGAGATAGAATACAGTCTGGAATAACACATATGCTACTTTCATATAAAAAAATAGTGTTTCCTTAAGATAAGCATATAGATAAGTAACAGTAAAATACCCATGGTGAACACCACGGGGCATAGTTATTCCTTTATTATTATATTTGTGAAATGTAATTCCAGATCAAATGCGTCTGCGCTCACTCGTCATTCTCTTAGTATTGTTTGTGAACAGAGTATTAGAGATATTAACTGATACTTACCTATCTCCAAGAGAGTGAAATATGGGAAAACAAACGCAATATCCAATATGATATGCACAAAACAATCTCCCCATTTTCATACTATCCCAACTGATTAGATCGATCATCTGAAAATCGACAGCCGTAGCAACATAATCACGTTTGGTTTTTATTGCAATGCCCTTATGTCGCTCCATGATTGTCTCGGCGAGACATTTGCAAGGCAAGGAGCAGTGACTGGAGCTGTGTACACTCTCAACTCGACTCGTAAGTTGTAAACGTTGCTAAGACTACTATATGGTGACAATGCATGGGATCCCATAAAACGAATTCGTTTTGGTAATGTTCCAAAAAACAGCAGAACAAATTCATTACTCCAATCGGCTATTGTCAACAATATTAACTCAAAATGTGACTATCCTAGGCACTGGCGCTATTGTGTGTTAAATAACAATTCGAATTTATGTTTAACTGACGCTGAAGGTTAAAATCCACATTCTATCGCGAGCATAGAGGACTTATTGTGCTCGCGCTCACCGCTTGCTTCCTTTGACTCGTGGTCAAAAACCGACTCGAACCGAAGCGCTCGATACCAGGCAAAACGGCTCGAGTGAGGCCGAAAGCTGTGAGTACATTCTTACACTCGTTAGGTCTCGTCTCTAGCATTATCATATATGCAATATTCAAGACTCTTCGTCTTTGCAGTAGTTTCGCCGGGAGAACCACCACCCTTATTACACACAATAAGCATACATTCTCACACTCGTTAGGTCTCGTCTCTAGCATTATTATATATGCAATATTCAAGACTCTTCGTCTTTGCAGTAGTTTCGCCGGGAGAACCACAACCCTTATTACACAAAAAGCAAACCAAACAAAAACAAGAGTAGATGACATGGATTTGTTTACGTAACGACCTAGTTACATTAAGTTACAATTACAAATAAATAATATCTTACCCCAGTTCTGCCTCTATAATAATATTTTATAGCCTCACTTAGATTCATTTTCTCCTGCAGATACTCTCTCTTCTCTATCTGAGCCATGTCAACAATGTGTACACTTAAGTTATAGCGGACAACGTACATCAAAAAATATCCCAGAAATATCATTATTCCAACCTATAGGTGAAATTAATTATTTGTTAGAATAATACGTTATTATTTTTCTGTTAATATAGAAACAAACATATAAAGATAGTCAATACAGCTTACTATTGCACGAATCTTAATTTCAAACATAACCAGGCCTAAATAACAATGACAAATAGGGGACTAGCCATAGCCACACTGAATTGGACTTATTAATGTGTGTTTTGCATAATCCATCAAAATCAAATCAAGCCAAATAATATTAATCTAACTAGCAACTCGTTTGACTCATGAAACTACAATTTCCATAGTGTAGCACTTTTAAAGTCCTAAAGATTTAGATGGTATTTCTTTAGGTATGACATCGCAACGGCTAATTTTTTCCGACTTTTAATAAATGTAGTTGCACATTAACAATAACCTATATCACTCGGGTGTATCAAACACTGTTGTACTAGATAAGGAAGGAAGAGGAAGATGACTCGACTGTAATAATGAAAATCCTAATAGTAGTTTCAATTATTATACCTCCACCGTATCCTTTTTTTCCCTTGCGGAAATCCCCTCGGATACCACCTCCTGGTGGCATGTCGGACACGAACCGACTAAAACCGCACGCCATCTCTGGTACTAGGAGCCGGGGAACCAGGTACACCCTAGAAAGGAAAACCCTGGAACCCCGACGTACCTCGGGCCACCTATGGTTTCTAGATGCCTCCCTCCTGTGTGGAAACCCCGATGTTTCCGTTAATGCCCCAATAGGTGGGGCGCGAGTGCTGCGAAGCGCGCGCACCCCCCAACTGAGCCTGTTTCTGCTAGGGCGACAAATGGCCACATCTGTTACCCCCAGGCTTGCGCTTATGGCGGACGGAGATCATTTCGTGATCTCCGGCGCCCGAGTCGTCTGTGGTATCTGGCCCGTTCCCAGGCCTGGCGGACCGGAAAAGTTCACCCTACCCTATGAACATACTATAGAATCCATCACATATCACAAAAAATTAAAATTCAAACAGCTTTAAAAAGACTTTATTCAAACATCTAACTTAAGCAATCATCCCTGGTATGATTCTTTTGAAAGAGATTTTTAAAAGCGGGGTGACTTTAACACATTTTTTGCAAATCAATTTTTCCGGTTTAGCATTGCTCATGGGCTGTGGTACCGTTCATCATCCAGCAGTTAGCTATATATAGTTACTGCACTATAAGAATATAACTTTTTTGCCTCTTTAGGAGTTGTAGAGCTGGAAAGCGATCACAGGAGCGAAGATACTTATATATATATATTTATGATCTATGTCATGATAATTTTAACAGTCACAATATCAAGTCGATTAATACTGCTCTGACTTATGCTTTAGTTTTTTTTGTTACTTTTCAATATAACCCATCTTCAGGAAATTTAAGTAACTACTTACCAATATGGCACAAGACTACATATTTTTTTTCGGACATTTCACACACAACGCCGTCCAGTCGCAAGCTAAGCAGAGCTTGTGTTATGGGTACTAGAAAACTGATATAAATAAAATACATTCATACTTTTTTTTATATACATTTTTATCACAATCCTCCGAATCAAATATTTGCAAATCATACAAACATTTGGCCCGACCCGGGAATCGAATCCGAGACCTCAAGCAGGGCAGTCGCATACGCTACCACTGCGCCACAGAGGCAGTCAATATGAAAGACAACTATTTAGTTATAAGTATTTAGTTATATTTCTTTAATTAGCTCTCTATTGTTATATCAATATAAAAAGAAATGTTGGTAAGGTGGGAAGATAGTGGTGGTAAGGGGATATTGGTTAATCAGACAGATTAGAAAGTCTAAGCAATAGCTCATAATGGGCCTGAGATACAGCAGTATCTTAACTCGAACTGACTTGAAATGATTGAGTTGTCGAAAACATTCAAATTAATAAGTTACTTATCTCACATTGTTTAATTCTTTTAACATTACCAGTACCTGGATGACCTATCTTCGCACGGCATTTTTTTGGTATTATGAAAATGGTTGGGCCGATTCATATTATATATTTTTATATGTATATAAGAATTGCTAGTTTAAAGGTTATTAGTTAGTCCAAGAATAAATAAAGCTACGATTCTTCTTGTTTTGTTCACAAAGCACAAGTTATTATTCTAATGGAGACGCAAACTAAAAACGCCATCCTTATTTACTTTTTAGCAAGAACCCCTGACAGAAAAAAAGGGCTTCCCATTTCGAGGAGTGAAACGTAATTCTGAATAGCGCCAGTCATCGGTCCGCAAAATATTTATAGGTATATGTCGCAAGAGTATTATCAAAGCAGTGATATTACAATTTCACTAGTGATATTATAATAAACCGGCAGATTGTCAATGGATTGCATTTGACTTTTTATTTTACTAAACAACTAAGTTAACTAGCGGTTAGCTTAGGATATATATTTCTACAGACGACGGAGCCCGCTTCAGTGCGGGCTGGCGCTGGGAGGGGTCCGGATGGCGTAAGAAAGCGGTTCCCGGATCCCTCCCGTCTCAGGCGCAGAGTGGCACACCGTGGTGGTTTAGTGGGTAGTCTGGCTGGTGTCAGCCAGGAGTCCCACACGAAGCGAACCCCCTGTACCCGCAGGGGGGGAGCGAAGTGCGTAAAGGCATTCCACCACGTCCAAAAAAAAAAAAACAAAAAGGATATATATTTCTATTTCTTTTCAAACAAAAAAAACTTGCTATTAAAACAAATAAATCCCTCACCTAAACTTACAAACTAGGCAGTTATAATAAATTGTGAGAAATGAAGTCGATTGATTATCTACCGGTCTATGTTTCTATCACTGTATAAATCGTAATAACACGACTTTGACAATATACCGGTGACATATACATCAATTATATACGTGAGTTTACCCCACGGTTTTTTTTTTGCGAAAGACGGTCCCCATTTCATGTCATCCACATTTTTTTATATTTTTTTATCATTAATTCCATCACGACGAAGACTTGAAGACTTGGAAGACTTGGAATTGAAGACATTAAATACTTGACATTGGCAGAAATAGCTGATCCGGCTGGTTGCCATATCATCAAAAGAAGAAGAAGAGTTTACCCCACAGAAATATATCTTGATTTAAATCTACCTATCTTTAACAAACGTGCAAATCAGATAAATGCTATGACTGCCAAGAAAACACGTTTTAAGTACCAAAAATAAACACTGGTTAATAAAGTTAAGTGATTAAATATTTATCTACTTATGAACAAACTGGTTCATTGGGTAATAATTGGCTTTTTTCTAATTTTGCGGAAGATCTGCTTATGTTCTGCCCCATTTAACTTTGACCTATATAATTAAGGTAGACTGACGATATGGTGAAGGTTGAGAGAAGCTGCTGGATGCGGGCAGTACATGACTTGTTGTTCTGGCGAACCTTGGGGAGGCTTATATATGGGGAGCAGTGCACGTCTTTCGGCTGAAATAATGATGATATGATTCTTTGTATCCTTTAGATGTCAGAAATACCAAAAATAGTTATCTTACAGCTAGGTATTCATTGATAATTTAGATACTTTGATTTATTTTCATAGTTTTTTCAGCCATAACTAACTCTGGATTCATCTCAAAAATACAACGACATAAATGACATTATGTACCAAATGTACTTATAAGAATAAGAGCTACTTTCATAAGACATTGCAGTGATTTTATCCGAAGGAGTTTGCTCCCATAGTCACCTCATACGACAGCCATGAGTCACCAAGCAGACAAAAAATACTATATTCATCTTATTGTTATTATAACTTATACTCTCGGTTGTGGGCACTTGATGGAACTCACAATACATTCTAGAATCAAACTTTCCCCATATAAGGCGAAACCGGTAAGGTGTTAAACTTAATAAAAAAAGGCAATAAGTACAAGTGACTTTGATTCTAGAAAAGTGTTATAGTTATTACACCATTACTCACTAAGTATCTAAGTTTACCTATAACTAAACCATATAGTCCATCCTCGTTGGCTGTAAAAACCGTGGGAAAGCCACGCTGCGACACGAACGTGCCGGCTGGACCGGAGTGATACCACAGTCTCACAGAAAACCGGTGTGAAACAGCGATCACGCTGTGACGGCTGCACCGAGTGACTGAGGATATCGGAGTCCCATTTTTTTTTTTNACTTGGTGGAATGCCTTTACGCACTTCGCTTTCCCCCTGCGGGTACAGGGGGTCCACTTCGTGTGGGACTCCTGACTGACACCAGCCAGACTACCCACTAAACCACCACGGTGTGCCACTCTGCGCCTGAGAAGGGAGGGATCCAGGAACCGCTTTCTTACGCCATCCGGACCCAGGATATCGGAGTCCCATACCCCAACCTCTCCCCCATTCTTCTCCCCATCTTCCAAAGGCCAGCAACGCACTTGTGACGCCTCTGGAGTTGTGGGTGTTCATAGTTGGCGTTAATCGCTTATTATCAGGCGATACGTCGGCTCGATTGCCCGTTATTCCATTAAAAAAAAGACGAAAGAAGAAAGACGAACTACGAAGAAATTTAGTTCCGGATTTATATATCTCATGCGTAAACTACAACACGAAAGCTTAAAAACAACGATGGCACTGTAGACTATTTTTATCAATATATTTTGTAATATTGTGAGATCATATGCATAAAGTAAGTTTTCTTACAGTAGCGAGTGGTAAATTTCGCTGAGACCTACCTCAAGAAGGTGAGAATGCTTATCTTTAATATAGAAAAAAACATAGTACTATTAACCTCAATTACAGCATAAACAGACGGCACAACAGAACTTAGAGGCAGAACAACCTTCTGTTCTAAATAGCAATGGAAACTTCCCAGTCCAGACTGTTTGAGTAAATATCGCTATTATACAGTATACACAAGTTTATTCAATAAAACGACGGTCGATTTTAAATATGGTCACGTTTATTTTGTGATTAACAATTTTTTAATTAAAACAATCTAATTTTAATGTCGTCTATACATATGTCATTAAAAGAAAGCTAACCAACTTATTTATCTAAATAAAATGTATTATAATAAGCAGATTGATATTATCACACGAATATGAGCGCAACACGAAAGAAACTTACCTATTTTTAAAATATTTTTTATATTTGTATTTCGAGACACGCTTAAGTCTTTGGCTGTCATGTTGTGTTACTCCACTAGTATTAGCTTATTTAAAATTGTGCAAATAAAAGGTTGAAATTAAAATAACTTTTAGGAAATAATCTGCAAAATATGAAATCAAATGACTAAGAAACAAAATCCAATGGAATAATGGGTGGTGATATCTTAAGGTCATCGTCCTACAATAGGAACGGTTAAAAACCAGTAAGTTGCTACGCATGAACAAAAATACTGCTAAATGAGTTCAGTATACACGACAAAACCGGTGTGTGAATGATTTCACCCTGTTATTGCTCTATAAATAAATATAATGCCACTGGGCTAACCAGATCTCCTTAGAATTTTAATTTCAATACAATTTAATCACAGCTTTATTCGTCACATCACAATATAAAAATATACAATTTTGAAAAATACTATCAATATTGTCCATTCTCCTTTAAACAGGATATATATTTGTGCATGGATATCCGTATACTCAATAACTAAAATTCTATCACAATAATAAGTTAATTACAATATAATATGCTTAAAATAGGCGTTTCTATTACCATGTAGGCATATAACCCTATGTCGTAAAGGTGCATTGAACTGTCGTTATAGTTCCATATTAATGACTGGGTTGTTACAGTATTAGATGTTTTGTCCAAAAGCTACCTAATTAGCTATGACAGAACCATAAACCACCTTTTATAAATGCAACTTCACAAGTGGAAATTCCCTTTTATCAAACAGTATTTCTTTCTATTATCTTATAGTAAGTACTCATTAATATCTATTCATCTTTTTAAAGATATAATACAGATGAGTAAACTCCATTATCACATTTTTGTATAATATCTTTAACAGACATATAATATCGAGCTAATGTCGATGTTGAACTACCGGATTATAAATAGGTCATACGTGACACTATAACAACTAGTCACCTTTACGCGGTAACATTAAGTGGCGTTTCTTTTATTTCTTTAGCTTCACCATTTTTTATTTTCGAATTACTGAGTTCCTTGAGATCTCCATTAGTTCTTTCTTCCTTACCATCTTTATCATCAGGTGCAAAGTTCCAAGATTGAATATTACCGGTACCGAAGATAATGAAAAATATAGCCGATATTATGTAAACCGATGCCCCAAGGAAAAATACTGGACGCCAACTTTCAAAACTATTCTGTAAACGAAAAAACATGGCTATTATACATGTTATTTTATTTTACAACTTCCTTTAGAGTGTGATACTAAAAGGAATGTTTATGTGAATAAAAGTTTAAGATACTTTTGTGACCGCATTAGGTCTTAATTTTCTTTTTAGAGAATTAAACTTTTTGATATAAAATACTTACTCCTGAGCTAGTGAAATATGCTGTGATCATAGGAGTGAAGAATCCTGCAGTGCTACCCACACAGTTTGCTATTCCATACAAAGTGCCTGCATAATTAGGTGCCAAGTCCTGATGGTTCTGTAGATTAGTCAGAGTAGCTGCGCCATTGAATCCCATAGACATCGTGATCAAAGATACTGACAATGCTGTAGAACATCCAGCGTAAACTAATAAAACTAGTAAAATCCCAGGGAGAATGTGCGAGAAGATAGAAAAGAATTTTCTTATAAATGTCGTCGACATAAGTTTTCTGGCTAGTATGAAGTCTCCAACAACACCAAATATTGTGGCCAAGAACAATCTGGCGAGGTATGGTAGCGCTGATATTACTCCAGCTGCTGATAGTTCGAATCCCAACACACTTGAAACGAATTTAGGTCCAACCGTCATTATAAAATATAATCCCCAAAGGTTGCCGTAATGAAGGATGATCATAGCCAGAAACGGTAATGATGTCAGAATACTCTTGAACGGCGGTAACCCCTGAAATAAACATGCGCATTTGGTTAAACCATTCTTTCTGATCAAACACATAGAGTACAGCAAATATTTCAGTTATAATTAACATATTAGTGCAAGCCAAATATAAGTGGTTTAGGGAGAGTCCATTTTCATATCTTTACAGATGACGTAATCTGGGTTTGGCTTTTGATTCCAAGTATTAATACGATTTATTGTATTATATTTTGACAATAAACAAATTCAATGTATACTCTACCAAATATGTATATATGCTCATCAATTATCATATATACCAATAAGTCAAACCAATGACATAAATTCTAAAAATGACACTGTGCTGTGGAACAAATCTTGTTATAATCATAATATGACTGTCTAAATATTTACCCACCTTCGAATTGTTGACCTTATCTCCCAATGCTTCTAAAATATATTTCTTTTCGGATTCAGAAATTCTTGGATGTTCTGATGGTTTATCTGCTACTAGATACCACCAAAACCCACACCAAACTAAAGTTAAGACCCCGGGGACGTAAAATGCTGATGCCCATCCGAATTTTTCCATAAGAGGTCCAGTAAGTGACCACGTTACTACCGTACCCAGTGTTCCTCCCATCATAGCACTTACGAACTTGCCCTTTTCAGCTGGTGGTGCCCACCGGGCTACTAGCACATGGAGTGCGGGGTATATAAAACCCTGAAAAACAAACGAGAAATAATATAAACAAATGTGAGAAATGTATAGTCTCGGAGAGAGTTTGAGGTTTAATTACTGTTTTAATACAAGTGTACCATATAATAGTGGTTTATACGATTAGAGATAAATC
The DNA here is from genome assembly GCA_003709505.1 of Hyphantria cunea. Lineage (NCBI taxonomy): Eukaryota > Metazoa > Arthropoda > Insecta > Lepidoptera > Erebidae > Hyphantria > Hyphantria cunea. The sequence continues at coordinate 657,683 of PKRV01000125.1, forward strand.
ACCAAACACAATATTGTCATTAATATGTTCCTGACAGTACTATTGACTAACTAGTGGAATATGTAAATCCAGTTTAAATCAGTATTGTATAAATACTATGAGAATAATAAGAAAAACAAAGAATCGTATTTAATTTTTTTACCCGACTACGACGAAGCCAAAAGGAAGAGTAATATTTTTAACATTCTATGGAAGTTTTTATGTTCCACCGCAAATAAACTAATATATTGATTTTTAAATAATGCGGTGTCAATAGATTCGCAATAATGGCTAAGTAACATAGACTATATAATTTAATCGGCGTCCTTAAAGCAGGGTGTGTAAAAGTATCTCACTAGGCCGCCATAGTGAGGGTCATCATGCTGCCACCATTGTCCTTATTCGCATTAAGTATGGTGACCACTAATCTTGGATTATACTTATGCTTTCCAGCAGACAGAGCACAGTCATTTTGGCAGCTAAGATATATAAAATAAAAAAAATAAAGAAACTTTTTGCGTAGGTAGTCGGATTTTAGATTAAAAACTTTTCTTTTAAAATATTTTGGTTTTTATTCGATTATTAAGTACTAACATGTTTATAAATGTGCAGGAGTGGACATGGACAAAAATCTGAATGGTTATATTATGATTTTTTTGGATAATGTTTCTATACAGACAGTACTGTAATAATTTGTGTCTGTGTGTGCGTTTATAATTCAAGGGTACTCATTTCATTTTGGAAGCCATTCAAATAATCAAATTATAGGAGTAGTTTTGACGCACACATAAATAAAGGATAATTGCATGTAGTGTAACGCAAGAGGTACGACAAAACTAAAAATAATTGCTGACGTGCAAATTGATTTTCTACGTGTGGAATCCCCCACGAGCCATCACACATCCGGGGTTTGCGGGGCGGTGTGTCGGAACTAAAACCAGACGGTGTGCCACTTTGCGCCTGAGATGGAAGGGATCCGGGTATCGCTTTATTACAACATCCAGAACCCTCCCAGCACCGGCCAGCACTAAAGTGGGCACCATCTGCTGGTAGACTCTCAATTTAGGCGACATACAACACACGCGTACGTCGCCCCTTCGCAGCTGGCCACTTAAGCGGAAGGACGGGAAAAATCCGTCCCGACCATCCGCGGCCACACCCAGAGGCGCTGGTAGGCACGCCTCTGCCGCCCGATTTGCCCGGGGCGGATCGGGTCACAGTGGAGATCGTCCTTCTAGGCTTTCTCCGCGGTCTCCTTTTGTAAAATTACGTCTTCGCAGAAGGTTGCGACCGCGGTTAAACTTCTGTCGCTACTGGTCATGGAGCGTCTGACGGCCGGTAGCGAAAGATCTTCTTCTACGACTACAGTGAGGACCCCATACTGCAACGCCCAGGCCAGCTAGCGCGTGCTGGGCCGATTCTTCACTGCAGTCGCAGTGGTGGCAGGCGGGACTCATTCCCTCCTAGCGACTGAGTGCAAGTACTTTCCGAAGCAACCGTGCCCGGAAAGGACCTGCGTCAGTCGGAAGGAAAGGGTCCCGTACTGTCACCTTGCCCACTCGAGGATCAGGCTCAGATTTTATTTGGGCCCTAAACCTTACGAGGACCGAGTTGACACTTTAGGGGGTGGCCCACGACGTTGCCCATTGAATAATAGGGCCTCCATCTAATCCAAGTGCCCTCAATGCGCCCGTATCCGTTCCGTATTTTGAATACTCGTATCTTATACAAGGCACAATTCATCAAAGATGCGTGGTTTCTTCAATAATGAGTACTACTTATAATTCACAGAAAGTACACTAAATATTGTATTAAAGTTAAAGTATTAAAGTTGCAATTGTCAACTCAATCAAGCCAATCCATTTGGTCATAACAGACAGACTGATTTGCAGACGGTAAAAGTGCCATACCCTCTCCTGAGAGGAGACCCGAGCCCAGCAGTGGGACGTTATGGGTTGTTGATGATGATGATGAAAAGTGCCATAGGGAGTCCTTTTTTTATTGCTACTGAAGAAATTCTAAGTAGCCGCCTGCAATATCGCTTCAGTGTAACGATCACTGAGCACATTAAATTAATAAATCATTTCATATTTTATTTGATGAATCTAGGCATTACTGGCAAAAAAATAAGCAATCTGACTTACCCCAGCAAATCCTAAGAAGAATCTTATTACTACTAAAGCAATATAATCCAGTTTTGCTGCTAAAGGACTAAGGGCTGTTAGTATGGCACTGACGAAGGACGTGACTAAAACGACGTAGCGAGGCCCCCAGCGTTCGGCTGCCATTCCACCTGCTAATGACGTCAGAGGATAGCACCAGAAATAGGAGCCTAGGATTAAGGCCTGCTGTTCCGCAGTCCAATTGAAAGATGCTCCGCCTGGAACCTAAAAAAGAAAATACCATAATATAACATTAGACTTTCGTAAGTTTTGGAATAAATATATTAAATGGCTTTTTTATTCAAATATTTAATCACAATTCTTCTGTGATTTTTATTACCGCGATAAATAAATCGTAACATATTTTAATAAATGCAATTAGTAATGTAAAACTGGTTAAATAACTCAAAAATTGTGAAAATGATTTTTGTTTTTATACCTAGTTACATTTAAATATTTCAGAAATCTGGCACACAAAGCTATCCACCTAGCTTCAACCTAAGCTCATATTGTACATGAAAACTAGACTGATTCATAGAATACTTATATATTTTTCTTTTTGTAAATACATTTTTTTACATATTATATATAGAAAACATCCAAACTGCGAAACAAATATTTGTAGATCACACAAACACTTGGTCGGAATCAACCTGAAACCTCATGCACAGCCGTGTAATATATAAAATAAATAAAATAAAAGAAAACAAAAAAAGCCTGTTAATTTCCTGTAAATTTACAATGCATATATTAGTATCGTTCTTTCCTATGTTATTATTATTTTTTATTTCTTTTGTTTATTTTATGTAAATATATATCAGTATCTTAACTATGCCTAGGATTGTAAATTTATCCATGCGATTACCACCACATATAATATATGCACATACACATACATACATATATATACATAACGCTGTATATACCTTTATTGGTGATGCGTGGACTTCGGCATCTTGATGAGACAGAGTCTCATTGCTTACAATGTCATCCTTGGATCCACACTGAGACTGTGATCTGATAACAACATAACACATTAGTTACGCTAGTAAGCTGCGTGACTGATGATAATCTAACACAATAAAAAATATAGTGAGAAAATCTTTCTTAAAATAAAAATCCTCAATGAAGTCAGGAGAGGCTTATAAAATTATGTTCTTTAGTTTGTTGTAACACAACACGGAAATCAACACCGCATCGAACCCGAATTTGAATCGAATTGCCACAATCAAAATATTGCGCGTCACTTATTGAAATCATTGTAAGTAAACTTTGGTGGTACTCGTGGGATCTGTTTCTTTGGAATCAGATATTGATCACTATCTCATTAAATTTATGAGATTAGCCGGCACAAACTGAACCACAAAAATTTGAAAAGTTGATTTACTTCTAGACGCATTTAGTGAAAACTTGGTAATTTGAAACTACATACAGATATTTAAATTTTATTTATATCTATAGATAGCATAAAACGACATTATAATTTTAAAGCAAAGTTGCAAAGTTTAATAATTACTGCCAATGTCATACTGCATCTTTTATTTACCGACAATATGTGTATTCATGATGATGATAAATTGTATGTATTTGTTATCATTTGTTACCAAAAGATCCATAAAAACGACGACGACTACATCGGTTGTAAAGAGTTATAGCTTTTAATAAATCTGTTGAAATCGAAAACTCTTTCCAACCGTTTCTATAAAATATTTCATGTAAGGATTTCTATCAAAAAATTAAAACTCCGTCGAAAGTGAGATGAGTGAGTGAGTGACAAATATTTTGCTTGATGGAATAGATACATAATTTTATTATAAATAATTTGTTTTAATTCATGAATTTGAAAGAATTTAAGGTTGGAACTTCTAACGACTCATGACCAGCATTTGTTAAATTATACGCGAATACAGGAAACTACGTCCCTTAATCCAAGGGTAAGGCCAACGGAACGGAACAAGATTAAAAATTAATTTAAAAAATCCACGTATTTGATTATTTGCACTTAAGTTAGCGCTTACATCAACTTTATGAGGCCTGCGAGAGTTTTGACAAATCACCATGATTAGAACTGCGTTTGCTATTTTTGACAATTTATTACCCAAAATAACAACGCCCCAGATGCGGCATTAGTTTCTAATTGTTAGAGTTACGTATTCTTTATGTATATAAATACTTATTTAATGTGTTCATAGCGCTGGCAGCACTACGCCTGAGACTCTACGAAGATTAAAAAGCGGTGCGCGGGCAAATCGCTTCCTTTAAACTTTATTATTCTTAAGAAGGATTAAAGATGTAAACAATACTAATTTAACTGCTTTCATCTGTAGAAAAGTATTTGAACGTGATGACATCTTCAGTTAGATCTAATTCAAGATGTACACACTTGCAATTGTTTTTCTATATTAGATCAACAATGATATGTCTAAAAACTAAGTCTACCTTTGCTGTCATCGGGTTTATAGTATAGATAGTCAGTAATCTTTAGAGAAGTCTGCGTGATCACTAATTTATCTCAAACCATACACCTGTAATCCATTTAATAATAATAAAAAAAAACCATCATCGATAGCACTTTTAGTCCACTGCTAGACTTAGGGCTCTCACTTGAAATTACTTTTTGGCTTTCTTAGTTACAGCTACTTAGTTCCACGTGCCAGATCGGTAAAGGATTTTTTCAAGATTTCCATCTTTTTGCAGTGCCATTCTCCACTGTAGTTTTTTCTTTCAGTCGGCTTTTTTATGACACTCGTTCTCAGTCAAAATTATGATACTCTGTGTTCTTAAACCGTCACCAAACGGATGCAAATTTCATATATTAATGTTAGATGATTTTACATACTCCGCTCTGCCATTTGCTAGAAAAACTGTAATACTGAATAAAAAAAGCATAAAAGCAGTTATCATTAAAACTTACGAAGAATTGTGTGGTACTTGAGGAACCATAGCAATGAGGTTAAGGCTTATATTGACTCGGAGCATGTATACCACCCAGCAACTTGTGAACAGCATCACCCACAAATTGAAGCGCACGGGAATAACATCTGAAAATAAGAGAATCATTTGTATTTGAACCACATAGACAAAAGGATAAGGTCGTTTTTCAGTGTTTAAGCATTTTCGATTGTAGTCATTAATATTATCCTAAAGATTTTAGGTTACATCATCATAAGATTGTTCTTGATATTATGACTAGATACTTAAATCTCTAGAGTTATACAGAATGCCTTCTAATGGATTTCTTTCGAGACGGTATACAGCGTGAAGTAACGTATCTTGATTGTTACTCGTTGATTCAAAATTGCCATTAATGGCGCCTAGTTTGGGAAAGTGCCCTCTAAATGATAAAAAAATGAAAGTATTCGATATTGTGATAAAAAACTCTTTTAAATGCCAGTAAATAGTTGATAAATTCATATCAAATGCTCAAGTCTACTGTCCCTAGGAGCTGTGAAAAAAAATCAATCTTCTATGCCAACGCAATCAAAAGATACAGCCGTTTATGCTGCAAATGTTCGACACTCGCAAGGGAATCAATACCTACAGGCTATTTTCCGTGAACTCAGAATCTTGAAATTTGGTACGAAACAATGTCTTATATCACAGGTAACGGAAAAATTGCGAAAAACAAATTTTTAGTAACACTTTGTACAGAACTCTCGGTGCGCGAGTCCGGTTCGCACTTGGTCGGTTTTTTTTATAATATAGACCGCCTATTCCATTTAATTAATATTAATTATTCGTATTCAATTAATATTCGTTCGCTCTTGGTAACATTTCCATAAAATTTAAACGTATCATATTCAAATTTATCTGATTCAAAGCTTCATATGTTTTAAATAATTATGCTCTTAAGAGTAGGTATACCTATAATGTGCAAAACTGTTGTTTTTGCAAAATAGTAATGTCTTTTAAGATATTCAGTTAACAGTTAAACGATAAAAGATGGAAGAGTAGCTGTTCATAAATTCTTTCGTATTTTTAATGATGCAATGACCTATGAGACAGTCCAGTCACCTATTATACAGTTCTTACAACACATACACATGTATCTATCTAAGACATAACACCAAAAATCAGTAGTATTAGCTTTTCTCAAAAGCTGTCCAGTCCAGTATGTCGCGGAAAAGCTGTACTGTTACAGCGAATGAGCAAAGTTGTTCATCTGAACAACTTTAAAATAAATATTTCTTTTCTTATATGCCAACACGTCAACAGAAACATTTATATCCAGAGCTAGGCGGCTTATCTTTAAACATTGTGCTGTTCATTCATTAACTTGGAAGTCAAAGCCTAATGAATTTCAACATCATTTTTTATTGAATCAATCCCGCATCTTTAACTATTAATGTAATTTAATATATTGTACTAACATATCAACATTGTAGCTCTTCTTTCTGTTATTAGTTTCATAGTAGCTATCTGCTGCATTTGCATGTTTAAATATATTAAGTAAATCTATAAAAGTGGATAAAAGTTGTTCAAAATGTATCATTATAAATTACTTTTCCATCAAATAATTAGGCATACTTGTTAGTTGTCACCCGCAAAAAAAATCATATGTTAATATCAATGCCTTGGCAACGGTCAAACGTCAAGTCAAGACACAAAATAGGTTTTATATATTTGTTTAAAAATAATGATGAAACTTGAGCCGCCTTATTAGCCTTAACTTTATAGCTTAAAAATCTTTATGCTTATCATATTGAATTACATATATTCGTTTTATACGCGACTTTGATCGCATGTACGTCATGAAACCATTTATTAAATAAAAGGTATCTCACTTCTTCTGCGGGTGGCTTTCCCACCTTCCCCCTTAGTCAAGTTGACATTCTACAAACTTAAACCCCTTAAAAATCTCGTCAAAACCAAACAATAAAGATGTTATAGAATGTAGAAAGAGTAACTGTAAAATAACACTTATATTTTGACTAGACCCCTGAACTATGTGAGAAATGGTCAAAAAATTGATTAGGCAGTCTGATTTACATACTCACAAATTGAATTAGAAAATTAATTTTAAAAAAAATCAGAATCTTGAATGCCCAAATTATATCAATATCCTATAGCAAACCAATTATAAAGTATGTTAGATAATACAATTTTTATAGTATGACCTACAGAAGATACAGACGGCTACCACTAAATATACCACTTAATATAATATTTTCCACATAACCTAAGAAAAAAATGACAAGGTCTTATGAACTTGACATGTGGCTCAATTGTATTGACACGTGTCAACTATGACTATAATTAAATGGAGCAACATTTGACTTAGTCTAACTTGATCTTTCAAGTTCGCACCATGGCATACTTGATTTATTTATTTACACATCATGCATGTTTAATGCATTGGCAGATATGCGATACTTAAATTGAAATCAACCATAAAATTATTTATAATGTTTACGATATAACTGATCAAAAAAACATTTCAAAGTTGGTGATTTGTGAACAAGAGAACTAAATAAATTGAATAGGAAAAATGCTTTTAAAACTTTACTATAACTTTATACAACTATAATAGTGTTTCCATCAAGCATTACAATACTGACCACATACTGTCGCCTAATTTCGATTAAAAATATCCTTAATACATCACATGAAGTTTTTCGAGAACTCTATCTTCACATTGTATAAAATGAAGTCACTTCAGCTGCCTGTTCGCTTAAATCTTTCAAACTACTCAACGGATTTTACTGCAATTTTCAGCAATAGATAGAGTGATCTAAGAGGAAGGTTATTGTGTGATTCATGCCTATTATAATTAGGAAAATTCGAGAATATCAAAGACTTCCGTGCGAAGTGTGACTGGGCCGGGTAGCTAGTGTTATTATATTCTAACTAATCCAAGCATTTCGTCTGCTACTCTTTTCTATTATGCTCCGTTCAAATTAGTCTAAGCGTGATGTTAATTATCGTATCTTACGCAATCAATGCCAGCAAAACACACATTTTAAAAAAGAAAATTTGAAAATCGGTTGGATAGTTTCGAAGTTTATCGTAAACAACTATGAGATACGAGTCTTATATTTATGAAATGAACCCAGAGTTAGTAAACATAGAAGAACCAGGAAATCAATTTGAAAAATATTATATAATTATTTCCTAAAGTGTAGTGTTCCGTGAAATGTTAGATGAATATTACATGGATCATCCGACCACATCTAATAAGCGATCACATTTTATATATCTGCTTAGAAGCACGAAATAGCGACACAAGTAGATAAATACTGCGCAGTAGGCAAATATATTTACTTATTTAAACTTGAGCCATTTATACATAAAGTACTCACAGTTTTTATTACTTCAAAATGAAAAACAAACACTTTACGATTGAGATTCAAAACTCAAAACGTCATTCCACTTAATTGATGGTGATGTGTTTTTTTTAAACTGAGTTCGTAGAAGTCAGCTATCATTATCATCAACAGCCTTTTACAGACTACTGCTGGACATAGCCTCTACTTCGACCTGTGTTTGCGCAGATAATCTAATATATAAAATTTTCGTGTCGCGGTGTTTGTAGTTAAACTCCTCCGAAACGGCTTGACCGATTTTTATGAAATTTTGTATGCATACCGGGTAAGTCTGAGAGTCGGACAACATCTATTTTGGATCCCCCTAAATGTTAAGGGTAGGGTCCACCCCTATTTGTTTGTTCTTATTTTTTTATGATACGGCATTTAAAAATACATACAACCCTACATTTTCTACCCTCTACGATCAACCCCTTAATATATTTTTTTATGCCAAACAACGTTTGCCCGGTCAGCTAGTAGACTATATAACTTTCATACGAATGCTCTAAAAACGTACTAGATCTTCGATAAAATCTTTTGTTTTAGCTCAGGATATGTTCGGATTATTTCCTTCCCTATTTTGATGCTGTGTGCTATGAACATTAATTAGACGGGTAGATCTTTTCTATTTCAAACAAATCATATTTTACTATGTCAATTAATGCCTAGATATACAAATAATCGACTAATATCAAATCAAGGGAAACGAGAGTATCAAAAAGGTTTTATTTAATGCTATAGCGTTAAACAAAAATATATGCACTTCGGTTTTGATTTTCACACTACTGTATACATTTTTCCCTATGTATTATTTTATATTATGTTTTAAAAATATATTACACTTGCTAGAATTGTTGCTAAAATAATAACAATGAATATTCATATAAAAATAACAGGATCCGTTATTCAAAGTTCTAATATCCTTTTTTATTGTAACTGTATTTTGAACAGACTTTGTGACAATGTGTTCTATTCGCTGTTCATTCTCATCAACTTTATCCTCTTTGAACGACAAAGTTTTCGCTTCGATTATATCGTAAAAGTACCAATCTAAGACACGTCAATGATCTTGTATATCCCGGATGGACGTTAAGTTCTTTCAAAAACGCTTCGGTCTTTTTCTAAGTACTATAGTACATTTACGTTAAGAAAAAAGCGATTGAGTCCCACCCCTTGACCAATCACTAACGAAAACTATGAAAGAGTAGCTAATATACACTAAGGAGACTAGTTTTATACAAAAATAGACAGTGATGGGAATGTTGATTTATAAGTATAGCTTTTATAAGATTAGCTATATATAGTAGTTTCATGCATAAACTGTTTACATACCATACATATGAATGGTACTTTTAACTAAAATTCTGTTTATCTATAATCCTGCAATAAGGATAAAAAGGTTCTTGTTAGAATAAAAAAAAAATATGATAGATTCATTAGACATGACTCGGCCTTACTCATCTGAGATGAAACAATCTAAAATTAAAAAAACCCTGTGCAAGTACTCAATCGAGTAATCATACGCCAAAAACGACTTACATCATTTTGGAAAAGTGCTGATACTCTTACTCTGCTGGACCAATATTAACCAAACATAGCTAAAAACCACCGCAAGGAAGCTTACAAATGAAAAAGACCGCATCGAAATCGGTTCATCCGTTTGACAGCTACTATGCCACAGATAGACACACACACAGAGAGACAGATAGACAGACATCGATGTCTAACTTATAACACCCCTCTTTTTGAGTCGTTCAATATGTCTACACCTCTGCACTTTGATGCATTTTAATAAATTTTATTGTAATTCCCTCAATTTGTCACCCTCAGGGTTGGTATTTTTTACCTCCCAAATAAAAAAAGCTTTTCTAGTCTGTTCACAAACGGTAGTATTCTGTAAACCCTAAGCTAAAAAATATACTGAGGAATATTTTCTTTAAATTAGCTTATTTAACAAGTTCCCATTATTTTTTATTTCGTTTTTAAGGAAGATAACTTAGGGGATTTCCTTATTCAATCAAAATTAAGTAAAGTCCTGCAAACGTAAATAAATATAATTTATTCATAGCATTGTTATTTGCATTAACATACTAATTGTACGTTGACGCGACTGTTCAAACTAAACATATTTTTAATTTACTTTGGGGTCGCGTCACAATTTTTGCAGGTTTGGTTTTTGTTATGTCTATTGTATTAGTCTAATCTAATCTAATTATAAGGTATTAGTCTTTATATGAACAACTTATAAGCATACGTAAATTAATTAATAAGAATGATAATCATCAATATCCTACTCGTAAATTATAAAATAATAAACTATATTTAAGAAAAAGAAAGTTTCGTTTCATCAACAGCCTGTAACAGTCAATAGTTTCACAAAGACATCTTCATAGAAAGGAGTTTTAGAAGGTGCTTTAGAAATTCCGTCACAATAACATTACCAAAAATTACCTTTTTTTCTGTGCGGAAATCCCCAGAGGTACCACCACCTGGTAGCACGTCAGACTCGAACCGACTAAAATCGCACGCCGTCTCGGGTACAAGAAGCTTGTGCCTAAAAGGAAGAACCGTGAACTCCGACGTACCTTGGGCCACCTACTGTTTGTAGACGACCCCTCCTATATGGGAACCCCATTGCCCCCGTTATTGTCCCAAAAAGATCCTTTTCCAGTGATCACCTGCGTGAGCCGGTATTTGGGTCCCATGACGCTTCTCGAGCCAATCCTCCATAACTGTTCTTGCCACCGCAATAAAGGCGTGCCCAGCGCCCGGTTGTCCAAGTCGTTCCTTTCATTCCTCCACGAGGACCTGGCGGTGTTGGGATTTCTGATCATTGATTTCTCGAGTCTCAGGACTCCTACCCAATTCCCGCGCCTCCTTGCGCCACTGGCAAAGAGCCGCAAGGGCTTTCGCCTCTTGGTCCCATAGTGGAGTTCCGGCCAGGAAACTTGCCGCTTAAAAGGAGTTCGTGCGGTACCCCCTTGTGACCCTGATGACCAGCACTCGTTGCGATCGTCGCAATAACGCGATGTTGGCCTTCAGGACGTCCGTCCATACTGGGACCCTATAAAAGGCCATGGACCACACAACCCCTGCGTAGAGTCTCCTGCAGGAGTCCTCGGACCTCCTCATGTTTAGCAGCAACCGCGCACGTGCACACGCTGCGCCAACCTATTTGGGGAGCAGATTCCGGGTGTGGTGTCCGAAGTCCCATCGGCCATCGTGTACGAGCCCCAAATACCTCATAGAGGTAGATAATGTGTGCCAACATAATGTTATAGCTATTTACACATCTAATTAATATCAATTTTATATAAGATGTCAGAATAGGAACTTGGAGCTTAATATTTATACGTGATTCGCGTAAAAAGAATAACGGAAGTTATACTTGGAAACGTAATGACAATTAGAATGACTCATAAAATAAAGTATTAAAGAACCAATTAGTTAAAAAGTATACCTACACTACAAATACCGTTTGGGAATTAAAAGGTTACTTATTACATTTTAAACTTAATTATAAGCGATACTTACATCTATTTATACATAATTGTGCAGTAACAAACAATGTTATAAAAATAGCTCTTTAATTGGTGAAGTAATTTATGTTCTTTGTCATATCTTTTGTATGAATAGGCCTGCCAAAGTGACTTTACTCTGCCTGATGGAAAGCATAAGCAGAATATGAGAGTGGTAGTTACCATACTCATTGCGAATGCAGACAATGCAACAATATAGCATGGTGACCCATATCATGGTGGCTTGGTGATACTTCTGCATTATTGGGCCTCTAGTCTCTCAGAGTTTGCTGTCATTTTAGGTCGATCTTCTGAGTGAAGGTAGTATATATACCGTCCCGGTCGAGCCGGCTCGTTCGTGCTGAACGTGGTGCTACTTACTGCCTTTAAAATCACACAAGGTATACAAAAATAATTTATTCAATAATCAGTATCTTAATACCAATGTGTGAATTATGTTTTATTTAGTTAAAGTAACGAGATAAACCCTGGTAAAATGAAGTTCAAAAACACTACAAATTAATCCTTGAATAAAAGATTAAGTTTGTTTAATTTTTGTTTATTTCAAAGCTACGTTATGTACACAAATAAGTAAAATTACCGTCTCTGTTTGTAATTTCAATGTAACAGCTTTTTTATTGAATGCATAATTATGAAAGTATATAAGTACGGTACCGATATCTAAAAATCTATTTAAAGAAAGTTGTCTGTCTGCTAATCTCTGAAACAACTGGATCAATTTTGACGGGTTTTCAACTGGCAGATAGCTTTATAAGAATAACATATGCTAAAAATAAAAAAATAGGAAATAGTGAACAATATTAAAATGCAACAAAAACCGCGGGTTATACTGTAGGTCGCATCTAGTATGCAATAAATCAAAATTGATATTATCATAAATCATATAGTGTGACCATGAGAGAGTAAAAATTTGAGAATTTATTGCAAAGCTATTACTCATTACGTTAGGATAAAATGGTATGAATTTTTGCTACCTCTCCTATCCTCCTGTAAGACTTTATTATACGAATAAGGAGCCGGTTTATTCTCTGGTCTCTCTGCAGTCGGTCTGGCTTAAGACCATCATTAGTCTTGATCATGATAACTAAGTTGGTCGTTCATGGAATCGTCCGCGTATCAGCTTAGTGTTTGGCTTGTTAGCCGTTTAGTTTCGTTATCAAACCCCACAAATAGATCCCGCGTTCGTTCTTTGAAATAGTAACTAAACCGGTGTCGCCAGTGTACCGATTCGAATTTTTCACAAACGAGAAATTCCAGTCTTCAAGGTTACTTACTATTTTTTGTTTACAACCTTTCAGAAGATTGTCTCCACATTACTCAGCAGCTCGTAGTGGATCATATCTAAGATATACTAATATTTTTATTACAACCGCGATGTTTAGATCACGATCTATTTAAAAGAAAGATTTTCTTAGGCGTTTTAAGGCCTAAGAAAATCTTTCTTTTAGGTGATGGAATTTGTTAACAGGCTTATTTTAAAGATAACCCTTACTATGGGTCTGAGTGTAAGGACCCACAGTAAAGCTTTACATAACATTCTAAAATACAGAAATAAACTACAACCGCAAAATAATTAAATTTATTTGCTTAAATATTTTAATTAAAACTGTGGTTGCAAATTATAGTGGTTTAAAACTAACGAAAAACGTGTATTTTAAAATCTTAAATAAGATTTATAATCTTATTTGAGTGACGCTAACAATTGTTTTTCCACACTTTACTAAAATAGTCATGGTACTCTGGGTTTCATTGGGTCCATTTATATAAATTCTTTTACGAAAAATAAATGCCTACTACTGGAATTACACTAAGCACTCAAGATCTCCCTATTAGGTGCAGTATCCAGATAAAACATGATTTGGATGGATTTTCAGCATTAAAACTATATCCTGCATTTATATATATATAAAACTGCATCCTAATTAACATGTTTAACAAAAAAGTCACGTTGGAAAACAAATGTTTTGACTTATATTACTCTTATGAACATTCCTCAATATTAATTATAAACAACTATTATTTTATTTATTTTTATCATGTAAAGATTTGAACTCGATAAATGCTTCTGATATCTTATTGGCTGCATTATTCGCAAAGTCCCCCGTGATAACATTACTTTAAGTGATTTATTTAATGATTGCTAATGATTTTAAAATTTAGAATATTTTAGTTTAAGACCTATTGTTTTATTACGAAAATAATAAAACGAACTGTGATTCAATCGGACTTTGAAGTTATTATAGTAATATATAGATAATGATTTATTAAATGTAATGAACAAAATACTAACTTTCAAATATGATTAAGTTAAGGCAAGTTGTATTTAGCTTTGTTTTTCACAAAACAGAGTTATTTGTTTTATTGCCCAGTGTTCGGGCAATTCGTTTACGCCCAATATGTCAAGTTTACGTCCATTAAGTCCATATTTGTTTTTGCCCTCGACCCATCACTACCCGTGACGCAGTATATTCCTAGTGCGGGAATTGTCATAAAAAAACAAGTTTAATCACTAACGTTACATATTCACGACATGGTAGAACAAACAACACACTTTGTTATTATACTTATGTCAACTTCAGCACGACCATTTGATGTCTTGTTAGGTTTTATTTGTACAACCTTCAACCGGGTTTGAACTGAGGCCAACTGCGCGTTTTAGTTTAAATAGGTACAGATTCTAGATTCAGAGATGAAGATGCTACCTGATTCTTTGCCTAAATTAGTAGCAAAACCAATTCAACCCCACAACCAGCCAACTTAGCCAATTTGACATTCTACAAAGATAATTGTTATTAGAAAACCGCGTCGACAACGCCGTCGCCGTGCCGTCGATAACGTAAAAAAGGTCGTTATCGACAGTCTAAGTCACGTGGGCAAAAGATAATATTAGCTGATAGTATAAGAGAATAAAGATATAGAAAGAAATTCGACGCGTCTCTTTTATGTCACATACAAAGTCAAGCTATAACATAACCTCTGCTATAACTCTCATTAGTCCCTGTACTTAGTACATGTTAATATCGTGATGTAATAATAAAAGTTTCCATCACTTAATTGTGTTTCCGCAAAAAAAAACAAAGGTATTGTACAAAATTGTACATAATTTAAGTCTTTATACTCATTTGTGGAAACGTGACAACGTTGAACATTAACTACGTGAGCAAAGACCTTTAAAACACTAGCTATCACTTCAATATTAATACTCTTAATCAATATTTGCATCTCTGCCATTTCCTTCGGTAACAGTAACAGATTTATTTTTTGAACATCAATGGATTGTTTACATCAACAGCACTAATACAAACCCATAGCAAGTGTTTTACATTGAGACCATGTTATAATCTTCACTATCTTGTTCACTTAGTCGTTAAAAATTATTATTAATTGAAAACTGAGTGAACAATTATCACATTAAAACTATAAATCACATCATATATGTCTTTTAAAATTAACACTGCAATATTTTATCTATCTAAGTTATACAAACAATTTAAATTATTTTACTCTAAACTGACGGACGGTTTCAAAAATAAATCACGAGTATTGAAAAACCCTAACTACACCGTCAATATAGTCGTTATTATACCGACCAACAATAACAACAAGTTAATGTAAATGGTTAAATTTAACGTCATTGTACCTACTACAAAACGATTACAGCTAATTTCAAGAGAATAAACCAACACGACAAATCACACAGTTGTGATTAAACAGGTAGGTATACATTTTAAATTATCCATTAAGCGTGTAAGGCATATTATGTTAAGAGTATTTACACTGAAAAAAACTTATGTTTCATAAACCTCGAAAGAATTTTTTTTTTGTTTATTTTAAGGCGACAGCAATTAATCTACCTACCTACGTTGATACCATTACACAATTTGCGCTCAGGAGTTCACGATCCTTAGGCAATATTTTGTATGCTAATATTTCGTTTTGACAATGTGACGTCAAGAGGTGCCATTACATTTGTTAGCTTCATAAACGTATACATTTGTAGAATGCCAAAGGCCGTCTTAAACTATGCTGGGGCTCTTTGGCACACAAGAATATAAGGCCCTTTTGGAAAGAAACTGAATAAAACTTTTTAGTCTGAAATAGATATAATATGCCCTATACAGTTTATTTGTGTATGAGAAAAATGTACGGTTTTCGGAGGCGCCTGAAGATCGGGGCCCTGTGCACTTGCTCCGAGTACCCGTATGATAAAGACGGTAATGACAATGTCAACTTGGCTAGGGAGTCAAAATAGAAATAAGGATAAAATTATGTTATTGAGAGGATACGTTTATCAGAAAAAGGATACATTCAAACCTTATAACAGTAAACGACTATCCTACAATAGACAGCTCAAAAATAGATAGTAAGTAAGCCAAGATGTACCTACCTCCTTTTTAAGTGGCCTTACAGATTCCACTCTTAACATAAGCGTAAAGTTACAGCGAACAGGAAGGGATTCGCAAGAATACTCGTATTTTGTAATTCTTGTGTTAAGCACTGTTTAATAAAGATATTTGTTATTTTAATTTAAGAGTAAAAATAAATGTAGGAATCCTGACCCTACAGTGTCGCTAACTAGAGACTGTTATTGAATTTATAACAAAGACATAAAACAACGGTATTAATCCATCGTAGGTATTACTCTAATTTAAATCACTACCTTAACATCTGCAGCAATAGCTAATAATAATATAGCCTTTTATTCAGATCTCTTAATTAATTACAATGCGTTTCTCTTATAAAATAATAGCATTGGACTCTTAAACTAGATAAACTACTGAAACTAACATCAGTTGCTTGGTTATCTTTCCTAGATCTGTTTGCCAATCGACAAAGGCCTCCTCCAACCTTTTCCATTCTTTCCTTTCCTGTGTCACTCTGTTCCACGTGACTCCAGCTACTTGTCTAATGTCGTCATCCCATCTGCATTAAGGGATGCTATGTATATTACTGGTTTTTGGTGCTTTTTAACTTTTGATGTTGGAGGGTTGTGGTCTCTTTCCCCCACGAGGACCAGTCGGCTTCGGGGAGTTTGCTGTTTTGTTGTTTCTTTGTTGGTTGCTTCTTTGATCGGTTTTGGTTTCCGTTTGCGGCTTTTTATCAAAAGCATTAGTTCTGTTAGACTTAGTTGTGTTTATAGTTTGTTGCTTTTTTGGCTGGTTGTTATAGTTACAGGGTGAAACGGATATTTCTCTTTTCATTTTCTCTTGACTGGTATTGTTCTTTTTAACTATTAGTTTATCATATTTCAAGTATGCCGTATCACCCTTTTTCCTCTCTTCAACCAACTTTGGTTGTAACTCTTTCCTTCTTTCCAACACTTCTTTCGAGTAGTCCTCATTAACGTGGATTGTTTTAAGATTCCTTTTGTTTTTAATAATTTCATTCTTCTTCCAGTTATTTATGAATGAACACAATACCGGCCTTGGTTTATTGGTCACTCTCTCTTTGTTTCCCAAGCGGTGGATTTTGTTGACTTCGTACTATTCTATGTTAATCTTTAAATCGTGATCAAAGATTTTCCTACGGTTTTGTACAAGTTCATAAGAAGATTTTTCTATTTCTTCAAATCCGTGTACTATAATATTGTTGCTTCTTTCAACTCTTTTTAAATACGTTATCTCTTTTTCTAACTTTTCTACATTCATCTTTAAGTTTTTATTTTCTTCCATAATGATTATTAATTTTTCTTCCGTTTTGTCCACAATAGTCTTAGTAATCGAATCTTTTAATTCAGCATTTTAGTATAGCATCTCGATTTTCATTTCTTCAAATAATATTTTGAATTGGCCTTCCATTGTATATGTTTTGAAATTTATCTACGTAAAAAGGAACGTGATGGTAGAAAATGGTAGAAATGATTTCTTTAACTGGCAACAATTTCGAGATGACAGATTCGGTAACGTATGTTTATTTTTGTGTACCCACATATATTTTTGGGTTTTCTAACCTTGAATCGTTGATCTTGTACTTGTAAATACTTGCTGGATACCAGTAATCACGCACCCCGATTATTTATAATCACTCCACAACAGTTATAATATTGTTCAAGACGGAGTCTATCCGCCGGAAATCGCGTTAACTATTTCGTTTTGGTTAATTTTTATCGGAGGCTATCACTATGATGTTGACACTTCGAAAGTCGGAAACGGAAACCTAGCAATAGCTAGTAACGTTAAATACTTTGGTATAATAATTTATTCCATAATTAATTAATGAAGTATAATAACGATTGTTGAATAAATTAATCTTGGATTCCAGCTCAGTACAAATAAGCATGTTCATATATAATAATAAAAAAATCCTTAGTATAATGTAATTAACCCGAATAAAAACCCGAGAATTAAATATATCATATTTAATTCCCGGGTGTTTTGCTGACGTGCCTAAAATAGGATAGAACATCGTGCTTAGACCAGTAGGAGCCGATCGTGATTGAAAAGAGACGCGGACGAATATACGTGTGTCAGCTAGTGTATTCAGGTTTTGTTTAGATAGTGCAGCAAGCTTTTATATTAACCTGTCACAGAATATTATTATTGTTGTTAATTCTTTCTTGTCTATAACATTGAACGATACATTCTGAATGATTCATTACCAAGGTTGTAATGTTCGATTCAACGTCATAGTATGTTATACAATAACATCGATTACACACATGGCTGCTTTTCATTCCAATGTTGTGCCAAAGTATTCTCATTTACTTTCAGTAGGAGCACATTTGTTTAAATGTGTGGTTCTGTATGTAGCATTTAGCAAACTGTTTAACTAACAGTTTGCTAAAGATACATGAGGTAAGATAGAAAAAAAAATGTGAAGAAAAAAGTTTTCGTGTCGGATAATTACATGTTAACATTTGTTTAATATTTACAGAAATAATTTATTCTCGGTGACAAGTGCAAGGCTGACTCGTGGTCCCAAGGCTTTTCAACAAGGATAATCTATATAAAAAAATAAAATTGCAAGTGTCTGTTAGTTATTTCAAATTTACGGCTAGTCACTGGACACATGAATGTATGTGTGTATGTACGGTACTTAAATTAAAAAATTTTTTTTTAGTTTATTTTGTCTGTCTGTTCGTTCAGGCTGGACCTATTTTGACGTGTATTAGTTTAGTTTCTACCTGCGATGATAGTTGGTAATTGTAAAAAATACATTTTTGTACAGGACACAACAACAAATTGACGACTTTCTGATTTTGTCCTTAACGTATGCTGTGGAATCTAACTTCTCGCGAAATTCTGCGATTCTAGGTCAATAAGGAGAACTCTATACATTTTGATTCACCTGCAAAACTTTAAGACATTTGACTTACATGAGCATATATATGTTTTAACGTTTTGCAATAGATCTTAAAAGACGACAGACTGACTAACGGACTTGGATAATGACGTAAAAAGAATATTTTAGTTTTAATTAGCTAAAGAGAATTAATATCATGGTTCTCATTATCCCTTCTTTTTCTTCAGTAATTTTAAACTTATGTAACTCTAAAAGTAAAGTATAATAAATATCTCACTCGATGCGTAATTTTCTGATTGGATGCGTAATAATACATAAATTATGATGTTTTGTATATCGAGACTTATAATAATTGTGTGTACCGTTTCGAATGAAAGTAAATGAGTTTTTAGTAATGTGTAAATTGACGAACGACGACGCTAGAAATGGTTACAAAACTGCTGGAGTTGCCGACTAACATTTACACACAACAATGACTCCAGTATGTCCAACCATGAAGTAGAAAAATTCAGGTGGAAGTCTAACATTCGACTGTTCAGAAAGGGGTTAAAAAATTCGCTTTGATTGGTCTGAATGTGGTAATGCAATTCTCATACATTACAAATAAAATATTAAAAGGATGGATGGTGAAATAAACTAGTTTCAACTGTTTTAATATTATCAATTAACTTTGTATTATTTTATCTTATTTGAGCCGCGACTTCGCTCGCCTAGCTATACATAAATTTTTTTTTTTTTTGCAGTTATGCTTCAAAGGTTCGTGTGCCTCTAAATAACTTTAAGCAATTGATCTGAACAATGCGATTCTTAAGATTTTTATAGATACCTATGTTAGAACGATTGTTACCGGCTACCGAACGGCTCGACCGGAGTGAAACCACGACCTCACAGAAAACCGGTGTGAAACAGCGCTTACGCTGTGTTTCATCGAGTGAGTGAGGATACCGGAGGCCCATACCCCTATCCAACGCCCCCTATCCCCCTCACCACCCCCCTTCCCCCCAGGCCGTCATAGTGTGGGTCACCATGCTGCATTGTTCTTTTTCGCATTGAGGATGGTGACCACCACTCTTGGATTCTGCTCATGCTTTCTATTAGGCAGGGCAGAGTCATTTTGGCGGCTTAAATATAAAAAAAAAAAAAATATTACCTTTTTCCCTAACATTTCCGCATGTAACACCGCCTTAACCTAACAAAACATCAGTCATCACAGTTCAAGTCATAAAATGAAAGTTAAAATTAATTAAATCGTCATAATAAGTATGAGTAATTATTTCTTAATCGCTAACTAGGGTATTTAGTAACAACAGAAAATATCCACTGATTTTTAATAACAGACAGTTTTTTTCGTCTCCTGTAAAGTTGGTAAAAAACGTGACGTGCGCGGTGTTGCTAGGCAAGGGACGGGAATAATTAAATATATATTTTAATATATAAAACATATATTTAACTACTTAGTAAAAAATTGCACTTTTCATTTCCCAATGATTAATACAATTGGAGTTAGAATAAAAACTCCAGAAAGGCATAAATGTAATTTTCTGCAAAAATCTATAAATACGTTTAACTAGACATTATATTCAATATTAAAATAGTCTCCTCCCTCCTCTATTTAGATATATAATTCTCTTTAAAAATAATAATAATTTAATATTTTAGTTTTATTTTTTGGATTATTTTTTTTGATTAACGTATAGTTAAGAAATAAATCGAAAAATTATTTATAATTCAGAAAACAGTACGTATATATTTTTAATTTTTAGATTACATAGTTAATCAGGTTTATATGAATGTATTAAAAATAAGTAATTCAGATAACTGGTTCCACAGACAACAAATAAGAAATTCATTTCATCATCAACTAAATTTTAACTTTAACATTCCATATATATCACATAAAACCCGTATAAGGAATTAACCACAAACACATAAAAAAAAATTATAGTCAACGGAGATTCAATGCGTTAAGTATTTTATTTTACCATCTTAATTTGAAAACGTAATGTTCTCGTGGGTTTTTACTTGTATGTTTAAACTTCAAAACATACTTTGACCATTATTACGTCAAATACTTAGTATTTCTAAGTGTGTTTAATATGTAAGTACATATACCTATTTACCATGTAGTTAGCTCATATGAATATGCAGGGTTCATTCCCATAGATAACGATATTTATGGTAAAGATACATAATAGACAATTTATTATTATATTACGCAATCAATAAAAAGAAACCATGATAACAATTTCTATTAATCCTACTATTATAATAAATGTGAAAGTTTGTAAGTATGGACGGATTTTTGTTACTCTTTCACTTAAAAAGTACTAAATAGATTTTAATGAAAATTAACAATAATATAGTTTATGCATCAGAATAACACAGGCTACAATTTAAAAAGATTTTTATAATACAACTCCCGGGTACGGAATATACATTCCTGTGTCGCGGGAGACTTTACAAACATACATGAAACAGACACAAAGTACACCCAGGCTTAGAACAACAATTTATGGATCACACAAAGTGTTGTGCCATGTAGGATTTGAACCCACAACACATGGTGCACTAGGAAGCAGTCTGGCGAGAACTTAAACCACTCGGCCAAAGGTGCAGCCTAAAGATACACACAATATCTTTGTACAGCGGGTAATACTTTTTTATGTGAAACGATCAGACCTTCACAACCCAAGCACTAGGAGAAATCGAAGTTCTGTAAAAAGCTTGTTGTCGGAGTATTTAGAGCTTCAGTTACTACTGAAAATCTTCGTATGGCCACCGGGAGCAAAAGCTTAACGTCCTCTCTAAATCACTGAGAGCTCTCATTGTTGTTTAACTGCCGCATAGTCGTAACGTATAAGACTGCTGTACTTGAGGTCTCGAGTTTGATTCCCGGGTATATTTGTTTCGGAGTTTGGTTGTTTTCTATGTATAATATGTATGTATTTACAAAAAAAGTATATATGTACTCATCTATATACATATATATATATTTTCTAGTACCCATAACCCAAGCTCTGCTTAGTTTGGAGCTAGATGGCGTTGTGTGTTAGATGTCCGAAATATTAATTTATTTCTTTATTATGTTAAGAAATGATTAGGTAGCTTTACTCTGCTTAGTGTTAACCGCAGATGTCTGTAATATTTCCGGACTGATATGACCTACAAACCTTCTAGAGAAGAGCAAACTCTATTCTCAAGGGCCGGCAATGAGCTTGAGACTCAAGAGTTGCAGACGTTCATTGGTGGCAGCTGTCACTTTCCATCAGGTGACTAGTCTATTACCTGCTCTGTCATCATTAAACAAGCCAAAATTTAAAAAACCTACGCATGCACTTAATCGAGTAGTCATACGCCAAAAATGCCTAACACCATTTTGGAAAAGAGCTGATACTTTTACACTGCTGGACCGATATTAACCAAATATAGTTAAGAACTACCGCAAATTTCAAATGAAAAAATCCCATCGAAATCGGTGCATCCGTTTGAGAGTATCAGTTCTTTTCCAAAATGAAGTCAGGCATTTTTGGCATGTGAACACAGCCAGATACACACACGCATACACACACACACACACAAACATCGACGTCAAAGTAATATACTTATTACTTTTTGCATCGGGGGTTAAAAAGCCTACTCGGTTACCACTTTGGCACGAGTCAATAAAAATGTATTGCTATTATAATGATATATGAAGTCAATTCCTAAAAACAACTGATACCGGTTCGGCAACAAAATATGATGATTTGACATCTGATTGATAACACCGAATAATAAAGAGTTTAAATATTGAAAAAAATATAATGGAACAATCTTACAGATTAAATCAAAGAACTGCTTGTCATATACCAACGTATGATCTATCTATATCATAAATTATTTAAAACTAACAACGCATTTATAGACCTGCCATCACGTCGCCTTAAAATCACTATCCAGAATTGGCTAATATCCGGGGACTATGACGATAGTGAAAGCTTGCTTAACACTGGTATTTAACATCAGTCGCAACGAAATGCACCTAATTAACTAACATACAGTGTACACAAGCACTAACTCTGACCTATGCACACCTTCACAAATAATATACACCAAACTCCTCAACAAACACACACAAACACACACACACACACACACACATACACACACATAAACAGACAGACACACACACACACACTCACACACACACACACACAAACACTTACACACACACATAAACATACATAATATTCTATTTACTTAAATGCATCCATTTTTTTATTATTTAATCTTTTAAAACTTACGAAAGGGACTGGACCCAACGACACAGGGAATCCTAGTGTGGGGACCAGAGATGTTTTTGATACAATACTTATATTTATTCATTAAATTATGTTGAATATTTTGTGAACAAACTTTTGCATAAACAGAGATTATTATTATTATGATAATCTCACCTACAACGCATCATCATCATCATCAACAGCCCACTGCTAGACAAAGAGTTTTCCTCAGAAAGGAGGTTTTGTTCTGTTATAATACCAAGCTGTTCTTAAATTAGTATGCATCGATGTTAAACAAGATCAAAATGAGTCACGATCTTCCGCAGTAAGGAAACGATTAAAAATATGTTAAACGTTCAATTAATTAAATAAAATTAACCCCAATTATACCCTCGTTTTTTTAAACCTCATAAATTGTTGGCTTTAATATAATTGTTTACTACGTCGATCTAGTTATGTACAACAAGGATAATGTACTTGACGAATCGCATTCTGATTAAGTTATTTACAGTATTTAAATCTTCATTGTAGGTTATCAATAGTAGCTTTGAATATTTCATAACGTTACGTTAGCTTTAAAATCTCTTAGAGCCTCATCAAACTCAGTATAATAAAGCAAGAAATTACATTTTACATAAAAATAAAAAAAATATGCCAACCTATAAAAACAATAACAACTTAGTAGCGGAATAGTACCTACATAAAATGACCGTGAAAATATATGCATTGGTATGCAAACAGTCAACCGATCTTTCCACAATAAAACAAAAACAAATCTAAAAGTTCCTTCGAAGCGAGATAAAAATCCTATAAAATCACGTCCAAACTGCTGCGCCGGCGCAGTACAACGAGAACGTTCGGTGCTCAGAGCGAATTTTTATCGTCTACGTCCTTTCCTTACCATCAACATCATCGTATATTTGATAACACTGGGGTAGCGGTCAGTCCCACAAGTCCAACTGTTGACATAACTAGCATGTCGGTCGATACGAATGAATCGATTAAATTTCACAAACATCATTCTTTCATATCTTCAATATTCCACAAATTCATTTGATCATCATGCTATTGGAAATTTAATATTGTAAATTGAAATGCATTTCTTACTACTTTATTGTTATCTCAGGGTTATGAAAGTTATTTGTCGTTTACATATTTTACTGTCTTTAAAAAGGAAGAAGTTTTTATGCTTGCATGCCGAAGTAGGCGAAATATGAAGAACTGAAAACGAGCCCAAGACCTCTATAATGTACTATATTTAATGTCAATGAAGAATATTACTTACTTTCTTCGGAACTGTTTTGATTTTTATCTGTAATCATTGTTAAACTCATTTTTCGTGTCTCTTGAAAGGTCTCATTGTAAATTGAGTCACAATCTGTTAGTGAGATCGTTTAAAAACTTTTTATTCCAAATGAAGCCAAGCTTGCAAACTTTGAATATTTTTATAGTGGGTTCCATTCGCTTATCGAAAGAAAAAGTCACACCACTTCCTATTCTTAATAAATTACTCTTATTTCACTTTTTAATTACGATTGTTTTAAGCAATTTAGGCTAACCGTTACAAACTGTACACATTGCAGAAAACTTAAAACTTTTAATCAAAATTTGCCATTTAATAATGTTTCAAGTGTGTGTCGATTTCAAACAAATTTCAAAACACTCTAAATTGCACCGCAATGGGATGTTCTAGTCCAAAAAAATCTGATATTAGATAGATAGATAGAAAACTCTTTATTTGCACATCATAATACAGAGTTAAAAAATATTACACATAAAATGTCCGAAGTGTAGTGTATAAAGGGCGGCCTTATTGGCATAACCAATCTCTTCCAGGCAACCTTATGATGGAACAAATTTATGGATCAAATGTTTCAGAGAGACAGTAGTATTAGGTTATTATCAACACTGATCAACCAAAATTCGCCAAATCTGATATAAAATAAATTAACATGAAACAATTAAATAAACATTTACGAGCAAGTGACTTGATGAACAAATGAATGAAATCAACTAATAGTTTGCCATATTATGTATGTGTACTTACATAAATTATCACATCCAAGTAGTTTACAAGAGATAAATCGGTATTTGGCTTAACTCAACCTAGGAACAGAGGAAACAAAAGCATCTTATAACCACCAGTTTTATTTTTTAACTAAAAAAATTATAACTAGAAAAAATCAATCATTTTTTTGTAAGCGTTGTTCTTACGTTCATGTTTAAAATTATGTATAAATCGTCTTATTTTTTACCGACTTCAAAAAAAGAGGAGGTTCTATGTTAGGTACAAAAAGGTTATGGTAATTTTTTATTACATATGTACAATGTGTAAAACGATGGAAATAATGAAGAATCTTTCCTTGAGTAAATGAGTTCTAACGTTTTAGGGTCATTCAATATATGAACTTTCGTGTTTATAATATTAATGGATATAATGTTCTTTCAAATATCTAGTACATTTTAAAATGTAACACGTGAGCTGAAAACTGCTCACAATTTAAATATTTTTATATAATAGATGTGAACATCTGTACATATATCGTGATATTTTAAAATATAATTAATAATGGCGTATTACATTTATTTTACGGTGATATGACAGGTTTGCCTTGTTCAATATTGTTATAATATATGTTTTGTAAAGACAAGTGTGTAATTATAAGTTTAGCTCTCGGTATATCCGAAAAATGTGCCAAAGAAATCTAAATCATATACAAAATTGCACTTGTTCACGTACAGATACATTTTTCATATTTTGAGTAATGTTTTAGTGACTAAACTTAGTTAGATAACAAAAAAGACGGTATAGGATTTATTTGCGTATCTTGTGTATTTATAACAAAACATTTAAAATATTACTGGTAACTTGATCGTAGTGTAAGCAACTAAACGAAACTCAGTGTATTGACGGATGATGAATACGGAGTGTCACTATACTAATATTATAAAAAGGTAAAGTTTCTAACTTTGTTTGTATGGTTGTAGGGGGTACCTTTACCTATCCTGAAATTTTTTTCACTAACAGAAAGCGACACTATTCGGGAGTGGTATAGGCATATTTTTTATGTTTAGCAAAACACCTGTCAAAAATAATGATATTTGTAAATCAAGTCGAGGAAAAACGGTGGTTAATGCCCAACAAAGTGGGCACGGGTCGACTAGTTGTGGTATTAGAGAAGACAGCACACACAACATCACTGCAAAGAGAATGAAGAATTAAAACAAACTTTAGGTATATATATCCAGCGTGGCATGGTAGGCGAAAACCTTCTTTCTTAAGAGAGGCGTATGTCCAACAGTGGACTGATGATTGATGAAACAGGTAACGCAACTAATATGCCGACTACGCTTCTTACTTATCGGTTAGTTTTGCGTTTACGGCCCAGGTAAATAAAATTGTCGTAGAATTGATTATTCGCTGTCTGCTAACTTCATTGTGTTAGTAGTCAAGCACATTTTATAATATTTTAACTACTGTTAATGACATTACACAAAACTTGCAGACAATAGCACATTAACGATACATTATGACTGAGTTTGCAGTCTTACCCGTT
Source organism: Hyphantria cunea (assembly GCA_003709505.1). Classification (NCBI taxonomy): domain Eukaryota; kingdom Metazoa; phylum Arthropoda; class Insecta; order Lepidoptera; family Erebidae; genus Hyphantria; species Hyphantria cunea. The sequence goes on from PKRV01000125.1 coordinate 684,729, forward strand.
GTCCAAACATATCGCCACACACAAGTATGTGTGTTCATCACGTAAAGCATACGAAGCTTGTCAAGATTTTCTGTTGGTAATGATGAGCTTATTGTCACTATAGTACTTCGGATCTTCTTCTTCCTAGCCTTTTTCCACTATAGGTGGGGTCGGCTTTCTTTGTTTCACTATGAGAGGCATATGTATTTCGGATGAACTACCTAACTACCGCAGAAATCCTACTTGAACTGTATTGAACTGTACACTCTGTATAGGCACACAGACAAGACAGACACTACTATAAATCCATATGGTAACGGATTAAGAATAGTAGTTTCATAACCCTTACAAATTACATAAGAGAACAGTACTGCAAAGAGACGGAACTCTTAACGCAGTTCTGGGCCGTCCGTTAGGGCACCGTGATTTAGTAGAACAAAAACCTCCTTTCAAACCGATTTTCAGCAAAAGATTATTTAAGTTATTGATGATGATGACATGTAGAGCAGAGTGGTCTACATTTAAGTCGCATTTGTTACCTATCTGGATTACCAAATAGCTGCCAAAGTAGAGCAAATAGACTCTCTTTGTAAGCTGCATTTGCATGTTAATTTCACCACCTAAGTAACTTTTGCTTTGCAGGTTTCATAAAACACACTGTAATGCTGATAAATCCATAATTTCTTAGCTGTTTCTCACTAAAGTCTCAATATCGTTGTGAATATTTACTTCTAGGGACAGATTTTCACGTGATTAAGCAAAAAAGTGATCTTTAAGCATTCATAGTCAGCCTATTGCAGTCCACTGCTGGAAGCGTCTCCAATTGCACGCTACTCCTCGGTTTAAAAGATAAAGATGTTTCAATATCTTTAAGCACTAACCTTAATAAAATGAAGTAGATACCTTTGAGGAAAATGCAGATAAAATTCCAAATGAGTAGGTATAAGATAAAAATCAAGTACAGATGTGGAGCTAAATGGTTCTAAGGCAACAAGTTAGAAAATGCGTGTCGGTAAATGAAAAATTGTCGGCCATTCTACGCGAACAGTTCTGCGATAACAAAGATCTATCAATTTCGGAAGTCAAAGAAATTAACGACAGCAAGTGATATTATAAGTACCTGGATGACCGTCCTTTGCTTGAAATTTCATTTTTGATAAATTTCTGAAAATGAATCTTTGCTAGATCGATTTATCGCCCCCGAATGCATATTAAATATCATGAAAAACGTTGGAGCCGTTTCCGAGATTCAGATTAGATTTGTATGTAGATACTAAAGTACTCGAGTGCCCCTCTATATAACCTTCTTATGTTTTTCTTTACTAGGCAAAAGCCAGAACAATAAATATATGTAAATTCGATTCGATTCCTACTTCATTGTATAGAATAGAAGTGTCCAAACTAATTTTTACGAAGAACTAATGCATTTTAATTGTTAGCGAGTATTATTAAACACGTTGCTAATTTCACATCGGTCACGCTCCTGTATTGAATTGGACTGTCTTCATTATTTAAATCCTTATGTAAATTGTTTTAAACAAGTTGACATTAATACGTTTGGAATACCCTTGAATAAATTGCACTGAAGTTAAGAACCTGTCACTATAAGTGTCAAATAAATAAAATACATAAAAGTATTTTCATAATTTTGTTAAATATCACAAATAAAGAAAAACCAAATATGAATTATATATTTTAAATTAATCATTAGACGGGCGCGACAGAACGGCGTGCTGTTGCCACATTATTTTCTTAGCTTTTTTTGGTTTCCGTATTAAACCTCCTCTGTCTGTCTTTCTGTCTGTAAAAATTTTGTCATCTGCAAACAAATTTTTTCTGTGACCTCCCTTTGAGTACCGCTTAAGTAGTTGTTTTGATTTAACACGCTAGTCTTTTTAAAATTATCAGTTAAAAAATAACCAGTGCATCTCTTATAAGCTGTAAGTCCTAAGTAATCTTTTAAAATACGCGACATGGTTCTAGTTGCCATCTTCATCTCCCGAGATAAAATATTTTGCTTTCGGACAGGATTTCTTCGAATTCTTTCCCTTACTGCTTCGATCGCTTTTACTGTACGAACACGACGTGGACGGTCAGACCTTTTTCTTTCATAAACAGGGGAAGTTTCATTGTAACTATCAATAGTCCGCTACACAAACATTTGACTAATACCAAACGTATGGGGGATTTTAAAAAATACATTTGGTTCCATACTTACTTTTTGTAATGCAACCACAGCGATTCGGTTCTCTTTATCCACCCACTCCATTTTAATATCACAAAATATTTTACAATTTAGTGGCGCGAAATTAAGAAAACACAATGAACAATCTTATAAAAATGACAGATTCTATAATTAAAAGTAATGTTTATTTATTTTTAATTGAAACAGTATTTAAGGCCAGACTTTGTATTATGGTATGCTAATCAAGAGTTTTCCATCTATCTCTCTATTATATGTTTTGTTAAAATAAAAATGTTTATACGATGTATGTATATTTCTATATTATTTTTTGTTTGTTTACTGCATGAGTGGAGGCATGTAATAAGCAATTCAGTATATTTTTAATTCCCGCCACAACTATTGTTAGGTATAATAAATCACGATGATTAATACTCTATGATGTTTTTCTAGCAACGTCATCTACAAAAACTTTGAAGAAGGGCTTCTTAATTATGTAGATGCTTAACTACATGTCCTTAGATATAGTCTATGTCTAGTTAAAATTGGAGATAGGTTATTGAAAATGGCCGTACATAAACCTTTAATAATTCACTGCAGGACAAAGATGTATCTCTAGAAAGGAAGTTTTAGCCTACTATACCTCATTCCCCAGACAGGTATTGGGTTTGTTTCAATTTTTCCTTGTCTTTGTAACAATATTTCATATTTTAATATTTCGGACATCGTAGACTCCACGCCATCTAGTCCCAAGCTAAGCAAAGCTTGTGTTATGGGTACTAGACAACTGATGTAATTTACATATATACTTTTTTTTTGTAAATACATATATATTTTACATAGAAAACACCCAACAAATCCGTAGCTAATATTTACAAATCATACAAACATTTGGTCCGAACTGGGAATTGAACCCGAGACCTCAAGTACAGCAGTCGCATACGCCACCACTGCACCATAGAGTTAAAGATAACAAAAAAAAATCTAGTGTAATATTTTTTTTTCTAAATGCTAACTTTTATAGATAGTTGTATGAGAGTATACGACGAACGTGTCAATTATGTTGTTTTGTCAAAGAATCGCTCACTTTCTCCAATTACTATTATTTTTATGTATACCTACCAGCCATGTCTACCAAAGTGACTCTACTCTGTCTGATGGAAAGCATAAGGTAATGAAATCCAAGAGTGGTGGTCACCATACTTATTGCAAATACAGACAATGCAACAATATGCATATCATTGGGCCTCCGGTGTCACCTCGGCAATCACTAACGAAACACGACCCCACGAATGCTGTCATATTATGTTGATCTTCTATGCGAAGGTAGTACCGCCTCGGTTGAGCAGGCCTGTTTGTACTGAAATCAGCGTGGCTCTACTTCTTCTAAAACTTACATCGAAATTCATCTAAATCGGTTCAGCGCTAAAGCCGAAACGAGTTGATTCAAATCACTCGATAATGCTTTAAATTCGGTTGATACACGACTTTCCTGTTATTTTTTTGTTGAAGTTGGGTAGAGCAACCATATAATTCATTTGAATTTATAAGAACTAAATTGATGAAAAAACCTTAAAAAAAAATTGAAATATTTTTTATGGTCTGGCGATACCCATGCACACATGAACACGTGAAAAACTTGGTAAACATGTTAGTTTTGATATGGGACGCAATCTTCGACATTATTTACTAGTTGTCTAATATATAAATTTGACCAATAATACATGAGTTTTTCATGAGTTTTTTTAAATATATTATTTGCTTTAACTTTTTAACTCGATGTGAATTTATTTATTTTACAAAAGCCACAAGAATAGCTTATAGTACAATCTACCTAGCAACAGTAGTTAGACAGTATCTGGAGCCTGATTTTTGATACTAGATTACGCGACGACCCAGTAAGTATAACATCATCGAATTTTTAAAACTAAAAACAAACGCTTTTAATCAAAAAACATGGACGATGCCAGCGGATTAACTGTCAATGATGTAAAACGAATCTGGTGAGCAATAGTACAGAGAATTTGAAAAAAAACTCGTAGTCATTTGTGGTGTTCAATTTCAATAAAAAATCTACTTATGTTTTTTGGATTACATAGGTAATTGATGATGTTTTGCTAGTCATGCGAGGCCCGACTTGAAATAGAACGCTGTCATGAGAAAAATTGCTAGAAAGCAGGATCGGTGTGTTCCCGTGGCAAGTTAAAACTTGTTCTGACGCCAGGAGTGGTTTTGTTAAAAATAGATAATAATCCATATTTAGAGCTGCGATTACGTTCACTTAGCTCTTCAAACTTGGAATACGAAAACCTGATTTGAAGTTAAACACAACAGGCATATTTAAAAAAGGTAGTAGATATTTGTTTTAGTCAAGTTAGTTTGTAAAACAATTTAGTCTTCATGAACAGTAATTATTATAAATATGAGGTGCTCATAACCCAGTTGCACTCAGTGATTAGAAACAATCACCGAGGGTAAGCAACGACAGCGCGGTCAGTACCAGGATGGGTGACCGCTTGTGGCATGTTACCATGAGCGTCTCCGTGATTCGGAGGTCACGTTAAACAGTCGGTCCCGGTTGTTAAACAGTCGTAAAACTTAGTTGGAAGCCTTCGGGCGGCTTCAAAACATCCAACGGCAAGGTTTTACGTAGCCACAACGCATTCTTGCCAGTCCCCAACCCGCTCTTGGCCAGTGTGGGGACGTATGGTCTTAACCCTCTCCTGAGAGGAGACTTGAGCCCAGCCGTGGGACATTATGGGTTGTTGATGAACAGTAATTAAAGAATGATGTTGAGATATTGGCCATTGACTAGTACATTTAAATAACCATTATGCATATCTATAAATTAATTCATAATAACCTGTCCTTTGTATCTAATTCAATTTCAGTGTTGTTCAGAATTTAAAACTTAGAAATATTTTAGTATTTCATTATTTGTTTAAGTTTGCAGTGAAGCATTATTTAAAAGAAAACAGTTATATCGGACTAATTGCTAAAATCATTGAATAAATCATAATAGATGAGTCAATGTTGTATTTATTATAAAAGTTATGCACAGAAACACCTAGATACATATTCTGCCCAAAAATGTTTCTGAAAAGTGGAACGCATTGCAATGTTTGTTGTTTAATGTTAACAATGTTTGTTACACTATACACGGAAATTATATTTCAATGTTTGTTTTGCCAATTTGACTTCCCATACAGTGTAGTCATCACAAATAAAAGACTTTACAATTGTGGGATAATCACTGGAGCTCACAATGTATCCTCATTGTTAAAAGCATTGCCTACCAACAATCCATGTGCACGAAGGCACAGGTCTGAATAATTTGAGTTGGTGTGGATCATAGCAACTCCTTGTTTGAAATACCTAGCCTAGATAGGAAAGCCTAGCTGAGTTCCCTTTGAAAATAAATATTTTGAAAATGAAAAAGACGTACGTAGGTATTTTGAATTCATATTTTATTTTCGTATGATTTCGTCCAAAGATAAAAAACACATACCTACCTACATGTCTTTTGCCGAGTGTAGGAATAACCACAAGCAGTAAAAATTTATGGCACTGTATGGATTCTTCTGAATTATATATTATATATAGTATTTTCAATTGTAGTATTAACGTAGTATTGCGTTCTAACAACCCTGCTTTTTAAGACCAGCGAAGTCTCTGTGACATATTCCGTTATCATTGCAATGGGAATAGTGGGGATTCCCGTTAGTGGTGGCACAGGAACATTGTATATATGTTTTATAATATAATACTTTTTTGCATATTAAATCTTATTATGAAAATCACTGCAAAAGAAACACCTCAGTACGCACCACAGAGCTACTGAGTTTTCCTTCTCTTTCAACTAACAAAAATATTGTAAGACCACCACAACAGTCTGACAAAAACATGAAATCCCACAAGGAGCAATATCACTTAGACGGTACCAACACCACAAGCGGAATAGTCATTAAATCCTTAGTATTTCTGAATAATATTAGGAGTAATATATATATATAAATTATTCATATAAATTTTTGCTCCGATTTTTAATCTACATTAGTCAGAGACTTGAAGACGTCCGAATCCATTATAATTTTTAGTAGACACTAATTATAATTATAAAAAAACATCCATGTCACAAAATTAACACGCTGCAAAGAGTTATAAAAGTATAAATGTGAGATGTTTTTTACCTTTAATGGCAAATCGGCACTTATTTATTTTTGGAAAATAAGAACGTGTTCAGTGAAATAACCTTTATTAATGAATAAATTATAGAAAAGTATAACTGTAAATCTTTACAACAAACTTGATTCTTGACATTTAAAGGTTTTGCCGTATGGTGTTCTATACCTTATACTCTAAACCAACCGTCTCATCGCGAACGGATATGAAATGCTAATTAAACATTTAAAATTATTATTTCCTTATGCACACTCCTTGTGACCTCGTCTAGAATTATTCGTACGTACAAATCTTACACTAGACTTCTAAAAATACGAGGTACTCGTCCCAAAATATTTGAGAATAAAATTTTGTAAACATTATAATAAGATTCAGATACATACTTCTATTTATCTTTGCTCCTCCTAATATTTATTTAAAACTGCTTTCCATTTTTTAATCTTACATAAAATATTCACAGTAAGTGATTTTCCAACCGCAATAAAAATCTTCTTAATTGTAATTTAAACTAATTACCATAAGTAGATAACTGAAAGTCGTCGAGTATCAACACCTCACATGACCTCACTAAACTTTATCTTTATATTTAATTCATTTAGAAAGCATTAAAACTCATAACAAACTCATTATTCCATATCCGGAGGAGTGTATCAGCTTGTGAGACATTTGACGTCGTAAAACCATGGTCTCAACGACTCAATGATTCCATACTCGGAGTATGTACTTAAGATACCTTAGAAATAATGTGTGCAAATTCATGTTCCTGTAAAGTTCGCCTACAGGACCTTATTTAAATATATTTGTTAATTTGATCACGAACACAACACGAATACAATTCGTTACGCAAAAAGATTTCTACTTATGTATTGAATACGGATATGACGGTACTCAAACACGTATTGTACCGTAGACTAACATATGTATTATATTATTGCAGGTTTTGTAAGACAATAGTGATATGTTCTAAATTTTATAACAAACTATAATGCTTGAAGCGTAATGAGGTATTATACTGATTGTTTGATTTACCTGAAATTATATTTGCTACCCAAACGTCTTAGTCGACGCTAACAGCTCATCAAATGTGTTAAAATTAATGAAGGCACGCACGGGCACTTTAATTTAATGATAGGTATATGTAAAAAAGCACGAAATGGAGAACTGGAATATTTCTATACTATTTTGCTATGTGAATATTTTATATTTGTGACATCATTCTTAAAATAATATATTAACTTAATCCTCATCATTTATTTCTAAAGTTTAGTTTCTTATTTATGTTTTTTTGGATAATGAGTAATACATACTTTGCTATAACTTAAATACTTAATATTTTAGGAATTCCCTAAGTTTAGAAATTGGTGTCTAAAAATTACGCAAGTATTTTAAAAATCAGTAATATGATGTCTTATTTTTAAAATACTGAAAAACTGATGAAATTATCGCACTTTTAGCAAATAAACGAAACTATAACAGGAAGTTAGTGTGAAGATTAAGTATTAAGTGTATCTTAGCACTAACTGTACTATTTTACAAAATAAGACATCATGTTACTGATGAAATTATCGCACTTTCAGAAAATAAACGAACCTATAACAGGAAGTTAGTGTGAAGATTTAGGATTGAGTGTATGTTGGCAATAATGTGTACTGTTTCACAAAATAAGATATCACCCTACCGATAAAATTATCGCACTTTCAGAAAATAAATGAAACTATAACATGAAGCTAGTGTGAAGATTAAGGATTGAGTGTATGTTGGAAGTAATGTGTACTGTTTCACAAAATAAGATATCACCCTACTGATAAAATTATCGCACTTTCAGAAAATAAATGAAACTATAACATGAAGCTAGTGTGAAGATTAAAGATTGAGTGTATCTAAGCAATATTGTTTACTATTTCACAAAATAAAACATCACGTTACTGATGAAATTATCGAACTTTCAGCAAATAAACAAAACTATAACAAGAAGTTAGTGTGAAGGTTAAGGATTGAGTGTATCTTAGCACTAACTGTACTGTTTTACAAAATAAGACATCATTTTACTGATGAAATTATCGCATTTTCAGAAAATAAACGAACCTATAACAGGAACTTAGTGTGAAGATTAAGGATTGAGTGTATGTTGGCAATAATGTGTACTGTTTCACAAAGCATGCTAGCCTTAGTTAATCATACGACCGCAATCGTCATGAGAGCAGAACGTCCACAATTAATAAGATCATATTGCGCCATTTTTAAGAGTATGAATTATAATTTAGTAACTATGCAACTATTTAGGTAAATAGCTAACAAGATCTAGCATTTTATGATAATGGAGTTGTACAACACATTCCAATTGTAATAAACTCATTGAAAACACATCTAGCTTTTTATGGTTTATTAATATCTCTTAGAAGCTTTATGACTGATTACTGATATACTCCTAGACGATTTCGTTTATCCTCAACGTAGGTTAGCCAACTACGCGGGAGATATTATAGTGCATAGGTGTATACGCAATCAAAAGTGCACTCTCTCTCTCTCTTCTCTCACTCTTATACTCTGATGGAACCGGAGAGAGTTCATGCGAAGGACCGATGATTTTAAATGTTCTGGTACCAAGACCTCAACGTCCAAACCCCGGGCAATAACAATCAAAGTAATATTAATCGCATGAACGATATAAGTCCTAACCTATATTCAGCTTGCATGCAGAAATAGAATACAGATCGAGAGTTTTACAGTTGAATAAAACATAAAAAATCATAGTAGACAACACAATTAGTAATTTAATTCGATAATGTAATAATGTTGAACGTATCAATCTTTGGGAAAATTAACAACACTAAGAATCTAAAATACATCATAAACAGCTTTAACAATTTTAGTATTTTAATATTTTATAGCATCGCAGATGATGTGATATTCATCTTTAGAGTTGAAATTTTCTTTGTTTTAATTCGAAATTAAATTAAATTATCGAGTTTAGTATAAACATTTGGCGTGATGTAACTCGTCCTTAGAATTGCTAGTTAAGTATATTTTGTGTGTGTGTGTATGTGTGTGTGTGTGTGTGTATATATAAGATGTAGAAAACACATACACACACACATGTGTTTTCTACATCTTATTCACATCAAATTAGTTATCTCTTCTTCTTGTAGTATGATTAACTTTTACGGTTGCTACAGATTCTCTTGGTCTTGAAATTTCAGAAAGGGTACCTGGATGCGTTGCTCGGGTTTTTTTTGATAAATTTTCATAAATTTCCAATAATAAACATAACAAAATTTAAATACTTTTCAAAGCCTTTTTAAAAGTATTAAGATTTTGGTAGTTTTTTTATTTGAATTCTTCATTTATTTTTGATCCATTTATTTTCGTACATATGTACCCGTAACTATTACTATACATTGTAATATAGTGTTTACTAGCACAATGAGTATATTACTTTGTACACCTACATCCTTACGTAAGGATACTTTTAAGATTAATTCACTGTTAACAACTGAAATTAATGAAACCAAAGCTATATTGATTTTATATACTACAACATACTATATTGTATTTCGAAGTTACCGTTAAAGTTATCTGCATCATTTACCACTTATGTTAAGTGTTAAATAATGGAGATATGAATGAGGATCAAGAATTCTTGACACCCACTCCTTGTAGATACGATTTCTCTGGAAAGTTGTAAATATATACAGGACTCGTTTTGACGAGACGTCATTACTCTATGTGCCGTGGGTACAAAGTGATATTCAATTCCAATACTAAGTTGTCAGAGGAAAGTTGCCCTCATATTCCAGTTTTTAAAGGTGTTTCCAGAACGTTTCCTTTGAGTTCTTTGTAAGTGTTTTAATTCCTAAACTACGAGGTAATAAAGGGTTAGTTTTTATGTGTTGAGTATCTTTGAGGTACAGGTCTGTTGTACTAAGAACATCGAATGGTCAGAATTGAAGTACCGAAGACCATCACGGTGTCTACTCATATAATTAAATCATTTTATTTCGGCCTGTGATTTAATGGTCTCAAATTTATGACGGAAAAATAAATAATATAAAATATGTGCAATAAAACTATTTTATGAGTATTATAAGGTCTAGTTAAGTATGTAGGTAGATTATATTCGCATAAAACTATGAAATTTCAATTATATCCTATTTATCCTCCGGAAACTTATAAGAAGACAGTCATAAATGTAAAACGTTGGGTAAAATTAAATAAAGCGTTGGGTTTCTGTCTATCTGCAACTCCACATCATCTAAACGCATAATTTTTTTTTCGTTTTATCCTTAAAACCAGTCCAGAGTCCAGAGGAGTGGTCGAGAGGGCTCTTAGCATTCATGCAAAACATCTAATCAACTGGTAAAAGATTATTAACTTCTCCTTAATTATGCAAATGATTTTTGAGTCGAGGATATACTAAAGAACATCCAATCAGTATATTTTAGAACACTAGATGACATCCGTGTAACTTTGTCCGCGTTTCTTTTTAATCAGCTCGACTCCTATTGCTTAAAGCGTGATGTTAACTATCCTATTTATCACGCCAGCAAAACACGCAATTTAAAAAAACGAAAAATTCGGTTACATAGTTTCGGAACCCATCATGAGTAACACCTTGTCACGAAAATTATATAAGTATGATAGATTTCTACGACAAAGATTTCTACATCTTAAAATAACAAATCATCATTGTTATCATGTCAAGCATGGCATGCTGGACGATGGTCTCCCCCAAGTTTCTCGACATCAACCGGTCCTGTGCTGCTCGCATAAAAGAAAATAATAAATAACGCTTCGGCACAAATGGGCTGGCTCGGCCTGAGTGATACTACGGCCTCACGGAAAACTGATGTGAAACAGCGCTTGCGGTGCGTTTCACCGAGTAAGTGAGGATACCGGAGACCCACACCCATACCCCTCCCCCATTCCCCTGCTCATCCTCGTAGGCCACAACGCACTTGTGACGCCTCTGGTGTTGCGGGTGTCCATGAGCGGCGGTAATCAGACGATACGTCTGCTCGTTTGCCCCCAATTACATATTTTTTTGTGATTTTAAAATAAATATGTTCTTAACATTTCAAACAAAACAAATTTACCAATTCTTACGCTGTAAGTAATGCGAACTATGATGTAGAAACACGTTTCTATGCATTACCTTTCTTGCTACTGCTGTAAAATTGCTTTACTTTAATGAATGTTTTGAATTATATCGAAGGAAGCAGATATAAAACACTTATTGTTTAATAAATCGTCATGCAATAACATTATAGAGTTGTGAATTAACTTCTGTTAATTACTGCAGAAGAATGTTCGATTCTTTTGTATTTATGTATCTAAGATAGAACCCCAATGTATTAAGCTTTACTTCTTTGGAATCGCAGTTGTTTTTACATCACTTTATCTTATTAAGAGAGCTTATTACCCTGGACTACCGCACTACAAAGAGTAAAAAAACTTGTAAGAAACCCTGTTGCAATCTATCTAGCCAACAAAGTATACCTAGTAGGCCAAAACCCAGTCCAGTACAGTCCAATAGTGGTTTATTACAGTATGTTTATGATATAAATCGCACGTATATAAAATCTACCTATATCTTGTGTCATTTCTCTACTCACAAGATATTGGCAAAATGAAAATAATGAACATTGATATGTTCCTTACATTGTACAAGATTAACAGCCTTTAATAGCCCACTGCTGGACATAACAATGTCCTTACAAACGATGTTCGTACGCAAGGAGTAGGTACTTACCTAATTTAGGTATGTATTCAAAAAAGTAGTAGTCAGTGTGAAGCTCAGACACATTTGTATTTAATTAAACCATCTACACTGTGAGTAATCATTTTTCTGATATATATATCATTTTTAATTTCTCATGGACATAGGTGTATATACGAATACTGAGTTATTATTTTAATTTAAAGAAACATAACAACAATTTGAGGAGCTGTTTTTTCTAGTTTTATTCTATACAAACTGAAAAAGTTATTATTCAAATATGATGTTATACACAAACGGGATTTGGGTCATTATTACTTTGTTTTAATTATTTATTCAAGGTCATGGTTAACGCAGCATGAAATCAAATAAAACTATCGTATGAAAAAAAAAATTACACTCTATGAGTTCTTTTGGAAAAAAAAATTGAGGCTGCCTGATTAATCCATATTATGTTTTTATTATTTCAAAAGGTTTGGTACTTACCTACTTTTACGAACTACAAAAATAGTAATTTACTGAACTATCAACCTGACTTATAATCTCTAGCGGAAAAGTTACATATTTAATTATTATTTCTGTCAGGCAAGAATTCGAGGGAAATAAAAAAATTTATCCATTTATAAAACAAACGAGAACCATTTTTTCGATATACTTTTCGAATTAACTTCAAGTGTGTAACACAATAAAATTTCAAAATATTCATAAGTTGTGTTAAAATCGTTAAATTAAAAAATATTCTTGAAAGTACTCACCGAAAATTTTGATAAATATCACTGCCATTTTTATTTAGAATTGTGTAACGTTAATAACAGTTAATTAATCACAAATTATAGTCACTTTTTTAAACGTGCATGTTGTATCGACGCACAGAGGGTGACAGTCAATGCGTGTGTGGTAGACAGATCGCGTCGACTGCGGACTGCGGAATAAACAAATCGCAAGCAGTGAAGCGACAGTTACCGCGAGCACGGACGTTGTTTCATCAACAACCACTAAGAAGGCTTTGAATCACACTATCGCTACACTTCCGCTGAGACAAACATAATGCTAATTACGTGCCAAACGTTCTACTTCTGTGCCTATTGCTATTCGTAATTGCCCTCATAATGTCATCTGCTATATGACACTTTGTAGTGAAACCATGAATTAAGAGATTTACTTATGTACATAGTCCGAGTGGTGGTGGATTAAGAATACTAAGTGGCAACACCCCTTTTCAGCTCATGGTTGCCATAAGACTTGAGTCAGGGAGCAGACTGCGCAAGCGAACATCATTGTAAGGAGAAAAAAAAATGAAATACATCATCATCATCAGCCTATCGCAGTCCACTACTGGACATAGGCCTCTCCAATTTCACGCCACTTAGTTCGATCTATGGCTTCTCGCATCCAGCTCCTGCCAGCCGTCTTGCGCAAATCATCGCTCCACCTGGCTTGTGGACGTCCTACGAAATACATCCTTTACCATTCCATCTGGCCAGTCTGGTATCGTTGGTCAAAACCTCCTTCCTATAGAGAGGGATATGTCCAGTAGTAGACTATTCAAGGTTCTTGATCAGATAGGACTTAAAACGACGTTATTAAAAAAAGCATTATGTGTATGGGTCCGATGATATATAATAAAATACCGGAAAATATTAAAAATTAAAAAATATACAATTTCAAAAAAAATTTAACTTCATTAGTACTTGACAAATGCTATTATTCCGTATTATGTTATCATAATAACAAATTGTAATTTAATTTTCAATTATTTAACGACCTGACATTTCAAAAATGTAAGAATGGTATTGGATTCGTATCCATTTAATTTATAAATATTGTATTATTAATTGTATTTTAGTATTAATGTTCTAATGATAACATGTGCATAACTAATGATAACATGTAACAAATGGCAGAATTTTTTGAAACTAACACATTACACCTTATTCATGTACACATACATTCGATGCAAATAAATGATTTGATTTCATTTGATTTGATTTGATGTGTGCGCATGGACAAGTACAACCAGCCCATCAGATATGGCAAAATTGTGATCTTTGTCGTTCTCTCTTTTCTTTTGCATTTATACTTGAATAGAAGTCTTAAGATGACCTCGGGAGCCTAGATCTAAAACGCGCCATCATGGATGCCATCCATTTCATTTCGGACCCCGGTTTCTGACCCGCTTATGGGGTCATTACCTTTTAAATTATCATGTAAGATTCAATAACGATTACATTTTTTATATTCATACATCTTGTACAAGGGCCCTGACCCTAAACTAGATTAAAGCCTATGAGGACCAGACTACTAATTAACATAAATATATATTTTGTAAATACATACATATTTATAGTTTAATTACATCCAGGCACAGAACAAATTATATTAAATATATTTTTAATGAGTTCCCAGCAGTAACCATTTGGTCTTTACAATGATTAAGTTTTTAATAAATTCGGCATAGATCTCGAGTACTCTTCTAATAAGAAATCTACATTAGTTGATTTTGCTTCTTCTTAACCAACGTACAAGGTTTTGTAACATTGAGATGTATCATAGAAAATTCTTCAATGTAAGCCTTCAAGGAAAAAGCAATCTATACAAATAGATTGCTTTTTCCTTATTAGGTAATAAGAATGCCGACTTTCACCCTGCAGCGATGCAAATATTTATAAATTTTCCATACACATTTTGTAAACATTCGTTCCACTCCTTAACAAGCGTCTTTTGTAACGGTTAAATGTAAACTAACAGTGTATTTGGACGATGAAAGTCACTTTCTGCACTAAGTTTTAAGTCTTAAAGTTCTTTTATTCTGTAAGGAAACTGTGAAAAAACATTACACAGTTAGACTCATGTAATTTTCGACAATTTTAATAGAAGACGCTTAAAAGAAGAAGTACTTGAGATGTAGTAATCGTTTTTTTTAAGCTAATCAGAGTCGCGTGTAATGGGAGAGTCGAACCTATGTCGACCAGTGTACTGCTGATGATTATGAATCGTTTTTAGGGTCCCGTATTTCACGTCTCGGAACCCTTGAAGTTTCGTCATGTCCGTCCTTCTCTTCGTCCGAACGTCCTCGGCTTACCTTCCACACGGTTAGCACCAGAAATGTCCATAGCCATAAAGGACTAAAATAAAATCAGGAAATCAAAAAAGTTTTTGGGGTTCCTTTCTCTCGTCTACCTCATAGCGTGGGGTATCATTAGATAGGTATTTTAAAAACATTGAGAGGTTGCTAAGACGATTTTTTGGTTTAGGTATGCGTTTGCGCGATATTCAACTTCAAAAAACATTATTTTGTTAACATAGGGCGTTTCCCCGCTTTAAAAGCTGAAGCGCTGACTTGAAAAATCTGAAAAGAATCATGATGGTAGTCCTTGTAATAACTTTCGAGAAAAACTATAAGGGTTTAGATAACTATGTTTGTTCAGGAGTTATAGAGACCTTACTTGTAATGTGCTTACTTGGAAACCTTCATACAAAAATAAAGAAATACTTAGTAAAAATATAAAATATCTCACTAATATTATAAACGAAAAAGTTTGTAAGAACGGATGGGTTTTTGTTACTCTTTAACGTAAAAACTACGGAATGGATTTTAATGAAACTTAACAAAACATAGCTTATACATTAGAATAACTCATAGGCTACTATTTGCCGCGTTAACCGACGCGATGCGAGCCGCGGGCAACGGCTAGTAAAAAAAACATAACAAATGTGTGACTATGGAACTATTTTCTATGCGTGGTCTAACACGCACTTGGCCGGCTTTTTTTGTCTCATTCAGAATGTTGCCTATAATTGTTATAGTACAAGTACCTACCTATGAAGATACAACTTTAACCGAGTCTGATTACCTTACTGGTACATAATCTTCAACTACTATTTTTTTTTTCCTATTTTTAAACACTTTTTTATTTCCTGTTTCGTAGTATGTGAGTAATTTCACGTGTGAACAGTATTTTCGCTGTATGTTACATACAATTGCTCACTGTCACCAAAGATTTTTAACTTAGCATATTAACATCAGAAATATTTATGATCTTCAATTTGAGTTTTAAAGTTGCAACGGTACTTTTGAACGTCCCAATCAGGCATAGCGGTTCTACCGAAGGGTTCACCGTCCTGCGGTTGTTTTGTTTTTTTTCTTATCTGAATTACCTTATTAGTCATATGAAGAATCGGTAATATGTTTTATTCGAAGAGTAGTTTGAACGAAATATATTTTTGCGTTACTTAAAAAAAGGGTTTGAGATCATAAAGTTTTCAGTTTTTTTTCATTAATTTTATTTGATAAGTTGTTAAAATATATCTCTTTCAATTCTGTATTTTATGTTATTACTTCGTGAATATATTTCTAAATATTAAAATTTCTTATCTTTTAATCATTGTATAAGCTAAATTTAAAAACACTGTTGTTGTATTTCATTATATGGCTTCTATCTAGTATTACGAAGGAATACTTAAACAAGTATTTGGACCCATAGGCTAATAAGGCCGCAGGGCACAAAAAATGGAGCGCTGAACTTTTGCGAGTATCGCCTATCCAAAGAGTAAAATGTGTGGAGCTCTATAATTATTAAATGATTTTCTTTGTATCTCTTTGCAAAATAATTAAAGCTTGAAACATGAGCTGAATTCAAACGCAGTGGTCACCATAGTCACTACGAATGCAGACAATGCGAAGATGCAGGATGGTGACCCACACTATGGCGGCCTATTGAGATGCTTCTGGATTATTGGGCCTCCGGTCTCGCACTCACTAATGAAACACGGTAGCTGCAGCTTTAATGCTGGCATTTTAGGTTGGTCTTCTGTGAGATGGTAGTACTGCTGCCGTTAAATCAGCGTGGCTCTGTTATCCTTTTAACCTCAAAAAAGGAGGAGGTTCTCAATTCGACTGTATTTTTTTTATTTTGTTGCATCTGAACTTCCCACAGTGTGAACCGATTTGATGATTCTGTTTTTATATAAAAGCTGGTGCTTCCAGTGTGGTCCCACTTTAATTAAGTTCGGTTTTTGTAGTAGGTTTTTCTTTGTTAAAATTTTAAATGAAGAAATGGAGTGATTAAGAGTTTCGTGAGATTTTAAAAAAAGCTAGTTATTTGAAGACATATGAGTAAACATAGGGCAAATAGCAAAGGATACTATATTCACTTTTGTCCGAAAAGCCAAATAACCAGGGACTGCTAATGATTTTAAAAATCATCATCGAGGTTCACACTTCGAATACACATTCATTCGTATATGTTGTCCTGTAAGTAATAAAATGTAAATTCTAACTAAATTCAAAATTAATTTCATAACAAAGATAACGTAGATAGTTTTATTTTAAAATTTTGTTTTTTTTCCACTATCCTTCCTTTTTTCCACTATTATATATCCTTTCGCAGTCGATTCACAAAGTATGTAAGAATGGAATCAAAAACTGAAATCATAAAGTATTATTATATAATCATAACAAGCCATTGTTAAATAATTTGCCATATACCTATTTTATGCTACAATAGCTGTTACGTATTCCTTTTACATTGACTTGTTATTTATTACTTTGTAGTGGAGTAAGTACTCGAGTTTTTCACTTTACTATTACTTTACTACGGGTTGATATTAAATATTAGACTGATAGAGAAAACAAAATTAAGCCCGCAAAAGACAAGAAAACTATCATACACTTCCATTTTTTCTATTTTATTACATTTATGAAAATGCTATTCATATAGCTATAGGCATATATCATCTTTTTTAATGCACTTTAGACGCTTCATGCACATGAAGCTCGAAAAAAAGTAACGCACTTTCTGGCCATGGGAATTGTTAACATTTAAATAAAAACCGGAGGCCCTTGCCACAACCCCTCCACTCATCCCCCAGAGGCCGGCAAAGTACTTGTGATTACATAGCATTACATACATAAGTTTATATACAAATACAACAAATATATAAGCAGTATAACTAAATATTATATTACAATTCATTTATAGAACAAATTTAAAAGCCCATAACCCGACTACGCAAAAACTTTTGATAGCACCGGAACACAAAAAAAATATGTCTGTACACCGCTGAATACGAATTTCAAGTCAGTTTAGGCCGTCCAGCCTTCAATTTCGAGTAAATTGCAAAAAAACCCCAACAATAGTGAAAATTCGATGTTTTGGCCAGAAAAAAATCTAAGATCTAAGGCAAGCATAATTTTCATGTATTTTGGTCTGTTAAATACTAATTTCGATCGTACTTTAATCATAGACCGTTTTAAATCTAAAAACATTGTAAAAAATCATCAATAATTACAAAAATCGAAGAAAATTGGGATATTATCTTGGTATAAAAAGATTTGTGGACCCGAATTGACGAAGATTTTCATGTAATTTAATCTGCTTAATCTGATTCTGCAATCAATATGGCCCATAGTCCGCTCAAACATTCATAATATTGCAAAAAATCGATAAAATAGCAGAACATTCTCACATCGAACTACTTCTTATTAAAATGGTTTATGCACTACAATACAAAACATACATAGACTGGCCTTCCTATTGGTTTTTCCGTAGTCAGATTAAAAGACAATAATAATAGTGGTTTTGAACACTGAAGACGCAGGTGCGATCGTTTTTAAAGTTTGTTTACCCAAATAAGGGATAAAAAAAAATAAGCAAGTACTGGAAATTATGATGCCTCCCAGTTTTAAAAATGTTACTCCTATAGTTCCCGAGAAATATTAATCTTATATATCTATTGAACAACTTGATAGTTTCTAAACAAAGTTTACCAAAAACATTTAAAACAGAGGCGAATCTAGGAGGGGGATAAGGGGAATATATCCCCCTCTTCCCTAGATGTGGCCACAAGGACTTTTAAGCAACGATTGGGGAGTTAGCGGCTTCTACTGTATCCCCTTCGTCATCTCCTGCGGGCTCCTTCTGGACCATTACGTCTTCACAGGAGGAAACCGCGGCCTCCCATCCCTCACTACTCGTTAGCATTGCCGCGATCAATGCAGTGGTGACAGGTTTCGCCCGATCCCTCCGAACTGGACTTGACGCAGAACTATCCTTCAGCGCATGCTGAGTGGAGTCCCGATTAGACCCGCAGCGGTGGCATTGTGGTCTCACATCGGTTTCTGTTCAGATACTCACCGAAGCAACCATACCCGGTCAGTATCTGAGTGAATCGGTAGTTGACATAGTGGATTCTATATATCCAAGCTTTGAAGCTTGGCAGAACGGCTCCGCCAGTGCGTTGGATGGCACAGCCCTGGATTTCCAACCGTGACCGCCAAGCGAAAGAACGAATTCGATTGTAGACCATTGTGTCCATGTCGTCCAGAATGTCGAAGGGTGGAGATAGCGCCAAGTTCGTTGATTTTAATCAAACAGAACACGTTTCTAAGTAGGAGTACGTAGCTGAGTAGTAACATAAAAACCCTTCCCCTCATAGCCCTCCCCATCCCCCAGGGCCGACAACGCACTTGTGATGCCTCTGGTGTTACGGGTGTCCATGGGCGACGGTAATCGCTTACCATCAGGCGATACGTCTGCTCTTTTGCCCACTATTTCATAAAAAAATATATAGACCACAACTTACACATTGCCGGTGGGTCAATAGGTATTCTATACAATTCCTAGGGATTATAAAAAACATAGTAAAATATGTTATGGACAATAATATTCATAATATTTCATACCTTGCCTGGACTAGCTATAAAATACCTGAATTATATAGATTGATGGTAAAATATATCTTTAAATTCTTTATGTATTTTTAAGGTTTACAAAGGATGGTATCCACCCCTGAAATAAATTCGGAGGTTCGCCACTGATTTAGAATTATTACTTGCCTTATAAAAACTTGTGTCTTTTCGTTTAATTGTGACTCGTATTATGTAGCTGACTTTGTTTTAATTATGGAAAAAATTTACATTACTATTGTACTAGGCGAACGAGACTGTAATTGAGTATTATTTGTAGCTCTACCATTATCATCATCATCAACCCCGCTTTTATCACATCGAAATCTCGAACAAGGATTGACTCTTAATTTCTATCTTTCTCAAATATTTTGTATATTTGTTTTTAACCGACTTTAAAAATGAATTTTCTCAATTCGACTGTATTATTTCTTTCTTTTTTTGCTTTTTTTATATAATATTCGTGGCAAGTGTATAGGCAGGTGACAAGTGCGCTGCCTGACTCTAAATACGCACTGTCTGTGAATACGCTTTTTACTTACTTATATTAAAAATATATAACGACTTTTATTCCATATTTCAAACCTTATTGATGTACTCGAAACGCTAATACATACATTTGCAATTGAATTGCGTTGATAACTTTGATAACTCTTAAATAAAAGTAGCAGTCCAGGCAATGACATGTGCATTAAAATGAAGGCATAGCTGAAAGAGACAAGAACTATTTCTCATTTTAAAAATTAAACCATGCTATAAAATAGCGACAGAAGTACATCAATCGTTTTATTTCATTATTTTATTTATTTGTGTTTCTATACAAGTTCAATAACTCAACTTTAATTCAGGCGTCAAGTAAATAATGTTCAACGTCATCATCATTAATATCCTATACTACTCTCAGTTTAAACGAAAATAATATTAACATAAGGTTTGAACGACAATAATATTAACTAATACTTCATTAAGTTGCAAACTTAGGGGTCATTATTAAAAGCATATTCTACTCCTGGGTGTTCAATCGTTTAAAATATCGCACGTTTCAAGCGTAATTGCTAAAAAAAAATTGAAAGGAACCTTTTGTTTTGTTTGCAAAGCTCTGTTATTTAAAGCTTACATCCAAACTTAAATTAATTTTCTTTAAGATAAATATTTTTATCTCCTGTGATTATTTTTAAAAATATGGAGGTATTCATTCACTATTCAATTTTGATTAATAACGTCTATTATTTAAAAAATGCTTCATATTACTTTTCCATTTTATTTACACGCAATTTGCACCAATTTATTACAAAAATACCTTTGTTATGTAAATGCAATAGATAAACTCCATTATACCCGTAATCGGTTCTATTGATGTCCTATAAAGAAGTGAAATTTACAGAATATAAATATCCCACAGCAGTCTAATCTGATTTTAAATTAGACATGACCTGAACTACGATGATAATTTATCAGATTACTGTTAAACATATTTTTATGTAATTATTATTTTTATGTATTTTATGTGATAGTTATGTGATTACACCCAGACACACATACACAAGTTAGTCTTATTCTCTATAAGTCACAAACTCTGGCTTGGCAGTTAGTAACTCAGGATCTATAAGCACTAAACCAAGAGTTCTGTTAATAATAAGCATCAACGCAATTACAAACACGCTTTTAATCAAATACTAATTTAAAGTTCACTGGACTTGGGACTTTTTTCCACCTTTTTTAGAAGGTTAGGACTTGGGAGATTATGGTAGAATACAAAAGTTTAATCCATGGCGTAATTAAGTAAACTTTGTTTTTAGTAGAATCCCTTCAGCTGATAGTTTTGACAGTTAACGTCAAATATTGTATTTATTGTTGACTTGCAAGTTGATAAAAATTACTGTAGTCTGTCTCATTTTTCAGTAGATACCGAGATACTAACAGATAAACGGTACAAATAGTCGTTCAAAGTTCTGTTCGGAATTCAGATAATACGAGATACGAATTATTTATTAGCAATTAAAGGCGACGTTGTAACATCATAAATTTTATTTACACCCTTTCGTTTGATAAAGGTAAGCTTGTGTACAATTTATTCAGTAGTTATTCATGATATAACTCTTTAATTGTGCGCTAAACTCAACCGGTTATTTTAACTGACGTAGTTTCTGATCGCTATTCCAAAGTTTACTTTTGTTGTTTGTGTGTCTTTAATTTATTTTTTTGCGAACCGAACTTTTTTGAGTAAATTATTTTTATAATCACAAAATGTTGTTAGGTCGGATTAGTCAACTTGTATTGAGACGGTCAATTCACGTAACACCGAGATTAGCAATGGGTATCGATGGAAATACAATTTTAGCAGAAAGTTTAAAGAAACAGGTAAGTCTTTATCTACTTTGTCTTTTTTTTAGATTTTCTCAAGGCCATGGATAAAAAAAACAGATGTTAAATGCATCAAAGAATTAATTAATGTAATAAATACAATTGTAGTGAAGACCAAATAGCACTTTTGTAGTAAGTATATGTGTGTACCCATATGTTTACTGGGTCATTAGACCAAAATCCCAACTTTAAATTTATAACTCTTAGCTTTGGCTTCTTTTCAAATAAGTTGGACTGATTCTCATAAGAATTTTACGCTCCAATAGCTGATATGAAAAAAAGTTACTGACGCTCATCATATTTCAATTAAAACACTTAAAAATAAAAGCTATTAGTAAATGGTGAGTTAAATTAACTACCTAAATAAATACATGAATAAAACTCAAAATAATATACCTTTCAGCAAAATTTGACCACATTTTTTATTATTATATTTTAGTTATTTATTGCACAAAATATGTGTATCAAAATAATAATCAAACCAATTACACATCATTATCATCATCATCAGCCTATCGCAGTCCACTGCTGGTCATAGGCCTCTCCAATTTCTAAATGATTTATTTTTTCTATATTTGTCACTTAAAGCTACTATGAATTGCTTACATTGATACACTCACATGCACATCACTACTCAGCCAGAGTGATGAAAAAGTTACAGAATACTAGTGCTAAGCTATTCTGTTGTTTCTATCTATTGCTGCAATAATGTAGCTGGCATGTTGGTGAAGTAGCTTGTGATCCTGACTGCTAGGCCAGATTTGATTCCCAACTAGAACATATATAATAACACCACCCCAAGGTTGACTGGTAGAGAATGCCCTGGGCATTAAGATGTATAAATTGCATAAAGTTTATGATAAATAAACAAATAATATTGTGTGATGAACATGATCATTGGTTCTGTGCCTGGGTGTAATTTATCTCTAATATGCATGTATTTATCTACAAGTCTGGTTACCATAGCCCAATGAATTAATTTATAAATATAAAAACTATGTTTTTATCAAACACTGTTATCTCATTATCTCAATCCAAAGGTTGTTTGTCAAAGATACAACCTGACAATGAGACTGGTGTTTATGTAGTTATGGATGGATGAAGAACATGGAATGTTACCAACACTATCTATCTGGTGGCTGTTGTGAGAGCCAACTAAGGGAGCAAACTATAAGAGAACTAAAAGTTGAAACAAATGTCTTTTTTTTCTTTTTTCACATGTGGAAACCTCCACGGGCCCTCACCCCATCAGTTTAGAAACTTACATAAATATTCTTACTTTAGAAACAAATATACCGTACCAGCCTGTCCAGCCAGCATGGTATAGTAGACCAAAAGCTCTCTCCTGCCTATGTCCAACAGTAGGCTATTGAAGGCTGTTGATAATGATAAAAAAAGACTGTACATCCATCCATTGAGTACCTAATTTTCATTACTTAAATGTGTCTTTATTGCAGGGGGTAGAATATGTATTCGGAATAGTTGGTATACCTGTGATTGAGACTGCACTGGCGTTTCAAATAGCTGGTCTAAAATATGTTGGTATGCGCAATGAGCAAGCAGCTTGCTATGCAGCACAGGCAGTTGGATACCTCACAGGTAAACTTATCTATGTATATATTAATATGTGAAGCAACTTTTTACTGAAGTTATGTGAACGGAGAAGTATGATATTTGCCACTGTTAAAGTTAAAATGAAGGATGAGAGCAGAAAGTTAAAAAATAAATGAATTATGGTCGAATTTCGATCACTGGGCCATCACCAGCCGTATTGTATCTTAAAAAATATGTGAGACAAAGAAAGAGCAATCTACATATTTCTAGAAGATCTGAGATTGTAAATTGGTAGGTACTTATGATAACATACATTAAAGTTATTTCATTTTATTCTGGCTTGCAAATATATATTTCTATATTGATATCTGTACAACCTCTAAAACATTGAGCTTATATATTATTTAAAGTTCACAGAACATAAAAAAGGTGTATTGAAATGAATGAAATTCTCATAATAATAAATTCTTACAAATAACAATGGATAATTTACGGGAACACAAAATTGTATGCTCAGCGAACTTTATGCTTCGGATTTTAAATAAAGTAATGTATCCTTGGACCTATGAAAACGATCTTTGCAACTAAAACATTTTTACGCATCAAATTTTACTTAAGGAGCTAACAGCTAGCCTTATACTGGGTTTAGAGTTTTTTTTAACTATTTAGTTATAGGATATAGGTAATGCCAGAACTTATTAGCTATCTGATTACTTTTTCGATCAAATGTTAAACCCACGACCTAGGTTACTGAATGCAATAACGTCGTACTTAATTAATCTTATCTTATTATGTTTTACAGCAAGAATCCTTTCTGTAACTTGTTGTGTTTTGTTACTGTTATCGGTTTTGTCATTATTATAAACTTTACATTTTATTATGTAGTATGGTTACAGAGTTTCTTTTTTCTAATTTTCTAAGTAGAATTGCGAAACCTAAACGTTTTAAATCTTTTAAAATGTGATTAATTAACTTTCACTTTAAAACTTGAACAAAATAAATCATTTTTATTCAATTGTCATCTATACTTAATATATAAAGCTGAAGAGTTTGTTAGTTTGTTTTCTTGAACGCGCAATTTGAAAAATTATTTCTGTGTTAGATAGCCCATTCATCAAGGAATAAGGCTATATGTTATATATCATCACGCTAAGACCAATAAGAGCAGAGTAACAATGAAATATGTTGTATCAATAAACGGGGGAAATTGAGAGCCCTTTGTGAGCTCCCATTACGTGCGCTGCGTAAACGATTAAAGTTCTACAAAATTATATATTTAAGAATTTTTCCCATTTGAAACATGTAAAAAAAGTCGGGGACAGCATGTGTCAATCTTTTAAGGTTTTCTCGCTGTAATTATTTTTATAGTAATTAAATTTGTTCACGCTTTATAACATCACGGGCGATACAGGAGACGCAGACGAGTTTGCGGGGGTCAGTTACTGTACCATATTAATAATGATGAATGAGACCAGTAACCTAAACAGGAGATATTATAGTGCACAAGTGTGTGCACAAACTCAGGTGCGCTCTCTGTTTCCTCGTTCTCATAATCCGTTCCGACCGGGAAGATACAAGCGCAGGACCAACGCCTTTATTGATCTTTGAAGCACCAAGGTTAAGAGCCCAACTTCCTGATTCCCGCCTGTTATATAGCATTTTTATAAACTGGAGTTGCTATGTAAAACAGTTCTATATCGCAACTAATAAGCCATAATTAGTACAGAACAAGATTATGATAGGCATACCGTTTGTAAAGTATCAGCAAGCATGGTCGAAGGTAACATAGTTACCTTATCTTCGGCTTTTATGATTAATTATTATCGTACTCGACATGCTACTGACCACCGAATCGATTGCCTTGCTTTTAAAACGAGTACATTGTATTCTTTCATGATCGACCATGTTGTTGTACTTTAGACTACCAAATTTTTCCTCATTGACTACTACACTGTTTGTCAACAAAGTTCATAGTCATTCAAGGTTAAATTTTCTTCTGGATAAAATTTAATAGTTAGTCTATTTAAAAAAAAATACCTCTATTTAAACCAAAAATATTAAAAAGAAAATTAAAAGCGTTTTTTGATTTGTAAGCTGTTTAAAAATTATAGGTGCACTAGATATGATATATATAGGAAAGCCGTCCAATATGATATATATATACATGTATGGGAGTGAGTTCTCTCACTCCCATACATGTATACGATACAGAGAGTGCTCCTATGTTTGCGCACATACTTGTGCACTATAATATCTTCTGCGTAAATAGTCAATCAAATAAATATCTAGTAAAAAATAAAGATTTAGATCTGTTCTTTACTAAGTACCAGTGCATTTAACAATCATTATCCACCATAGAATTAGAAATACCTATCTAATCTATATGTCTTTGTTACTTATTTACAGGCAAACCAGGAGTATGCCTTGCGGTATCTGGCCCGGGTCTACTCCACTGCATTGGAGGCATGGCCAATGCGCAGGTAAACTGCTGGCCTCTTGTAGTCATCGCGGGCTCCTGTCCACAGGACCATGAAGGTATCGGAGGCTTTCAAGAATGGCCGCAGGTAATACCTTGATCTTTTACAGAATTAAAGTGGTGTATCCCTTACATTCTTCCCAAACGATTCCTCTACTTAGCCCATCGTATTCCTGAAGTTAAAATTATTTAGTTCTATAAATATTTAAGATAATCGAAACAAATGATTAGAAATAAGTACTATCCAAAACATCCTTTCTGATGAATGAACAAAACTCTATAACGTTCTGGAAAATTAAAAACAAATGAAATAAACAAAAATAACTATTTTATAACTCATTACTTATTAACTCTTGGTTTTTAATAACAATGCTGCAGTGGTTAAAATTCACAGTAACGAAAACAATTAAAAATACATGAGTTTCATTGTATGAAAATATAATTGTATTTTAATTCTTATTATGAAATGCAAGCAGCAAGTATATTACTTGTACAATAGATAACATAGTGTATGTTAACTTTGCGCATAATATTTAAATACATATAAGTTATTTATTGTTCTACCTACTAGCTATTCAAGCCATTTTTAGGCATACATCCATAAACGTATTGACTTCATTACTAAATAATGAGACAGGTCTTCGATCAATGAAGATAAAAATAATAAAAAAGTCTACCATAAAGTAACGTTAAGACTTATTAGACTTGTGGTCTTAGACTTATTATACCTACTCACTAAGACTAGGAAACGGTAATTAGTCCTAAAATGTCACAAGTCTCCGTGCACGTGTTTATACATATTTTGTTGTAATTTTTGAGCTAAGATAAACAGCTATGATACAATAACATGTAATCGAAGATTATAACAGTACAAGTAACTTGTAATATACAAAAATTATCTATTATCAGTATTATATCAAAGGAATTAAGATATATGGAGTCGAAGTACACAGAACAGCGATTATATTTGGTACTAATTATATCACTTTATGTTAATACTATTTTACAGAATTTGGAATGCTTGTAGTTAACTAGTAGACTAAAACCTTGCAACATCAAGCAGTCCTACCCCAATTATTTTTTGAAAGCGTGACCATTTTAAACGGAGAACACATAAGTCTGTCAGTTCCGGTTGCCATACGATCTTCTTGGAGCTCTAAAATGTCCGTCGACAGTCTTTCTATAGAACCTCGCTATCACCTAGTACTTACGTTTAATGGTACCTTCTCGAAGTATTTTTTTTTTATAGACAACTCCTGCATTCCGTATATACATTCCTGTGTCACGGGGATCTTTACAAACATACATGAAACGGACACAAAGTACACCCAGACTTAGAACAACAATTTATGGATCACACAAAGTGTTGTCCTATGTAGAATTTGAACCTACAACACTTGGCGCAGTAGGAAGCGGTGTGGCGACCACTGAAACCACTAGGCCAACCGTGTAGTCATCATCAATTGGCCCGCTTAACCGTAATTTTATGACTTCCAGAAAACACCATTAGATAATGTTATCACATGACATTGCCAAAATGAACTTTTAAACGTAATATTATAAATCTGAAGAGTTTGTTTGTTTGTTTGGTTGAACGAATAATTTCACTGTAAGATAGTCCAGTTATCGAGGTAGGCTATATGCTATATATCATCACGCTACAACCAAAAGGAGCGGAGTATCAATGAAATATGTTGAAAAAAAGGGGAGCTTCCAATGCGTGCACAACTGAGCGAACACATTAATTAGTAATTGGTTCTACTTAAATAAGAACCAATCAAATACTACTTCTATTTTATTTTATTTTATTTAAATTACTCTTAAAAAAGATATTATGTTTAAAAATAAAATGTTAATATTCACCAAATAGGCATTACATTCATTAAATCGTAACACGTTTAAAGCCAAAGTTTTGATAATATTTCAAGCAACAGCTATCATAAAATATCGTCATGGCCTCCTCACCTCAAATATTATTGTTTTAATTTTTATTATATATGTACATTGCATAATATGAATTTATGTCTATGTATTTAAATAGCATTATTATTATCTGTAAGCTTGTGGTTTCTCACTCTTATTCCAATTGTCTGCCTTATCTCTTACTGAACTAATTCAAGGTTGACTGGACTGGCAGAAAATGCCATGTGACATTAAGTCCGCCTCATGCAATTGTAATGCAGGAAGTATTAGTAAATAAATAAATAATATATACTACTTAAACCTATCTATTGTATTATTTTTTGTGCCTCGGCTGAATGAATGGTTGAGGTTTCGGGTTCAATTCTCGAGTCGGATAAAATGTTGGTATAATCTGCAAATATTTTTTTCGGAGTTGGCGTGTTTTCTATCTATAATAAAAAGTATATATGTGTTTAAATAAGTTGTCTAATACACATAACACAAGCTCTGTTTACTTTGGGACTAGATGGCGCTGTGTGTTAAATGTCGCTAATACATACTATTATTATTAGTTATATAATAATACTATTATTATTAGTTATATTATAAAAGTTACTTACATATTCTCTAACAATTATTCTGAATGAGTTTTTAAAATCAGTTTTAATTTTTGGGTATCTATTTCTTAACTGATCATAATGTAAGTAACATTATGATCAGTTAAGAAATAGATACCCAAAAATTCATCACTATAGTATAAACTTATAAATCAGAACTACTTTGTGTTGTTTCCCAGGTGGAATCCAGCCGAATATACTGTAAGTATGCAGCTCGCCCTCCTTCACCGAGACTCATCCCTCTGCATGTTGAGAAGGCCGTCCGTCTCGCCTCTTCAGGAAGACCTGGAGTGGCGTATATCGATATGCCCGGAACTTTGCTAATGGTAATATTCTAAAAGTTTCAATTCACACACAACAATCAATGTGTGTAACATAGTACATAATAAAAAATATTTAAGACGATGATATGATGTGAGTCTACCCTACCTGGTGGAAAGCATAAGCAGAATTGAAGAGTGGTGGTGACTCGTTGCGAATGTAGCATGGTGACCCACATTATGGTGGCCTATTGAGATGCTTCTACGTCATTGGGCCTCCGGTCTCGCACTTACTAACGGAACACGACAGCACAAATGTTGTAATTTTAAGATGATCTTCTGTGAGAGGGTGGCCGCCCCGGACGAACCGGCCCGTTCGTGCTGAAATCTACAAAGCTCTACTACCTGGAATAAAAATATAGTTTAATAACACATATTAAGTACGGGCGGCTTAAAAACATCCAACGGCAAGATTTACGTAGCCACAACGTATTCTTGCCAGTCCCCAACCCGCACTTGGCCAGCGTGGGGATGTATGGCCTTAACCCTCTCCTGAGAGGAGACCCGAGCCCAGCAGTGGGACATTATGGGTTGTTGTTGTTGTTGTTGTATTAAGTACAAAGTATTTGGTTACAAAGTAAGTAACATACAGGTGAAGTAGTAAAAGCGTGTTATTTTTACCAAATTTACAGGGTGAAGCAGAGGAAGATCAAGTTCCAATGGACTATTACAATGCTGAGCCAGTACGTTTGGCACATCCCGATCCGGCGCTTGTGGAGCAGGCAGCAAGCTTGTTGGCCAAGGCTGAGAGGCCGCTCATCATCGTCGGCAAAGGAGCTGCATATGGCCGTGCTGAGGATGCTATCTGCAAGCTGGTTAACAACACTAAGATACCGTTCTTACCTACTCCCATGGGTAATTTATGCAGAGTTATATATTAAATAATTTAAAATAAATATTAAAAATTTACATATATTACGTGAAGCAGAAGTTTTGTAGGTACTCCCGTTTACGAAAATTATACAAACGGGAGGAGTCTGAAATTTGTCACTGTTAAAGTTTATATGAAGGTGGAGAACAGAAAAATAAGAAAAACTAAATGAAATGAATTATGGTTGAATTCCGACCACGGGGCAACCACTAGTATATAATGTGAGAGAATAATATAAAAATATACAAAATAGTGTAATGTTCCTGTTCAAGTTTTACAATTAATCAATTCATATGGAGTTGTGTAAGACTTCTTTTCTCTTCTTTTGTATTTCTGTTACATCTCATGCATAACAAATCGGATTGTTAGTTTTAGCTTTGTGTATAGTACCTATATTATTAACAACATTTTTCGGTGTTTTAGCAAGACAAGGCGATAAGATATTATTTATTTTATTTTATTTTTTTATTTATTTTTTTTTGAAGAAGGCTTACAGACTAATAAACATAATTATGGTTAATTCAAATAGGTGATCAAATTGCTAACAACAAGCCTCCATATATAGGTAACAATATATTACACTGGTCGAGTTCCAGGTCATAGATACAGATACATTACCATAGGAAAACATGCGTATGCGGATATAAAAAAAAAAAAAAACAAAAAAAAAAAAAAAACAAAATTATAAAACAAAATAAAGTGGTAATGAACCCACAAAATACATCCATCCATGCGTAAAAACATATCACATTTTAACTAACACTTACATTAAAAAAAAAAAACTTCTCGATAAAAGCTGCCTCACCGCGATCGGAGTAGTACAGAACAAGTCAAACTGTAGAGAGTTACGAAGTTCATTGAAGCCACGTGCACCTCGCAGAAGGAAGGAATTGCTCCTGTAGTTAGTAGTCACAAAAGGCACATATAGCAAAGGTCGCTGTCTTAGACCGATTTGGTTGGTGCACAAACCTAACTTAGACAAGAGCTCAGGGGAGTCGATCGTGCCATTTGCTATGCTGGTCAAATAGCAAATATCACTTATAAGGCACCTATATACTACTGGGAGGAAATGGTATCGTTATTATTACAATTCTCTATCATGCACCTTATTATCATAGCCGTAACAACCAGATTATATATTTTAAACAGGCAAAGGTGTAGTGCCTGATGAGTCTGAATTCTGCGTTTCCACGGCACGTACACAAGCGTTGTTGAAAGCTGACGTCATCGTACTTCTGGGTGCTCGTCTCAACTGGATGTTACACTTCGGACAAACGCCCAGGTTCGCGCCCGACATCAAAGTTATACAGGTGCGATCAACTATCTAGTACATGTAATTATGACGACCAGACCAGACACTTACAGTACATAAATATACGACAATATAGCCAGCGTGATATAGTATACATAACTAGCATTAATGTTCTATGTATCTATAGATTTCCGGGAACCAATAATTTTATCTGCGCGATAAACATAGAATGCTTTAATCTTTTTCTAAAAGCATATGCATGCTATTCCATGTGTTAACGTACATTATAATTGGTTTGTTATGTTTTTTTCCCCAACATTCAGTTATAAAACTAATTGAAAGCAAATTACACAGTAACTGTAATATTGTTTTAAGTGAAATATACTTACATACGGACATTTGAAATGAAAAAGTAAAATATTTTCGTTTTTGTGTTCAAATGTCCGTTGGACATATGTCGCGGATAGGACCTTTCCTAATTTAAAAAAACTTGTTTTGGCGATCAAAAGGCCTCTAAAACATAAAATATTTCGTTTCTCTAGGTATAAAATTTGCAACATAAAATTGAGTAATTCTTGCAACGTAAAACCTAAAATTTTAGATGTTGAAACCTGAATTATTCTATCAGTTTTATTTAACATTTACTTTTTACTGTGTACATCCAGGTGGACATTTCTCCTGAAGAATTCCACAACAGCATCAAGTCTGAGGTAGCTGTCCACTCGGACCTCAAACCGTTCACCGAAGCTCTTACCCAGAAACTTGCTGAGAAAAAGGTCGCACTCCAGCCTAATAACAACAGCTGGTGGCAAGCATTGAGACAAAAACAGAAGGCTAACACAGAATTTGTTCAGGTATATATAGTTAATTTCGACAATTTTGTCTGCCTTTACGGCTATCGCTCTTTTTTTTATGGGTTTGGTGGCAAACGAGCAGACGTATCGCCTGATGGTAAGCGATTACCGCCACCCATAGACACCCACAACAACAGAGGCGTAACAAGTACGTTACCGGCCTTGGCGGATGGGAAGGGGGATGAGGGGATGGGTTGGATTATGGGCCTCCGATATCCTCACTCACTCAATAAAACACAGCCCAGGCGCTGTTTCTCACCAGTTTTCTGTAAGGCCGTGGTATCACTCCGGTCGAGCCGCCCATGCATGGCGAAACGCTACACGCTTCGGCCACGGCATACAAAAGACACTTCCATATATTGTAAAGACTTATATTAATATGAATAAAATTCACACATATATAAAATACTATGTTTATTATAAACACCTCTCACAAAAAGTTCGTGGGTGCTCCTTAATAGGTTTTCTCAACGGGCCTTTTGATCTATTGTTTAGCGACCTTGACTGCTAAGCAGCAGGTCGTGACTTCGATTTCCACTAAAGACACCGTGGGAGAGCCACGCTTCGGCATGAATGGGCCGGCTCGACCGGAGTGATACCACGGCCTCACAGAAAACCGGTGTGAAACAGCGCTTACGCTGTGTTTCATCGAGTGAGTGAGGATACCGGAGGCCCATACCCCAATCCAACGCCCCCTATCCCCCTCACCATCCCCTTTCCCCCCAGGCCGCCATAGTGTGGGTCACCATGCTGCATTGTTCTTTTTCGCATTGAGGATGGTGACCACCACTCTTGGATTCTGCTCATGCTTTCCATCAGGCAAGGCAGAGTCATTTTGGCAGCTTAAATATAAAAAAAAAAAAAAAACAAATTATTGTGTGATAAGTACGATAATATGTTCCGTATCTGGGTGCAATTATCGATAGAATATATGTATTCAGAAATATTTAAGTAACTTTTTCAGAAGTCCAGTTACTTTCAGCACGGTCTATATCTAGTTTAGTATCAGAATACTGTTTGTGAAGTGTGTGAAGCTTTAAATAGAAATTACCTCTATTAAATATGCCTTTTAGACCGTTAATTAATCAAAATATTTTCTGTTTCAATAGGCGCAATCGAACGATAAGTCTGTACCTCTTAACTACTACGCAGTATTCAAGACGGTTCAAGAGAATATTCCTAAGGACTCTATCATTGTGAGTGAAGGAGCTAACACTATGGACATCGGACGAGGTCTGTTGCTCAATAACAAGCCTCGACATAGACTAGACGCTGGCACTTTTGGTACAATGGGGGTAAGTTACCTTTATTAATCTCATGCGTAGATTTATCTCTTATTCACAAAATTCAGTATAAAAAACAAACAACAACCCATAATGTCCCACTGCTGGGCTCGGGTCTCCTCTCAGGAGAGGGTTAAGGCCATACCTCAAATTCAGTATATTTACAACTAACGCATCATATTTCTAGATCACCTGAAGATCGTCTGAGAGAGAATGTCTCGTGGCATTAAGTCTGCCTTTGAACAACATGTGCAATAAGTTCTATATTAATAAAATATTAATTACAACTTTTATTAAACAATAACTTTTTAATCAAACCAACTTTAGTCATATTTCATAATCACAAAAAGTAGAAATCTTGGACAAAGATTCTTTTTTTTTTAATAACTCGTAGTATATAGAAAAGTTTTTGAAAATAGTTTTATTCGATTATTTTGAAAGTGTTCATCAAAGTCCACGTAAAAAACCAACATGCTTATATTTTCTTAACACTTATATATTTGACTGGCATAGTGGCAGCATATGTGACTGCTGTTCTTAAGATCTAAGGTTCGATTCCCGAGTCGGGCCAAATGTTTGTTTGATCTCCAAATATTCGATTCGGAGTTTGGGTGTTTTTCTTATAGTCTTTTGAGACTAGATGGCGTAGTGTATTAGATATCCGAAATATTTATTTATTTTCTCTATTACGCAGCAATCCTAATTAATCGGTTATTTCTAGGTTGGGCCTGGTTTCGCCATTGCAGCTGCGATGTGGTGTCGTGATTATGCTCCTGAAAAACGCGTAATTTGCGTTGAAGGAGATTCAGCGTTTGGATTTTCTGGTACGTTAATTTAACAAATTATATCTTCGCATTGCTATACTCCCTCACCCTAACCCTCTCCTTAGAGGAGACCCGAGCCCAGCAGTGGGACATTATGGGTTGTAGTAGTAGTATTGCTATACTATTAATATGGTAAAATCGAAAATAACTCTGTTTGTTTCACTTTCACGGCTAAACTGCTGCACCAATCTCAATTAAATTTAGCATAGATAGATACTTTGATGTTTGAGTAAGAACATAGTCTACTACCAATAAACGATATTATGCGGACGGAACAGCGGGCAAAATCTCTTTTTTTAGATAGTACCTATTAGTTTAAATGTTATCCTAATTAATACATTATTACTATTAACTACCAAGGTCAGACATTAACGGATATCAACCTATTTATTGTTCACTCAAACATACAATTTCGATAAGATTTATTTAGTAAAGTATATTTTTTTACAGGTATGGAAATTGAAACCATGATGCGGTACAAACTACCCGTTATAATTATCATAGTAAACAACAACGGTATCTACAGTGGGTTTAACAAAGAAGTTATGCAAGACCTGCAATCTGGCGGCGATATCACTCAATGGTAAATTATTCTAATTGATTTGATTCCCATTGAACATATATCTCATATAATACTAGAAAAGATAACAGCATACAACGGGCCATGAATTTGGCACAGCACCTGGATGACCAAGTTCTTTTGGTAAAATCAATTAGTAGTAAATTTCACGAAAATCGTTGAAACTGCTTTTGATATTCAAATTATATAAATATGAAATAATTTCTCGTTTATTTTTTACGAGATAAGTTGTATATAGAAGTAAGGCACATATCGATTATTAAACAATGTGCTATAAACTTAGAAAACCGATACTATAGATGTCCAATATGTAAGTATATATGTCGACTTGAGATATTACAAAAGTCTATACAACAACGCTTCAAATTACACATGTTAAAGATTCAAAACCACCGCCTAGCGATCTCTGTACGACATCTTTCATTTATTATGTATCTCTCTGTCTCTTGTGTCAAGTAACATCATTTAATTTATCATCTTTTACAGCACGCCACCCACGGCATTGAGTGTTGAAGTCAGATATGAAAAAATGATGGAAATATTTGGTGAGAGTGGACATCTTTGCCGCACAGTGGAAGAAATTGAGGCTGCCCTCAAAAAAGCATTAACATTAACGGATAAACCTAGCATTATCAACATATTGATTGATCCACAATCCAACAGGAAACCACAGACCTTCAATTGGTTAACTGAATCAAAACTTTGATAAAAGCAGCTATTTTTCAACTGTTTTTAAGTATTCTATAGAATCGAAGTGAACAAAGTTCTATACTTAGTTTTCATTTGTTCAACAATGACCTTGGCATATGAATAAGGTATAGAAATGCAATACGAATGTGTACGTAAATAGAATAGTAGTTTACATTTCTTGTTTCACAAAAACAAACAAAGATATTTCTAATCGTAACTAAGTCAGTGATGTGAACGTAACTAGTTAAACCTTCGAATTCAGTTCACCCTCAGGGTTGCGGAGGTCAGTTGGCAGTCGCTCCATGTAAAAACAAATATTCAAGTAAAACCGTTTGAACTAGTAGCCAACCCCAATTATCCTTGAGAATAATAAAGACTAGCAAGATCATGAGTATGGATTCAGTATAGATCTTGTAAAGGATGAATGGAACAGATCAATGAATGCTACGGTCGCCTGTTATACTAATATTGTTCTTTTTACAACTTTCATTGTACTTTGTTGACCATTGATGTATGATAGATATATGAAGAGCCTTTCTATTACCTATTTGTGTAGTATAGTACTGATTCATTGTTGGACATGTGACTGTTAAATGGTGCTAATTCCAAAACTAGGTGATGGGAGATTTTTAAGTGTATAAGTAATTATAAGCTCAGACCATTTCATTTGTTCTTAAAAGTACGATTTCATTTTATTTACATTGAGCCTTATAGAGGACCTTTATTTTAAACCAAATATTGTTAAAAATTAAAAAAAAAGCTCTCAAAAAAGGATTTGAATCAGTTATCTAAGTTATTTATAATTTACTAAAAATTCATAAATAATTATGGTCATTATAAATATATTTTTTCATGTGTAGTTGGATTACCTGCTACAAATACAGACTTACCTGTTGCAACTATCTAAAGTTGAAATAAATTTGGTGTATTATGTATATCAAAAAGAAAAAGAAACCTTTCAGTAATATACTTTCACTACAATGGAGGTTGTTTCTAATATCCTCCATGAATACTAACTAGTAGAGTGCTCTACAAGATTTCAAGGAAATATCATTTATAAGCATTAAATCATGCCTCTAATCCATATTTAATTGCATTTAAATTTTTTGGGACACTTACTAAAGTAAAATAAAACAAATTAAGATTTGATATTGTCTGTAATTGAGTCATACTTATTTATGGTCACATGTTGTTTGTATATAATGAACTTAAAAATATATATAATAAATTTACATTTTAAACTAAATCCCTGTATTTTCATTTAACTCCTGGAGGCAAATGAATCTGTTGTCTTGGTTGTCCAAAGCAACATAATATGAGCAGTTATAATAAACATCTTCACATTTTGCTGAGGCAGCCAATCAAAAAGTTCTCTATCACAGTTTGTGCTGGAAAAAAAGGAATAATTGTAAACAGACATATATTATAGAAATACTATGGCCAACAAAAATAAAGTAACAAGAAAATTTGTCATTCTTATAAGATAATCTGAAAAAGGGGATAATTACCAAATAGATAAAGAAATATTTTCGATGGCATTCATGGTAAACTAACAAGTAATATAATAAATAAGTTTGAAAACTTATTTTGACCTAATATTAATCTTTCAAGATAATTAAATATAGATGAAATAAAGAGATATTTACTATGGCAATGATGGTGCAGTAACAACCATAAGACTTTTTATTTAAAAGATAATTAGTTTTTATCTAATAACCATGGATAATTACCAAGTTTGCAGTTATTGGTAGTAGTCAAGGTGTAAGCATCTTGGTTATAATCATTGGTAAGGGTGAGATCGGCTCCTCTTATCAGGAGCTCATTGCAGGTGTAGGGGAAGTCAGCTGCTGCAGCATACATTAATGCTGTACTACCAGACTAAAACAAAATGGAAATAATAATTACTAAAATTAAATGGGTTATTGTTCACAGGGTCACAATGACTAGATTACTTTTTCTTTGTCCATCTTTACAGTACAAGGAATTAGAAATAAAATCATTCATAACACTTACATCATCTTGTATGTCTGCATCAGCTCCTTCATTCAACAGAAACTTCACAACCTCATGGTGCCCACCAGCTGCCGCCAGGTGTAGTGCCGTTTCTCCTTCAGGGCCACGCATGTTAACATTGGCGCCACACCTAAACATAGACAAAATATTTTTTAATTAAAATGTTAATACACTACTCTGTAGCCTGTGTATGTAGGGACACATAAACACTATACACTGATACACATAGTACCTATGGTGTGAAATTAATATTACCAATGAAAGACAAAGAACAAAGGAGGTTCTATATATTTTGGGAATAAACATACCATACTAAGTCTTGGCAACTGTTTAACTGTCCGTAGCTGGCTGCCCAGTGCAGGGCTGTAAGACCATGCTCATCAGTGATGTCAACATACTGCTCCAGTTTCACGTCGTCACGAGTTATTTCACCTCGGCCAGCCTTAGCGTGTAAACTACTATCTGGCTGGGGTAACTCCGGGACTCGCGCCTGCGTATTACCTACAAGAGCAACCTTGAGCGTTTAGTTACCTACTTCAAACCCACAAAGAAATTCGTAGAAATCGATACTATTCGACCTACTAAAATTGAGTCAAGTATACTAAAACAACGTACCTCTTTGTAAATTTGTTAACGCTGTACATTGAACTGGTTTATAAGGCGTAAATGCACTTTTTCTTATGCCGTTGAAATTAGGCGCCCAACGTTGATATCCGCCACTACCACTTTTGCTACTATCTTGACTACCCGAGTCAAATTCGTACTTATAGCTATCGACATTTTCCTGCTTTTCCTGTTTGATATCAAAATTTTTGCCCTCGTTTTTGACAGATACAGCTTCTTCCATTTTCCGATTGTTTTTTTGTGCAATCAACAACAGTCGGATAAATTGTCACTAAAATCATAAATAACCATAGACAGCATGAAATGGATTTCAAAGTTGCCAGATAGTAAAAAACTAAATTTAAATATCATCAAGGTCACAGCTGGACTTAGGCTATAAAATTCTAGTATAGCTAAAGGGTACCGCTATACTTTAACCATTAAAAAAATAATCACCTGGACAAATATGTGATACCCTGCAACACATAATATATGAAAACGTTATTTTTTTAAAACTTCTTTTCAAAAGAAATCCTCTCGTGTACAATCAAGATAACTAGATAAGAATCAGGTTTAAAATCATTACCGCTCTTAACATTAAACTGTTTTATTTAAAATTTACTACAGAACATTAATTAAATTTATTTTATATACATAGAGTGTCCGGGAATTCTGGATCATTTTTATTTAAAGAAACAATTTTGAAATCTTTTACTAAGATTATTTGACAAACAATTTTTTTGCTTCATAATTTTAAACTGTCAAATTTAATTTTGAAAATTTTAAGCATCATACATGGCAGCCGCCAGGAGTATATGTGTTCTGTGATGGCAGCATAGAACACATGTACTCTATATACAAAAAACATCGATCTCTTTTTTTTAAAGAGCGCTATCTCAATTTTTCATTACTCCATTGTTGGCATTGGCTTCTACGAGAGTTGACTGCGCCTGGATCGCAGCGCTTTGTTTATTTGAAGTAATCCAATATTAATGTAGTACTATTAATTCCTATTTAAAAAGTTTAGAAGTATCGATTAAACTATTTACAACAGTTAAAATGAATCAAATGCAACAAGATCTACAAAATGAACTAACGATCGCTAACCGACTTTTAAGATTAATGTAAGTTTAATTTTGCTTGTTATGCTCCCCTTTTATTCAATTGTAAATGTTAACAGCGAATATTGAAATATTTCTTGTACCTATTTAATGTAATGTAATTTTTTTTTCAGATCATTCGAGTTAGAAGAAATTAAACATCTAACAAATAATGGGGGAGAATTGGAATCTCATATGAAGCAGGTAATTACAAAAACGTGTTTAAAAAGGGTTTTATCGGTACCGAACCTAGTCACTCAATATTTAATATCTTTTAACTGCTCTTACTTGTATCTATCCTGTACAAGAGAGTAAAAAGGGCCATATATTATTGAGTCATTAAATATTTTTTTATGTATTTATATCCAATTGGATAGAGTACAGTATTGGACAGTGGTCATGTATATTGTAAAACATGATATACTGAAACCACAACCGAGTTATTTTTAATTGGATGAAAAAAAAAACAAGAATATATTATGTGATATTAAAAGTGATCTATAAGCTCTATTTCTTACTGCTAGCATGGGCCGAGTAAATACCGCCCATATATGTTAAGATTTCTTTAGCAGCAAAGTCATACCTTCTGGGAATGTTCATATAAGTTACTTCCATTTTAAGGCTGTTGTATAATTATTATCTGTATGTTTGCATAATAATAAGACTGCTAAAAACATAATTGCATTCGTTTTTGTTTTAGAATGCGTCTCTAATAAAAACACTGGCTAATCTGCAACATGTAGATCTGGAGAAACTACCTTCATTCACTCGGAAACTAATAGGCTGCACTAATATTATGCAGTCAAACGAAGATGTCTCTTATGAGCAACACAACACCTTCAGAAATGACTCTGATCTCTCTCCCAGAGATGCTAATAAAAGTAATACATCAGCAAAATCCAGTAAAAGTATGAGGTTATGAGTTGGGCTATTTTATACCCAAAGAGGAGAGGGTTCTTATAAATTTGAAGTCAATGTCTGTCCGTGTGTTTATAGCTTAATCTTTGTTGGCACATTGTCAATTCAAATTTAATTATAATTGTAACTTCTGTCATATTTTTTCTTTTAAGATTATATTATCATGTTTAAATTCTTAAAGCAGATGTGTGATTTACATCCAAGTAGTATTTATTAAGTCTACTAAGATTATTTTATTTATTTATCTTTATTGTACAAACTTAACAGATAAAAAAAAGAGTTACAACCTACAAATGTGTCAATTGGCTGTCTTTTCACTCACGGCGATCTACAGACAAATAATTTATTTGAGAAGTACAATAACTTCTGTGAGTTAGGTATATTCAGTTTTCAGATCATTTCTTGAACAGCTCCATATTTGATGTTATTTTAAAACATAATAATTAATAAAATATTAAAATCACCACTCTGGATATCGGGCACACGAGAATTGGAAAAACGACTATGCAACTGTTTACCTGTCTTTCTTTTTTTTTATAGAGTAGGGGGCAAATGAGCAGACGTATAGCCTGATGGTTAGCGCCTCCCTTGGAATCACACACACCCACACAGTCATAAGATCTGTGTAATTCTGTTTTTTTTTGCAAATTATCATCACGACTTTGCAATACAATATCGCTTTTGTCCAATTGCTGTACAGCTATCACCACTGCTACTTCACTCGTGGAAGGCGCATTGTATCGTCCTCCGTGTTCTCCAACAGGAACTTTATTTGCATGTATTACGACATTAAAGTCAGGAGTATCTGCTGGAACACTCAATCGCAGTTTTGAAAGACTGTATGTAGCAATTATGAGATCGTAACATATCTTTGAGAGATCTAATCAAATCTCTTATCAATTGGCTGTGCAACACTTGAACACAGCGTAGATGCTTGTGTATCGGGATCTACAATAAAATATATTTGCAGAAATTTGTTATTACGGGTCGAAGTGGTAGCAAACTCCCAGATAAGTAGTACACTTGCCCTTAAATTTTAAATGTAGTTCAACGCCTCGATTACTCTTAAAAGAGGTCATTTGAAATGCGTTATTGTAACGGCGTATATTGCGCATGAATTGTTTGGATTTCTCATGATTCCTTTAGAGAATTCCTTCTAATTTGACTTTCCCTTGTAAGCAACACATGCCTTTCGATTCGTCTTTGAATCTCAATGCCAAGCAATGTTCACACACTGCTGACATTGTACCTATTGATACTATACGATCGTCCTTGAAAGAAATCGAAGGATCGTAATTCATGGCAGAATTTTCTTTATTTACCCATGAATTAGTAACTCGTGCTGATTGATGATTCTCTGGCTTTTTGTGTTCGATGTCTATCCCTATCTTGGTTGCGGCGAACCTCACGCTTTATTGAAGATTCTCTCTCTCAGCTCTATATCTATCCCGAAGCTGACGTGAGTCGAGCCTCACGCTCTACTGACGATTCTCTGTCCCTCTGA
The DNA here is from genome assembly GCA_003709505.1 of Hyphantria cunea. Classification (NCBI taxonomy): domain Eukaryota; kingdom Metazoa; phylum Arthropoda; class Insecta; order Lepidoptera; family Erebidae; genus Hyphantria; species Hyphantria cunea. The sequence continues at coordinate 726,200 of PKRV01000125.1, forward strand.
ACTGTATGCCTATCTAGATACCGGCTGCGGCAAACCTCACGCTCTACTGAACATTCTCTCTCAGCTGTATATCTGTCCCGAGCTTGAGTGAGGCGAGCCTCACGTTCCGTTGACGATTCTTCATCTCTTGCTGAACGTATTCTTCTGGCATTCACTGTCCTAAGACCTATCTTCGAACGACGACGTCTTCCAGACATGACTTTATAATTTCTGTACAAAATTTACTCAGTTCTATATGTATGATTACCTATGCACAAATTGCCATATTTTTAGTATGTGCCGCATTAAAAAGTATCCAAATATTTACCATTTAGTAACAAAAGATAATTGACATTTATAAAAAACAAGAGATACCTATTCTATTCAGTTCTTCAACTGAAATGCCTCAACTTAAACAAGGATTTTAATTAAATTATAAATACTTAAAAAATAATTTGCTATTCGTTCGACTAAAAACAAAAGATAATCAACAATCATCAACTAAAAAGATACCTATCCTAGTAAGTTTCTGAATTTAGATAACTCACCTTAAATTACGATTTTTGAAAACAATGTCCCTAATATTAAATTGATTTTATTTAATCTAATCTTATCTAACTTTATGTACTTATAATTACTATAAGCGCGATTTAAAAATTAACAATAGAATAGAATAACATTTATATTTTAAAACTGTCATACAATTATTTATCGTAACTTACTTATAATTACTGATACGTTGTCGCGCTGAAAAGCACGTTTTTATTAAGTATGTTACTTGCCTCGGTAGAGAGCTCCCATTATAAACGCGTCCGATCGCTGCAAAATTCAAAGTGGTTTAGGGAAAATCGCGGCCTCCGACGCGCTATTTATGGGCACGCTGCCGCCGCCCCGGCCGGCCAGTACCGCCGCAAGCGCTACGTCCCGCAATTTTAAATCTGTAATATCTTCGAAAATGATCATTTAAATCTTGTGCTGTAAAGGACATATAGATCTATATTAAATCAACAATGTATTTAAGCTTTTTAATTCGATAAGGATTAATGCTGTATTGGTTAAAATCGCTTCGAAAATTAGCCATTATTTGTCGTAAAAAGGAAATGACAAAATTTTTTTTTTGAGGGATATCCATAAGGGATAGACATATACCATCGCCGAGTTTTCTATAGACCTTTTCAATGTGTACAAATAATTAGTACATTATTTTGATAAATCTCGTAGGGTTCAGCCTGCGTTACCAATGTAAGCGGAAAAAAATTGATAATTAACGAACGACATCACATTAGAAACCTCAATTATAACATTACTTCTCCACTATTTAATGTATGTTATTATACATATAAACCTTCCTCTTGAATCACTCTATCTATTGAAAAAAAACGCATCAAAATCCGTTGCGTACTTTTAAAGATTTTAGCATACAAAGGAACATAGGGACCGAGAGAGCGACTTTGTTTTATACTATGTAGTGATATACGAAATATAGCACTTCAATAAATTAGTATTTCCTTAATTAAAAATGGGGTGTGCATTTGTATGTATATATAATTTAATTGAAATAAGACAATAAAAATATAGTTTTATACATAAATCCTTTATTTCTTTGTGACTTAATACTCTTTCACATCACAATCTTTATTAACACAGTAACATACAATAGGCAGCATATTGTAAATTTTGAGCTTTAGATATTTGCAGTAGGCTAGTTACAAATCCTTTTTAATATCCTATTTGTATATATTTTTAATTTACTTAGAAGAACAATAAAGCAATAACAGTTATTTAGTATAATCTTAAAAATATTAACAGATTCAGGGTTTTATAGTTTTTTATTATCTATCTAGTAGTTAATTAAATTAATGGATGTCACAGACAAGCATTGTAGCTCTAAAATATTCGACATCTAACAATTGTTTTTTTACTCTAGCAATAACTCTTTTATCTCTAAATAGTAATTGGCGCGAGTAACACTATTTACACATATTTTAGCTTTAGTTACACTCTTATTTTGTTGACTAATTTAGATTACGCATTTAATCTTAAACAGAAATTAAAAAAATAATCAGTTACATGTGCCAACCCTAGTATATTATGCTTACGTTATTTTTTTTAAATTTGCCTATATTAAGCCACCATTTTCTCAAAAAATGCTTACAGCGAAGTACAGTAGGATGTTTTAAAACTAAAACTCTTTACCGTGTTTGTATGTTCCACCGTAACTCCTAAACTGGTTAACCAACTTTGATAAATGAGGTGTCAATATGTTCGTAATAATGGCCAAATGACATGACTATGGAGATGGTGACTTAAGATATAACTAAAAAAGTTCAAATACCGGGGCTTGCATTGAAAATAACATGGTTGAAGATTTTAAAAATAACATGATTGGAGATTTGAAAAATAACACGATTGAAGATTTTTAAAAATAAATTTTAAAAGTTTTTCAGTCATCAAACAAAAGTAAGACTAAAGTCTAAAATTCTCACAAGGGATATATCTATTTTATAAATGTTTATCCCAAACCCCTTGCCTCATTGATAAAGCCATGGTAACAGCTTAAGACTAGATAATCTATGATACAAGAATTAAAAGTATTTCAATGTTGAAATAAAGCTGCTTTTTCTTTGAACCTTTGCATCCTTTGAGCTTTTTCTTCCGCTTCCCGACGTTTCTCTTCTTGCTCTTGAATAATTTCGTTGTGGAATTTATTACTTTTGGCTAGTTCCTCGATTTTGGCCTCAAAAAAGTTTTTAGCACCGTTTACTCCTACTTGATCTACGTTTATTTCAGTTAGCCTAGCGAAGGCATCTAGACCGGAATCAGTTTCAAGTTCGCCTGCACGAGCTTTCCTGTGAAATAAGTTAAAACCATGTAAGTAGGTACATATTATTCAAAACAGCGTTTAAAAATTGATAACAGGATAACTCAATTCAATTTTAATATAAACATTAATATACGAGTACATATGTTATTTACATTTTTACTCTAGGTTTTGCTATTTTGCCAATTACAAATATACTTTCATTTTACCCAATATTAATTTATTAAAATACATTTAAGCAAAGTGTTGAAAAATACATGTATTTAAATATTAAAATTATACTATAAAAATCAAAATCAACTACCTAGGTAAAAACTAACATACTAGTGTACAGTACGGTAGCTAAAATATTTTATAATGTTGAAGGAAGGAATAAGCAATTGCTTATTCCTTCCTTCTCAGAAGTTCCTTCTTCAGAAGTTGTCTGACGGTCTTGTAATCAAGTACTGCGCAGTATAATAATAATTGTGCCGACAATAACACGATTTAATACCATATTATTAAAACCAGAATAAAATTATATATTACAGATAAAACGTTTCCTTTTAGGACTAGGCATTTACTTGTATATCTGTTATTTAATAATCATTTTATTAATAGGTACCTACTCGGTATATCTTTATCACTTTGTATTTATGTATATATATGCGTGTTTGTGTATAGACTCCAATAGGTACACTAGACGGGTAAACGACCTCATTTTACTGTCTATTGTATTAAGGTGTATTTACGTAAAAGGGTTAAGCCTGTTGCTGTTAATTGGTCACGTACCTGTAAATGAGTAAAAATTCTCGAAAACTGATTTTATTGTCTCCATCTTCATCAACCTCCGAGATCATAGCTTTCAGTCCAAGATGGGTTTGTGGTGCTCCCAACCTCTCCATCATTCGCTTAACTTCTGTCAAGTCCAGGTATCCATCCCGCCCCTCATCAAATCTGAAATAAAAAATACAATTCGTTACTTTCCAGACATTAGGCTTTCTAAAAAAGCTTTTAGAGAAATAAAATAACTTTCCCAGATACCGGATAGCGGTATTAAGAGAAAATCTGTGTTTAATTATTTAATACTAAAAGTAATTGTCGATTATTATAAAGTACGTTTAGTATTCGTAGAAAACGTTTACGTTTCTTTTTACAAAGAATTGTTTTAAGTAGGTAACAGTCGCTTGTAATGGGACAAAAGACACCGTTACGTTATTCATACGTGTATGGGGAATGCTAATTTATATACGTAGAACATGACAGACTTTCGCTCATTGATGTTTATATCTTCTATCGACATATTAATTTATATTGATTTGCATTTGTTTAAAGCTCAGATATTTTTTTCTTTGATCTGTGTCTCATTACTATTCATGCTTATGAAAGTTATGGCAGCGGTTATATCACGGTTATATCGTTTAACAGATAACCTTATCTTGTGTATTTAACGCGTATGTATACTCCGGCCAATGCCCTGGATGAGCGAGCGACCCGTAAAGTTGAGGCTGCTTTGTGACAAATGGGGATTTCTCTTCCCTGTTTTCTCAAAGCCAAAGTTACGTTGACGGAACATTGTGTGGTTTCTTATCACACCTTAACACTCATCACGCCTTGAGTTTTCCAGTCAGCATAGTACATCGCAGTTACCGTTTTTCGCAATGACAAATCAATGCGGTAGTACTGTTGCATCATACTTATACCACAGAATTTATAGTAGCTCGTGCTTGACTTCGGTACCGTAATATAGTAGCAAACGACTAACACACATGACTAAGTAGAGGGCTTGTTGATACGCTCAGCACGTACAAGTTTCACATAAATATATCGCCTACATTTGTACATGGGTAATGTTCACCGTCCAAAATATTCACTGGTCCAATATAGAAATCGAATAAATGTCCGAATGATTGATTCCAAAAGACGAATGTAATCTAAACCACTTCTAATAAATAACAGTGACATACGTTTTTAACCGAATTCAAAAAAGGAGGACGTGCTTAATACGACTGTATTTTCTAATGTTTGTTACATCAGAACTTTCGACAGGGTAAGCCGATTTTGATGATTCTTTTTTTATTAGTCCCATCAATTTAGTTCAGTTCTTGAAGTGTTTTTTCTAAACTGTAGTTGTTTGGCAGATTTCTTGGTTTTGACTATACCGATACCTAGAATTTAGGATGCACAAGTCGTTGCATAAAGTAGTTTTCTAATAGTGAAAGAACTAATAAAGTATATTTATTAGTTTCCAATCCATCTACGATTTACAAAAAATGACGATTTGCTTATATAGAAACTATTTTATTTTCTTCTTATACCTAATATTGTTCTCTGGAATATATATTTTTTCAAATCAATCTATCGCCATCTAGTGCTGAACGCAGGTTTCCGCCTACTATCTCGGGCATGGGCAATCCTGATCTATATGCTGCCACTTCAAATCGTCAGTTTGCCGTGCCGCAGGGCATAATATATAAACATTTAGTATTGACAATAAAATTTTAAAACAAAAACATGATAGTGTTTCCCCTGCCCATGTAAACAGTTTGTCACTCTCCGATATCACTAATATAACCCATCCTTCCCCTATTAGATCATTCTAAACACAAAACATACCTACAAATATATAATCCTAATTGCCTAATAGAAGTTAAAGTGTGGTTTATCCTTATTCATGATTAAGTTAATCTTGTATTTAGTTCTACTTGCACATCGACATAAATACGAATATTTTATGAGCGTATATAAAACAGTTATCTTTAATAGTTGTATATATAAAAGGCCTCTGATTTCAAGCCATCATGATGTATGTTGCATCCATTTCCACTCCTCCTTTAGTAATGTCTGGTCAAAGCAGACATAGCCTAGTCCTTAATAAAAACTTGCCAAATTGTGACTGCAGCATGGATGGCGAAGAGGCTTCAAACATCTCATTTAGGTTTTTAGGTATTCTAGGTTTTTAGCCTTTAATATTGAACCTGAGTTCATTAGAAACGGACGTTTAAAATTATATAGGAAGGACACATAAAGGTAAGAAGTAGAACGAGCTAGGCATGTATTTCGAACGGCATTGTTCTGGCTTTGTGTTTATAATATTGATATATTTGTGTCATTAATATGTTAATGATAACTTCGTTGTCAGTTATATATGATAAGAGTTACGTAAAGAGTTAGAGTTTAATTAGCGCTTTAGAGTTCTTAGGTATTATGAATTTAAAATAGTCTTCTAGACTAGGTTATGCAGAACTATAATATAATCCTTGGTTTCCATTGAACAACATTTGCGGTACTGAAGAATACCTTAATATGAACAAATAGAGATAGTGTTTAAAAATACTCCGTATTCGAAATTAAAAACGGATCTATCAAACGGGGTATAAAATCATTTTTACATAATACATCAGCCGACCCACGCAACTTCGTCTACGTCTCTTTTCAATCATGCTGGGCTACTATTGATTTAAGCATGATGTTTATTATCCTAATGGCACACTATCAAAACACACATAAAAAAAAACGTGAAAATCGGTTAGATAGGTTCGGAATTCATCGTAACTAACAACGTGACACGAGAATCATATAATAGATATTAATAACCTAAATTCGGAAAGAAGTTATGTCCCAACGATAGCTAAAAGTTAATAGGCAAATATGGATATAGGTAGGAGGCAGGTAACTGCATTCTGCTCATGTATCTCTGTAAACCTTGACCCATTCGACTTTATGTTAATAATGATAATTAAATATGTTCGATATAAAGTCAAGCGATATAAACTACATGTCTTATATTTACTAGAAACTGTTCAATGGAGTGGCACAACCAAGGTCTTATGTCCCCCTTATTTTATTAGCAATTGACTGTGATATGACGCGTAGATTGTTGATAGGTTCGTAACAGATATCACGGGAAACACCTTAATACTATGATTTATTGTATCCTCATGTTTATTAAGACGTTGTTATGAACACTTAAGGAAACACTATTTTACATCAGAAATCCTTGTTTGAGGTTTATGCTTTTCATAATTATGTTATGATGTCTGTGAATTCTACTTGTGGGCTACAAAAGCAAACTTAAACCTATGTTGTAGTTAGTCATGGATAGGGAAACAGGTAGCGAGTAGCAAATCACATTGTGTTAGTCGTTTCAAGGTAAGAGAAGGCTATTCTTGCTACTCACTGTAACTAACATGTACTGGTATTAGAGAGGTACATATTAGGTTGCAGAGTATTTATTTTCTAAAATATAGGAAAGTTAAAAATCTTTTAAATTTAATATTTTCTTTGAAATATGATACATTTCCTATCGATTCATTCTTACAAATCGATTAAATAATGTTGACGTGTTCATGTTCACGAAGCCAATCTTATCAAGTTCATGCTACACATTATCGAAACCTTTCAATAGGCACTAAAAATGTATCACCCAATTGTTTCGTAATTTATAATCGATACCAAGAAAGGTAGAATTTAAAGAAACAAAAGTTTATTAGCTCAAAGTAAGGAAAGTACCTATATACTCATTACTCATAGTAAATTGGAATATTTTTCTATTTACTATGAGTAATGAGTACAAGTACTTTCTGTTCTAAACATTTCACGCGTACTATTTTATGAGTATTTCTTTCGCATTTTTGCCTGCATATATTTTTTTAATTTTCAATAATTTTATACAAGTGATTCTTAACTAGTACTGTACCTACGCAACGGGAGCTCCCGAGAGTAAAATTGTATAGAATATGGATATTCTCTGCGGGAGTCATTGACTCACATATGTTTATAACCACTACCAATACTGTGGTTTTAACATTATACAATTATTCTAAAGAATGACGTAAACGATAACTTGACTGATTATTGTAAAGACTGACGCACCTACAATTGTAATAATTGTTTTGAAAAAACAGCAATGACTAATATAATTGTTCACAAAAGGAGCGATCGTTTGTCAATTAACGTAATAAAACACGAAGGTACGTAGTAAAGTATTAAACAATGTGGATTGTCGAACACTCACTGGAAAACTCACTGTATTTTTTGTAATAATTTGGGTATTTTGTAATATAATGTATATTTTAAGTGGTGTGTAAACCCACAACGGGTCGGGGATTGACTGCCAGTATTATACACAAGAGTAGCGCAAGCTGTGAATGTATATCAACCGATTAGTCCTACCATCTTAATAACAAGTCACTCATGTTTAAAGCAAATTATCACTTTTCATATTTATAAGTATTGGATAGCTAATAAAATTGAGTTTTGGCTTAAAATTTCTGAACGATCTCTCCAGTTCTCTGACATATTAATTATTGAACATTATTTAGCAGACAAAATTAACTGCCATCTCCTTAAAAAAGCTATAATATTTCCCATTACACGGATACAAAGAATATGTTGATCGAATGCTAGGAGGTCCTGAATAATAAATAAGAAAAAGCCACAATTATATCCTATAGAAACTAAATAAGAATTAAAATATACTTATCCATCGTTATTATTACAGTACAGGTACATGCCCCTCGCCTATCGGTAAATATTGCCCTCTCGTGTTTATTTGTGTTGCGATTATCATTAATGGCCTAATAAAATAGCTATGTCTATTGAGTTAGCCAATAAAACACACGATTAAATGGTGTCAATAGTAATAAAATTCCATCGTACAAGTCTCGACGCCAGTAATGAATTTCACAACGTTTGCGTTTCTGCGAATTCATCAAAATTAGGTCCATTAGGTAACTAAATATTGACAAAAATAATTCGATCTAATTGGATTTTGAGGAACATCAAAAGTATACATAATTAGGGCCAGCCTGAATAAACAGGTCATCAGTTTTAGGTACTGATAATAATGACCTAAACATTAGAACTCATAAGCGCCATGTAAAGCTTAGCGAGTATAATTTGAATGCAGTGATTTAGCCGTTTAGCCCACCCAAGGTATACACGTATGGTGTTAATAGTTAGGCTTTGCCATATGTTAATGCCCCGAACTAAAGAAAATATAAGAAAAAGTGGGCTTGTAAGGAAACCAAGAGTAACGACATTAATAAAATCGTACAATAATTTCTTTCAGATTAGATTAGTTCTTAAAATACTGTTTGGACACTACTTAGTTACTGTAGCAGTTGATAAGACGTAAAATTTCAATGTCTTTTATATTGATCAACACGAACAAGCCAATTTAAAAATATTTATGAAGAGACTGTATCGTCACAGTTCCACCCCTTTTTTTTTAACGGGTGGAAATCCTCATGGATGTTCTCCGCCCTGGGGAGAGGGCGAAGGGGTCTGACCGACTTTTACTGACTAAAACCCCCCCGGTGTTCCGTCTCTCACCTACTTTATCACGGGAACTTAAAAGGCATCCGCAATCCCCGACTGCTGCCGGCCCGGTGCTGCACACCATATCTCGTCAGCGAGAGGAGTGAGGTATTTGACTCCCCTCGAGACTTCAAAGAGGGGCGCACAGGAACACTAAGCGCCGCCACCTCGGGTCCGGTTGGTTGGGGGCGACGAACATACAGTTCCACCCCTGGCCCATATTTTGTAAGCATTGTTCTTGCTGTGGTAACACTACATGTTTTAAGAATGAGGTCGATGTTATATTGACCGAAAGTATACATCAACCTTTGGCTTCACAATAGTTGATATCTCAATTAATTTTGTAGCTTAAACCGTTCGCATTCTTCGTTGTTTAAATTAAGCTCATTTGATCAAATGTGTGGCATATTTTTTAATAGTCTATTTTTTATGCTTGTCTCAGGGATAATTACGTTCTAGATATTATCAACAGTCATTAAAAGATATTAGGTTTAATTAGTAACTCGGTTTCGTTTCGAACATGGCTGTAGCATCTTTGCATAGATAATGCGGACTGCAGATGTTACATGATCGAAAACCTCTCAATTTTGGTTACGTAAACATGTTTCAATTTAAAATTTTGGTAAACTGCCAACGAACCATAATGCATTCATTTTTTTATTGCTATAAAAATCGTTTCATTCTATAGCCAGATATGTAATGGGTATGCAATAATATTGTTCGTTCTGCCCCGTGTTTATTTAATACACATATTAATCAACATCTACACTTAAAATGCTACAACTGGTATGTCCAAGGGGCTCTACTTAAAAAGGAGATGGATTTTTAAAGTTTTCCTTCTCTATACAGAGCTGTTTTTCTCTTTCATTGGGCTCCATTGTTTTGTTGTTCTTTGTTTGGCTCCAAGGATGTGAACCATTTTCGTGGCACATAAGTAAGGATTTGAACCATTTTCGTGGCACAATTTGATTTGGATTTATTGATTGATTAATGGAATTGCTAATTAAAGGTGAAATATAGTTTTATATATTTATTTCCACAGAAGACCAATATAAAATGAGAGTATTCGTGCTGTCGTGTTCCGTTGGTTAGTGCGAGACCAGAGACCCACTGATGCAGAAGCATCTAATTAGCCGCCATAGTGGGGTTCACCAGTTTTGTATTGTTATATTGTTTGCATTCGTAATGAATACGGTTACCGCTACTCTTGGATTCTGTTTTCCATCAGAGTAGAGTCATTTTGGTAGGCTTAAACATGTGATTGTCGGATAATATCCGAGATTGTGGGCCTCGCCAGCTCGAAAGCTAACTAGTGTAAATATACCAAATCTCGCAGTACACGAACACTGTATTGCAACCGCAAAATGTAATATTGTTGCACCACAGACAGGTATAACGTTAATTGTATGTGAAACGAAACTCTGCACAAACCGTGTGATCATGTGTTTCTTTTTAAACAAAAAGAATCTAGGTATATTATTCGGAGTTTTCTAGCAATATTTTATACAACTGACAAAGTTACGATAAAAAATACTAAGCAGGAATGAAAATGACTCGCAATGAAATTTAATCGGGACTTATTATTTTATAATTTCAATTTGTTAGTCAAATTTTCTTTAACAAGGCCCTTAACGACTTTTGTTACTTGGAGCTTTTATCGACCTCCTTAGCAGGTATTGTGATCTTCACAAATTAGAAAACAGATAATAAAAGCGTGCGTAGGCTATGGTCTTAACTTAAAAGTCGTTATCAATTTATAGCTAAAGATACTAAACTTGTTTAATGAGTTATCCACATTTAATATACATATTTTACCGATGTTTAGGATTAGTTTTCCGATAAAATGATGTTATTTAACTATGTTTATTAATTATTTATATATATAATTTAATTCGTTACTTATATAATACTCATTTGTCTCGAGTCCATTAAATAAATAAAATCTGACTGGCCGGAAGCAGACACCATCTATTCATTTGACAGTTATTTTGTGGACAACGTCAAAATATTCTCTCTATACGCTTTGATACTCATGTAGGAAGATCGTTTTTTTGTTTTTGCGAAAGACGGTCCCCATTTCATGATATCCACATTTTTTATATTTCAATCATTAATTCCATCACGATGAAGACTTGAAGAGTCGAAGACTTAGAATTGAAGACTTGAAATACTTGACATTGGCAGAATAGCTGATCCGGCTGATTGCCATATCATCAAAAGAAGAAGAAGAAGATACTCATATAACACATAAATAGGAGATCGTTTTTTGTTTTTTCGAAAGACGGTTATCACATATTTTATATTTTTTATCATTAATTTCATCACGAAGAAGACTTGAAGACTTAGAATTAAAGAGTTTAAATACTTGACATTGGCAGAAACAGTTAATTCAGCTGGTTACCATCTCATCAAAAGAAGAAGAAGAACACATAAATACATTCTTAATAATTATTAAATAGTTTTATAATGTGAATGGTAATGTTTATCATCATACCATTGATCTTGTAATAATCGAAAACTATTACAATTCAATTTCTTTAAATATTCAAATTTGATTTGTACATTACCCAAAATGTTATTTATGGATCTACAACACGAAAGGCCTATTTCATCAACATTCGATTTTCTCATTGTTTGGTCACATTATTTATACTAAAACATTAATATTGTGCGTGATAAACTCCAATTACAAATAAACTAAGTGCCAGAATACTTACTTTAACTGCTGACATATGTGAGTTTATTTGATTTCAAGGTCTATGAAAGTGAAATGTCCAAATATTAGTTAGACTTAGTTGGTTAACCTAGACATAAGTTGGGAAAGGATTTTGTCATTGAATTGTGTAATAATGAATTTTTAGTTTCTGTCACTCCACTCCAATACTTTTGCCTCTATCATCTAACTAAATAGCAACCTTATGTGCCTTAGAATAAACTTTAATTTGAAACTGGAAGTGAGCAATGTTTTACTCATTTAGTAAAAGACGCAAACTCGTCATTTAGGAAATTATTACGAGATTGTGTAGTCATAGGAAGTCGACCACCTGTCCCAGTATCCTGAGAAGTAGGTAGTACCTACATAATCGTTTGTACGTCAATATTTACTCACGAGTTGATTCATCGCCTTAATGACCTACTACATGTTGTTGGTTCATTGATTAATATTTTAAACGGAAGCGTATAATAAAACGGTCCAAAGGGTCGATTCGACATATTACGAGTTGTGAATGACTCACGACTACGACTGATAACTTCTATTTTAACGTTAAATCACCGTAATTTCTATTCAATATTTGCTTGAATTCAAATAATTTATTGAGAATCATTTTTATGAATAACATTTTGATATACAATTCAAAACTGGTAAGTGAATGTTGAAATTCTGCAATTTGAATTATTCTCAATTTAGAAAATTACAAACTGTTTAAACGAAATTAAATGAGAAAATACGTTTAGACTTTTAAAGTTAAACAAATAATTTTTAACCAAGTTACTCAATCATCAATCAAAAAGCAAGAATAATAGTAGCAATTGTGGAGTTCTTGAGGACATCTGTCGCAAGTTAGTAAATATTAGCATGTTTTAGTACTCCGCGGTAGGTCACGCACGCGGTACAAACATAAGTTGAGTCATTGTTGTCCCTTAGTTTTATCACCTTCGGTTCTACAACTAAAGTGACTAATTCAACCTGTAATATTCATTGTTTCGTGGAAAAAATATAGTAAAAGTAGAAGATTAGCAGATGAATTGTTCTGGACATTTTACAACTACGAATGCGGGAATAATACTATGTTAGCTACAGTTATGCGACGTGGAGTGTGAGGTTTGCCTCCAGAGGCTTCATAAAATATATTGCTTACAGTATATTAAGATTTTTACACACATTCGAAACCTCTGTTGTTTGAAAACAGCTAGCTATCTAGTAGTTTCTTTTTGTACGCAACAACCGTGAAATTCAACTTTTTATTCCTTTCCTACCAATAAGAGAATTTGTCTATAAAAGTCCCTTAGTCAGCACTTATAATAATAATATAGAATAATTCTTAATAACACCCGTTAGTAAATATTCAAGGTCATAATATAAATATTTGCTATACCGAGACCGTGGATTTCAATGTTAAATTTGTTTTATTTAAACGTATCTCTTACACGCTCTAAATAACGTATTTAAAATAATGTATATCAAGTCCACAGATTTTTAAATACATACTATTTTCATAAAATTATATCACAGTCTATGATAAACATTCTACATGAGTCAAAACTGTAACAGGAATTTAAAACAATTGGATATTGTTTTCGTTTTATTCTGCGTATGATTTTGTTTTAACAATATCAATGACTAGTAATTGTTAGTGACAAACATTGTACATACAGTAAGTCGATTGTTTGCAATGTTAAAATTAAAGTATAATTTATGATTAGTAAATTTCTCATAGATAAGTGTGTGGACATGCGGGCGGATCCTGTCATTCGAACTTTAAAACATGTAGATACCATAAATTAACATCCGCTTCCTTTACAAATACTTTTATGCGTAGAAAAGTATAAAATACGACGCATTCGGCATTTGGTGCATTACATAGTCTGCTAATATATAAAATAAATATTTATTTAATCGTTTTTATGTTTTATCGTGCAGTTCATGATATTAAAGGGCACTAATAAAAAACCTGTCAGTCGAGTTAAAATCTACTAAATCTATTAAAATCTACTAAAAATATGAATAACTAGTTTTATGGGACTAAAGCTGCTGCATCCATTTCACGCAATACAATCACAATACGGTAGTATCAAAAGCAATAAGTTGGTGTAATTATATTAGCCTCGCCTATGAACCCCGTGTAAATTTACAATTTGAAATATTATTTCATTACCTAGTTGGTTGAATGAAAGTGTGCGATAATGTAAATTATAATTGTCGTAAACATGACGTGACTCCCATTCATTTTTGTCTCCCACGACGGCGGTGCGTTGTCATTTCACCTAATAAATTACTCTTTTAACTAATCTTACTACGTTTAATTTTGAACTCTATTTAATATAATTGTTTTACCTACTTTCACTTTTGCTTGTCGTTGTTATCAAAATAATATTGTAAGTCATAAATATTTAACGACTGTCAAAGAACAATTGGTACGGTTTTATTTGGATGTGGGTGTCTCAAAAACTGTAATATAGTAAGTATTAGTGAAGAATTACATTCGGATCTCATCTTTATTCATTATTACATTCATTACTGATAAAAGTGTTACTAAATAAGTAATATTTTATACTATTAAAAAGCAATTACTTTAAAGTGGATAGCAATAACGATATACCACATTTACTAATTATGTAGGTACCTACCTATTTAAGGCAATACGACATTGCGACAACTTTAAATTGTAATAAATGTATGTAAAAAATCAATTTAAAATTCCCTTCACAGTTTGTAGTAACTGTTTAAGAAAACAATGGCAAAAATATCTTTAAAAATTCTTTTTTGTGTATGATTTTTTTTCTAATACATATATTATAAGTCCGCCTTTGCCAATTTTGTGCATAAAGATTTAAATAAAAAATAAATAAATATATTCAAATTTTTAATCAAGTTTTATAAATATATGTGTCTTGTTTATAAGGAATTAACTAACTTACATTCATACGGAGCTCTAACAACATGATGTCTGAATAAATAGTCTGTTTTATTATAAAGGTTAACGGCTATGGCCCTGTGGTTGTTGTTGAAGGTAACAACTTTTCTCTATGTAGGTATAACAACATTTGCGATTTTAATCTCATTAAAATAAAGTAGGTTAGTAACAGAAATAGATGAGTTTATTGGATTTATTTTCTAATAATTTTTAAAGAATTGTCAACAAACAAACAAGAATATTCTTTTTGAAAATAAATATTATAAAGCACAGAAGTTCAACTACCTATTGAAACTCTGAAATCTAAATATTGAAAGCTATTTGCAGATTCCCTTATTGAACTGCTTAAGCAAAAGCGCCTAGGTACTTATTTCTATCCCACGTTCAAATTGTGTGACTTTTGACCTTTCCGTTTTTGGATATAAGCAGGTCTTTCATTTTGTTTTTTGATGTTTTTAGATTTCCTTGCATGCTCCACATTGTACATTTGTATTTAAGTCACAAATTCCTACGTAAATTGGGACCTATTCAAAAACTGACCTTAACTTTAAGGTTTATTGAATAAAATATTTTTATTCAATAAACCTTCATACGTAAAGTAAAACATGACACTGGCCGTAATACAAGTTTCTGCAAAGATGTGGTTCTACCTGATCCCTTTGGATCGAGTTTAATAAAATAATAAAAACTTACTTGTTGAAGGTCTCCTCGTATTGTTTTATTTCCTTCCTGGAGAACTCGTGAAATTCGGTATAAACGTTTACGAATTTATATTTCGGTTTAACCTCTAGGCCTTCTTCTAGCTTCTCATTGATCTCCTGTCTTCTAGAAAGAATACCACTGAGTTCTTCTGTAGCAGACATCGTGATTTTCGCGCCAAAGAAAAGGTTATTATTTTACTGAGACAGGTGAACGAGCGTCGCACTGCAAGAGGCTGTCTAGAGCTACGATCTTACAAACACTGGTCCGGTAGTAGTGAGTGCGGGCCGGCGCGCCGCCAGTCAGTGCCTCGCACTCGCTCCCTCACATAATAATCAAGTCGCCGGGTACGAAACGAACGGATCGACGCACACATATTCCGCGCAACACTCAACGGCTTTGCGTCTGCCTAATCTTTCTGCAATCGTTGTATCTCCAGTGACAAACTATATTATATGTCCTTACTATCGTCACCAAAACGAGAGGTTAATTACAAAGTTTTGTCATCTTATCATTTGAGACCGCTACTAATTTTGGGGGACTTAATAACACTCCCCAGTTTATTTTTACCAATAACCAAATGGTCTTGTGTATAACAACTGCATATTTTACATTATAGAGTAAAAGGTGAAACAAAGGATAACTGCAATACTTAAACAGAAAAGACTGCGATGGATGGGGCATCTATAAATTAAATATTAATTTCACTATGTTCGTTATGGAAGAGTCTCCTGACACAAGCAACTATCTTAAAAGGAGGCTCCCAACACTAATTCGTTCTATGATAACTTTTAGTAATTATGAATTAATAAAATGTGCATCGGATGGATGCCACTCGACTGCCAAGACGTGCCTTGCTGAGTGAAGTTGCTTTCGCTGCGAGGAGGATGGGAAGGCCATCGTTGAGCTTCTAGGACTGCAGAAAGCGTGATATGCTCACTTTCGGGATCAACCCCAAGGAGTGGGGAAGACCTCGCCATCAAACGAAACGGTTGGAGGAACTCCTTGGAGGAGCCAGGGCTGCAGAGCACACGACAGGAGCTGGTTCCAGAGTCTAACCCGCAAGCGTGAGAGGAGACAAAAAAAAGAAAGTGAGTTTCTCACCCGATCGAACATAAAACGATCCTCTACACAAGTGTTAATCGTGCGGACGTTAGTGTCGCTCTCATTTTTAACTCTACAGCCATACTAAGAATTGCCACAGTGGGTCTGTCTAAATCATCTGAAAAGATGGAAAGGCCATATGATGATGACGACTAATGCTCTAGAGTTCAAATGTGTAAGCCAGTTTATGGTGTCTTAAGTCTATCGATTAGTCTCAATGTTGTAAGTGTCGGAAAAGATATATCAGTAATAAGCTAATTTACAACCTTATCATAATCAACAATATAGTCCCACTGCTGGACGTATAATGTTCTGAATAATGTCTACTGTTTTAGATTATCTAATCAACATACAATACAGTATCTTAGGCTTCCGAAAATACTAGATTTAGATTTACTCAAAGCATACATCCAGTTGCCGTCGCTGATACATATTAAACATACATTTTCAACAAACTTAACCATGAAACTTGAAGTTAAAGGAAAACCGAAACAATAGAATACAAAACATATACCCACAAGACTCAACACTAGGGACTTTCCAAGGGGCCTCTACTACACGCTTTATAAATGTCGTTTCGAATTATAAATTATCCTCACATCAAAATAAGAAGTAAATTTAAACATTGAAAAAAGAGCATGTGCAGAATGGACATCTCAGTCACAGGCGGATATTCTGCTATGGCATAATAGCCCCTTGCGCAGTGTATCCGCCTCGTCCAGTTACACGATTGGCCTATAGGCCGCGACCAAATCCACAGGCAGTCCCGTTTTCCTCAGCAGGACCAGTCTCCCACTTTTGCAGCACTCAGGGAGGCGTCCGGACGCCAAGCTAGCGTCCAACATCTCTCTGAGACGGTCCGACATACGGTCGAGGACTCACGCCAACATTCGGGCAGGTATTCCGTTCGTCTTGGGGGTTGTGTTTATGGATCGGATCCGTAAAACAGCCGCCCCTACATCCAATTCCCTAACGGACGGAATATCATCCTCTCTGTCCCCCATCATCTCCGACCGAGTAGACCAACGACGGGGATGTGTATTCCGCCCGCTGCGGGAAAACACCCTCGACTACTTCCTGCAGCTGCAAGAAGCTGCCGTCTCCAGGATGATGCTGCCTACTGAGGATATAGGACCTACAGGATGCACGGAGGTCCGCCATCTCCTGGGACCACCAGTAGACCGCTTTCTGTGGAGGCCGACACACTGGATGGCCTGGGCATGGCCGCAATGTAAATCTGCGTTATCGCTTCACGAAAGCGGATGGCCGCCATGTCGACGTCCTCGGTCGGGGCCTACGAAGACAGCCAAGAATGAATAATGGCCGCCTCCTCTAATAGGTCCCTGTTGAGTTTGACAACGGCTCACCTCGGAAAATTGGAAGAACGCTGCGCCACGTGACCCCCACTAGGGCCCTGGTACCGGGAGAGCTTAAATTGAATATAAAGGTGACTCGCGAGCGTTTCAATCTCTTTCAGGATACGCCAGTTCCTTACTGCACGAGTAGGCTCTGTTAAGTAGACAAAGGCCCACCAAGACCTACTCTTCTTTGGCCTCTGCCCTAGCATCCGTCATAGGGGAACCCCACACAATGGATTTTTCGTTGAAGTCCCCCAGCACAAGGAAGTGCCCAGACGTTAGCCGCCGTATCTAGGTCTCTTAACGACAAGAGCGGGGAATGAGCTGACCGCTTAAACCACTAGGCCAAACGGGCAGTCATCATTGATATAGACAGATCATTAAACCCATATTAATGATAATAATAATATGTACTTTATATTTCATTATTAATTTTATTAAGTACATTTTGTACTCCTTATTATCATAAACTAACTTTCGCCCGCGAATGCGCTTGCATTAAGTAAAAAATATGCCATGTTAGTTAATTCCTCCATGAATATGTGTACAAAGTTTCATGATTATCGTTAAAGTAGTTACCTTTATAATGTATTGATTAGGATGTTGTTAATACGTTATTTTTATACCTAATGTGAAACATAAATAATTGTGTCCTCTTCTGTTAGGATTTATATACATTACTAGCTGACCGGTAAACTTGCTTTGCTATAAAATAAAAATTTAGGGGTGGACTATCCTTAACATTTAGGGGGATGAAAAATAGATGTTGTTCGATTCTCAGACCTAACCGATATGCACAAAAATTTCAGAAAATCGGTCAAGCCGTTTCGGAGGAGTTTAACTACAAGCAACGCGACACGAGAATTTTATATATAAGATAACATAATTATTGTCAGACAGAAAAAATATACCTAGTGCATTTAAGCCAGTACAAAAGCATTAAAACGTAATTAAAAATATCATTATCATAGTTTTCTTGTGCTTATCCTAATTTTCTTAAGGTCTTCGCCTTGCGGAATATGGGGTTTAACATTTTGCTTTTATGGCCGGCCTCCGCTTGTCGCTCAACCTCCTTTCTCCGGAAAGTTCAAATGAGAAAGATATCGTAGATAAATATTAAAGAAATCTTAATTCTTTTATTTAATTTTATCTGAAGTAAATGAATTCTTTTATTAATTTTTTTTCACACCTTACACCATTCATTCCGACATGAACTCGTCGTTCTACTGTCGATTTGTCCATTCAAAAGTTGCCTGTAAGAAATTGCTTTTGGCGATAAGACCGCCATTTGTATAATCCACAAATTTGAACCGCCTTAAGCTCACGTTCTTTCAAGCATTCAAATACAATTAAATCGAAATTCGCGTAAATATGCATTTATATGCTAACAGATTGTTATCCGTCATTAAATTACACAGAGAATTATCTATTGCAGTATCCATCTTTGTTAGAAGATCATTAATACAAGAGCGGCATAAAACTGAATGCTCACACCGTACAACCGCACGCCGTATAAAACAAATATGGCGCGGCACCTGCAGTGCCGTTAGGCGAACGAGGTTATTTTGATAGTTATTTTATAATATAAGCTAATGCGGACACTGAAATCAATATGTTTTGATTCAATAAACTTAATTAATCCATTTTACAAATTCAAAAGTAATTATATCTATCCGTCGGTCCGTTACGCTTTCACGGATAAACTGCTGAACTGATTTGTATTAATTTCGGTATAAAGATAGATTAGAACTTGAAAAGGGACATAGCTACTTTTGGTCGTGATAGCCAACACACACACAAGACAACAATAAGAAATGGGGACATAAAAAACTTACAAAACAAATAAAATTATAATGCTGAAGATCAATTTAATATTTAACAATATTATTTAAAATCTAGTGTAGCCACCATTACTCGCAATAATGTCCAATAGACTCGAACGCACTGATCCTATAAGGCGACTGCAAATATCACTTGCTCTCATGTAGTCCCAAATTTCATTGCAATGCTGCTCAAGTGCTTGCTTTGTCCTCTCGTTTCTGCTGTCCCACATTTGGATAATCGGACCCCATGGTCGTTAATTGTTTTGCTCCTAAATGTAAACTGTATTAACTGGTATACAATAAAGTTCACTCTATTCTATTCTAAGATAAATTGAGTTAAAAAGAATGAAAGGCATGAATTAGACCTCAAATATTAGTTCCCCATCGATATAATATTATTATTATTATTATATAGATGGGGAAATGTGACTGAAATTGCAGTATCTCTAAGAAGTCAGAGAAGTGTACTCGTATGTTCGTCCTATGCTTGAATAAGCCTCTAGAACATGTACGTTAACTGGCCATACAATTTAAATTATAGTAAAATATAATATATAGTGCATTCGCTTAGATACGGTCACTTTGATCGCCCCACCGCCGGACATGCGGCTTCTTGTCAAAGACATGCCGCCAAAAAAGAGCCCACCTGCGGCGTACACCCACAAGTAAGTATGATTTGTCAGTTTACGCTGTTGTATTAATTAATATGTTTATTTATTTTATATAGAATCACCAACAGTCACAACAATATCATTACAATTTTATAAATTTAGTGAGGTTTCCTTTCAATTATCTAACTAGTTACAGGTGAAAACAGCATGCTATTTAGTACAGTTGGGAGAATTATTCACAAATTAAAAATATACAAAATTAGACAAAAAGAACATATAAACCAAGTAATGAAATAACAATTCAAAATTAATATCAAATCATATCACACTGGACTACAAACCATATCTCTTCTTTTCCACAAAAGGCAGATTAAAAACAATAAACCAAAACCAAATAAATTAAAATAAATCAAATACATCATATTGATCAAACAAATCAATCAAATCAACTAAATCAAATTAATCTAATAAATTAAAATAAAAATAAATTAACTATCAAATAAATCTAATAACATAAAATAAAAACAAATTATCCGTCAAATAAATCTAATAAAATAAAAGCAAATTAACAATTAAACAAATTAATTATAATAATAATTAATCAAAATAATAAAAGAATCGAATTAAAATTACACAAATTGACATGAAACAAAATAAGATACGTAACTAAATATATACCTATTTACAACAATAATAACCACAATTGCGTACGGTTGTACTAACACTATTTATACGAATGGACTATAAACCTGTCTTCATGAGTTTTTCCCAGTGGTCTGATTAATGTTCAGACTACTCAGGCCAACTAAAATTTTTTTTCAAAGTGAATCCTATCCTAGCAAATGCTATCAATAATAAATAAGAACATTTAAAGTAATATTCAAAGCACATTTGTGGAGTCCTAGCAGCGGACATCTTTCAGCTGAGATGATGATGAAAATAATATACAATATAGCTGTATATGGAAAAACCTAGTGGTGAAGATATCTGTTTAGGCAAGTACAACTTGTGAATACATACGTAATTTAACAATAGGTATCTACATGTTTCAAACTTCAACAGTCTGGAATCAAGTTTTTTTATCAGTCGCGATGAACTTATGGCCTAGAATTATCCACACTACTCTTAGATTACTGTTTTAATAAACGAATAAAATGGCGTCAACAAGAAATTTTATACAGGAATCCGAAATTATCCCTATGGAAGAAGCGAGGTGGACCAATGCGTCGCCGTCAACAGTTAAATTTAACAGGTTTGGAAATATCTTTATTTAGATATGGTGTTTTTTGTTTGAAATGTGTCATAATATGCGTTAATAGTTTTGCAATGTTTATTAGCTTGCCAACAGATAGAGGTAAATAATATTTGCTAACAAATAATTTTATTGGCTGAACACGAACAAACGGCGATAAATTTTACCAATAGTAATATTACAAGCATTTAGTGATTGTTTTTTTTTTCTTTTAAAACTTTAGATAAAAACATCTCTTAAGACCGTGTGTGTGTTACCCAGGGATTGATTATTTGTATACGAGTATAAGTACATAGTTACTAGTTGTTGTAATTAATTACGTTACTTAGAAACACTACATACAAATCTAATTTTTTAACGTCACGCGTCGTGAAAATTGTTGACTTTGTTGAATGAAATGAATGAATGAAACGGCCGGGTGATGATGATGATTGATTATTTATCAAAGTCTTACAGTCAGTACTTCGAAATTACATTCTTCTAGGAGTTCAAAACTGCTCACGGCGACTTTTTTCACTAATTTCTCTCTGTCTCCTGGAATGACTAGGCCGATTTGCATTAGATTTTCAATGGCAGACAGTTGATGATATAACTTAGGGTACTTTTTAGACTAGTTTTACCCCGCGGCGATATCTGCAGTTGTTGTTGTAGGCACAATAACAACCGCGTAGTTGGCACCGCGGGGCTCAGCTAGTAGATAATATAATAAAAGTAAACCATTCCACTCACCACTCTGTTGTCTATGACCGTCATATTCTTAGAAAGATATCAGTTTAGCACTAGAACGAACATCTGTGACACCCGCCGAACATTGGAACACGCCCTCTAAAGGCCGGTTTACATCAGACGAGCGAATGCTCATTCTATTACATCATTTTGGTGTAAACAGACACAGACCATTGTTTCGTTGTTCTGTCTGCGTTCTAAAATAAAAGATTCTATAAGTATAGAATATTCTTAGAATGCTCGCTCACTTGATGTAAACGCCATTAGAGCGAACGAACAGTTGCATTCGCTCGCAGTTCGTGAGAATTCAAGTTCTTGGTTCAGATTCTTGCTCGTTGCTATTTTGGTGTATACGCTGAAAACGAGTTTTCATTTACACTAAAATATTAAGAAAGAAACCTATCGTTCTTGTTCTGGCCATTTGTTCGTTTAGTCTAAACCCACCCTAATGATGAGCCACATAAATATAAAAATATAACAGGCGCTGGGTCTTTCATTCAACCCATCCAAGATGAATACACACTTAGCCAGTAATTGCCTATTTTTATGTGCAATATGACGTATCATGGGCGCAGCAACTATTGTTAATTGGTTGAGATCAACGTCTAGGCCTGTCCTGTCAGTGTAATGATTATACATATTTGTGCAGTAGGAAATGGTAGTGTACTTCCTATATGTTTAGGTATGGCTAAGTATATCTAATATCGTTAGATTCTTTACCATAATAATTATTTAGGACTAACTTCACTTTAGTATTTATCGCGGTAAAAGCCAATGTGTTATTCTTAGGTATAAGCTATGTTACAGTACATTCTTATGTTAGTTATAGTTAGCCGTAGCGCAACAAACATTCATACATTCTCCTCAAAAGCTTTAGCATTTATAATATATTAGTAAGAAGTACCAACTTGATGGTGCGGGGTTCGGCAAAATAGTGATTGTTTGGTGCCTTCTCTTTTCGATACCCATTTTTAAGAACAATAAAGAAAAAATATGTTTTATTGCATTTTAAGAATATGAGCAGAGCATCTTCAAAAGCATAAAGCCTGTGTCGCCTTATACACATCGGTAATCAACCACCTTTTTAGATAGATTAGAAATTATTGTTGAACATAATTCTATAAAATGCGCTTTGACTAACCATTTCACTAACCATTATATACTTGCCGAACTTCATAAGGTACGTTTTTTCGTCTTTCAATGCTAATCACAGTCTTTCTTCTTCTTCTTTTGATGAAATGGCAAATCAGCTATTTCTGCCAATGTCAAGTATTTAAAGTCTTCAAGTCTCAGTCGTGATAATAATAATGATAAAAACTATAAAAAATGTGGATGAGATGAAATGGGGACCGTCTTTCGAAAAAACAAAAAACGATCGTCAATCACAGTCAAATCTGAAACTGTAAAATAGCGTAAATGTAAACGTCGTGTTGAAGGAATACGTAATATTTTTTGCTGGAATAAATTAGCTGTCTTTTCATGTTTCATGATTTTTAGCCACACCATAGACGAAATGCTAATGAGTGTAGTAGTTAATGTAGGCTTAACTTTTTAATTTGAAGTATCTGCTAATGTGTAATTGGCACAAAAAGTCGTAATTCTTGTGCCGTTCTCGAAACTTAATTTTCTTATCTCAAAGGTGTTATTATAGGCTTGTATTTTGATATGAATTGTAATTTTGTAATTTGATGATTTCTTAGAAATACGAGTAGGTCGAGCTGTTAGACTAACTGACAGACAATATATTAATCCTATAATCATTCCTTTTTTCTTATTTTCAATAAAGAATATGGGGCAAATCAACTTAGACAATTCAAGGAAATTTAATTGAAGGTGGACTATGCGTATCGGATCCTTCCTATTTCAGGGGCAGAGTGGCACAGAAACTCACAGACACACAAAACTGCCCTGGGAGTTTCCACACGTTAAGAAAACGGTGGTTCATACGACTTATCTTGATGGACAGTGTTGCTAGGGTAAATAGCTCATGTCAACTTAATTTTATTCATCCATACTTAATCAAAAAAAATTAGAGCAATGTTATAATGCACTAGTTATTTCTATATTTATTTCGAGGCTAGGCATATAATTACTGCAATGTATAACGGAGGAAAAAAAAACGAAATAATAAAATATATTTTCGTAAAAATAAGCTTAATTTCTTAAACACTTGCAACTACTGTGTGCATGTATAAATAACGGATCTTCCACTAAGAGGTCATTGAACACTAATCCACATTGTTGTTTTTTTTTGTTTTTATTATTTAACCTTGCTCGTTTCCTGCGGCCTACTTTAATTATACTATCGCTAATTTAAAATAGTGAAACAATGTAAATGTGTCAGAAGAATATTAGCGAGAATAGTGAGTAACTCCAATACTTACTATACCTACTAATATTGTAAGTTTGAAAGTAACTCTGTCTGTCCTTTACATGTTTATTATTTCAATTTCAGTATAGAGAAAGATTGGACCTTGAAGAAAGACATAGGCTTCTTTTTATCACGATTTCCTCGGGATCAGAACTTATAACTGTTTGTTACACTGACTTGAATCTTCACGATCTTCTGGTATTTTATCAGATTATGTTTAGATTACAACCAAAATACAAACAGAAAAGAAAAAAAACAAAATCTCGTTACAAGATTTCGGTCAATGTCTTTTATAATTATTTTTTAAATCTGTTAAGATAAGAAAACTTGAGAACCTTTGTCGTCGGTTAAAATTTGATCTACAAGACTTTGAAAGTCCTCAAGTTCTTTTAGAGAATAGTGACTAAAGAAAACTGAGGACTCTCGAGAATTTCTAGATATCTAGCACACTGGAACTCAAAACTGTGGTAGTGATTCGGCATTCTTGAACACAATTGTACTTTATAATGGTTACATATTTTTTTAGTTGTAAGTAAAAGGGGCGCTAGAGTGGCTAACAGAAACAGGAATTTCGATATTCAAGAGCACTATGAGAAAGGTTGTATCGTCAGTAATTTTATTGTAAAGGGCATAAGAAGCACTACTGACAAATCTAGTATACTGCAGAAGTTATAGGAGAGACCTACTGAAATAATCGGTGGACTTCTATTACATTTTACTGATAGAAAAGAATGTCACCATCATCATCATCAGCCTAACGCAGTCCACTGCTGGGCATAGGCCTCTCCAATTGCACGCTACTTAGTTCGATCCTCGGCTTCTCGTATCCAGCTCTTACCAGAAAAGAATGTAAAAGTACATAATTATGTAAGAAGTGAAAGCAAGAGGTAGTATATTGTCCTTGCCTATCTAGCCTACTTGGCCAAGTTGCAAATGTTTCGCGTCGATTGTCTTTCTACAGTCGCTAACACCTCTTTTATTATATGTGTTGATATTTAGTATCGACCAAGTGACATAGACACGTAATTCTCATACACTTGTTAGTTTTCTTTTAATGTTTATGTTTCATCATCATCATCATCATCAGCCTATCGCAGTCCACTGCTGGACATAGGCCTCTCCAATTTCACGCCACTTAGTTCGATCTATGGCCTCTCGCATCCAGCTCCTGCCAGCCGTCTTGCGCAAATCATCATTGTTTATGTTTGCAGAATCTCAATTTTCCTAGGTAGAATAAAGAAAGACGTTAAATTATGTATGCGTCATATATGTATGGTATATATTTCCGTATGTATGCTTAGATGACTTTTAAGTGCCAGGTCAAATACTAAGTACGATAAACTAATTTTTTTTTTAAGTATGTGCTGCCAAAATGACTCTGCCCTGCCTGATGGAAAGCATGAGCAGAATCCAAGAGTGGTGGTCACCATCCTCAATGCGAAAAAGAACAATGCAGCATGGTGACCCACACTATGGCGGCCTGGTGAGATGCTTTTTCACGCCCCTCTTAAAGGACCCGGGATCATAGTAGGAAGGAAACACGTGTGCTGGTAGTGAGTTCCAGGTTTTGACCGCACCGAAGCGATGAGTACGAGAACGTATGTCTTCCACTTTAAAGCGATGAATAGTGCCATAAACGTCTTTTTGCTGCCACTCGTCGTGGAGGGGCAACAAGAGGTACCGTGTTGGAAACCAGGCAGTGATCGGAGGATCCCAGAGGGGCGAGCACCGATACACTGTACTGCGCTGGATGACTCGTCAGGATGACTCGTCAGCAGTAGGTCCAGCAAGGAAGGCGCTTGATATGTCTGGTATGTCTGGTATCCTGGTGGGCTGGAGTACCATTTGGGTGAGGTCATGCGTGAGAGCGAATGCGTGGACAGACCGACCCGCGTGGTCAGTTCTGGTAGATCCCAACCATGACTCATGGTGAGCGTTAAAGCCTCCGAGAAACACCAGTTCAGCGGTCGGATACTGCTCCTGCGCTTTGTCCGCCGCCTGACTTAGATGCTCGAGGAGTCGAGTTGTTTCGGAGTCTCCAGAGTGGGATCGGTATAGGCATACATAGATTCGGCTCATAGAGCCAACATCTACGTGGAGCCAAAGGATGGAGAAGGTGGGTTCTCAAGGCAGCGTAATCGGCGACAACAAACATCCGCCCTAACGAAAAGACACACTCCAACCTTCGCGAGGAAGCACTCCTCGAGCACGTAGCCGGGTAGTGGAGATAAATAGTATCGGCAGGGCGGCGTATTTGTATCTTCGTTAGGAATAGCATGGCCGGCCGTGCCGTCTCAAGATGCTGGTGGCCGTCGTTGAGGTTTGCATGAAGTCCACGGACGTTAGTGAACTCCATCTCAAAAAACGAGTTGGTGGGAGAATGGAGTGCCGCTGTTAAACGCTTGTGCTTTTTCCTTGCTGCCATGATTTAGTAAGATGGGGAAGGGATTGGGAGCGTAAAAGGCATGACAGTCATTGTGGTAGTGTAAAACTGAGACTCGGAATGCTGCATCGTCATACAATGGTGAGGNAGTCCACGGACGTTAGTGAACTCCATCTCAAAAAACGAGTTGGTGGGAGAATGGAGTGCCGCTGTTAAACGCTTGTGCTTTTTCCTTGCTGCCATGATTTAGTAAGATGGGGAAGGGATTGGGAGCGTAAAAGGCATGACAGTCATTGTGGTAGTGTAAAACTGAGACTCGGAATGCTGCATCGTCATACAATGGTGAGGTATGACGGTGACCGAACCGTTGAACGGAAGGACCCTCGTACCCTCCCGGAAGTAGTCGCCTGGCCCCACCGTCCGGTCACCAACCGGCACGACGAGCCACTCCTTAGATTATGCGCGACCTTATGGGGCAGCCTCCCAGGGTGGTAAACCGCGGTTGGGCCCCTCTCTATGCCGTGGGCGTCCAGCGGCAAAACCGTTTCTACGAGTCTCCCTGGCTGGCGGTTCGAACCTCGCCACCCTCTACAAGACTACGAGCATTCCACCGCTCACATACTTACCCCGATATCTGTCACCCCTGCATCATGGGCCCCCGGTCTCGCACTCACCAACGAAATACGACGGCATCAAAGCTGTCATTTTAGGTTGGTCTTCTGTTATTCTTGATTGATGTATAATCACACCCATTTTTAGGTATTTCTAACCCCAAAGGAAAACCATATGTCGCAATAATATATTTGGCATGTGTGGTCTTTGGGGACAAGAATGACATGCTAGTTTTCCTACTGCACCTTCAAGTTATATCAAAATTCTAAATTAACTTGAAATAATAACATTACGTAGTCAACATGTTTTTAATGGAATTGAGTAATTAAACAGTTTCTGTTTAAAAAGTCTCTCCTGGGAATGCAATGGTGCACTTTTGGTTATAAACTTTGAACTTGTACGATGTTAACAGAAAAAATAGATAGAAGATTGTTTGTTTGTGCCTTTTTGCGGAATTGCGGAGCAAGAGCGCGTGGAACTCTGCTGTCTCTTTTTGCGAGCTAGTTATGCTTGTGAAAGGGATGGTGGAGCGGGACGGGACCGGAAGAGGTTTTGAACTCTCTCAGCCCACCAGGCCTGGGAACGGGCCAGGTACCGCAGACGACTCAGGAGATCGCAAACGATCTCCGTCCTCCATAAGCGCAAGCCTGAGGGCGCAAGCCCTATAAAGTACTCGCGCTCTTTCCGGAATAGGATAGGAGTGTTAGGGTTCATACGCAGGAGTGGGCCACTTATAAACAGTGGGTGGCCCGAGGTACGTCAGGGTTCCATATAATTCCTCTCAAGGGTGCACCTGATTCCCCGCCTTCTAGTACGCAAGATGGTGTGCGGTTTTTAGTCGGTCAGTCGGTGATATCCGAGGGGATTCCCGCACAAGAAAGGGTGGCATTTCCAAAATTCCTTTCTTAGTGCTCACTTACGTTATATAAAGAACTTACATGCAATATTTCAGGATTGTAGGTTCAATAGTTTGAGATGTTCGTTAATCTCTGGGTATCTTAATCCATCAGTCACCTTCCTCTTTTAAAATACATTAATTGAGGCAGATGTACAAACCACTACCTCCATTTAATTATATTTGTAGTTATAACTTAAAAAGACTATTCTAAAATTAATATAAGAGATTAGTCACTTGTGTTTTAATTTAATTTCGTAATTGGCCAATATGCGTCCTGTGGGAAAACGCTAACGATTATTACGAGTTTTCACAATAATAGCTAGCCTAAACTAACAAGTAATTCTTTATAACTTATTCGGTATAGTCCTATCTGAACATCATGTGAAGACACTCGATTCACAACAGTTATCCTATAAATTAAATGATAGATTACCAAACAATATTTCATTAGGTCCGCTAGCCGAGTTGTCACTGATACCATGGAGAATGAACAAAATATAATTAATGAAGTAGTAAAAAAGAGAAGAGGAAAACGAAGCATCATCAAAGATTACTTGATAGATTATACGGCCAATTCAAATCTTCATGGCCTTAAATATATCGGTGAGACAAATAGAACCTGGATTGAAAAGTATGTAACTCATATTAATATAATTTGCTGTATTTTATAGTTATTTTAACTTAAACATATTTTTTCTCTATTACAGGATATTTTGGCTCTTTATGTTTATTTGTTGCGTGGTTCTTTGTTCTGGATTAATTAGAAAAGTGTGGATAAAATGGAACGAAAGTCCAGTGATAGTCAGTTTTGCTGAAAATCCGACTCCTGTATGGCAAATACCCTATCCGGCTGTCACTGTGTGCTTCGAAACCAAAGCGATGCAAAGGAAGTTTAATTTTACAGAGTACTATCACTTATATACGGATAGCAAAGATAATCTTACGGAATACGAGTAAGAACATTTGGAATTTAATTATTTAGTTGAACAATTTTTTTTTAATTCATAATCGATTCGTTTTTTAAGGCAATTTTTACTTGAAGATATATCTATGGTTTGTGATGACCATTTGGCACCAGCTAGCGGACGAAAATTTGCATCCGGTTTCGATACAGTGGAAAATATAAAGTCGGTTAGTAAATATATTTTAAACTTGTAAACTACAATATTCATCATTTTCACACTTAAACATGCCCGTCAACTTATACGAAATAATTGTTTTATTGAACGTCCCTAAAAGTTAATTGTTGAGGAGTTGTTTCTGCTTGAAAGTGTTTGTACCTTTGCCTAAATTCTAGCATGTTAGACTGTAAGCAAATCATAAATACTTCACTATACGAATTAACAATAATAATAAATATCTACACTAATATATAAAGCTGAAGAGTATGTTTCTTTGCCTGAACGCGCACATCTCAGGAACTACTGGTACGATTTGAAAAATTCTTTCAGTGTAAAATAGCCCATTTATTGAGGAAGGCTAAAGGTTATATGCTATCACGCTAAGACCAGTAGGAGCAGACCACCAGTGAGGAATGTTAAAAAAACAGGGGAAAATTATTACGTTACGGGCACTAGGAGACGGTAACGAGATTGAGTAGGTCAGCTATTAATTTAAAAATGTATTTAACACACAAAAGCATCTAAAGTAAAATGAGGAATAAGGATGAAAGAACATTTGTATTTAAGTGGACTGCTGTAGCTGATCTTTAATAAAAGTTTGCAATACTAAATCAAGGCGTTTATTATCTAATATCAAATTATGTAAACTTTAATTTATGATGTAAATAATTAACACAGGTTTCACCAAATCTCACTGACGTATTCTTTGGATGTAAATGGAAAGATATCCCCAGCCAAAATTGTTCAGATCTATTTTCCCCTATTTTGACCGAAGAAGGACTCTGCTATACGTTTAACACGTTGGGAGCTGAAGAAATGTTCAGAATAGAGAAGTAAATACATAATGATTTTGTCTTTACGAAAAGTTTCTGAAAAATACATTAATCGATCTTTAAATTTTATTTAGCTTACACGGAGATTACCCGTATTTGGAACACGAAAACACAGCTGAATCTTGGAGTTTGGAAGATGGGTACGAACTAGGAACGCCAATAGAAACATACCCACACCGAGGCTCGGTAAGAATCATAATCTGATTGTTATAACTTTTTGTATCCTTTTCCATCCCGAGTATTCACAAAGAGAAACACTTAAAAAATATTTGTGATTTTATAAATTTTATTAGAAAAACGTACTCTTCTAATAGAATTTCTTCATAATTAAATTCTTGATGAAATTTCTTTTTATATCAATGAATATTTGTACGCCGTATAATGTGGTACGACATAGTATACCTCCATCCTCTATCTCTCTCCTTATAAACATCAGATCTGTAAGTAACTAAGTATGTTGCCGCAAATAAATGATCGATTAATTGATTATCTTTCTACCTTTGACAAATTGTGAATATACTTTATAATTTTTAGTAACCTAAGAAGGTCTTGGAACACTTACCGCTGTCTGTTGTGTTCATAATACAAGTAATATTGTCGAATAGAAATGACAATTAAGGGAGAGAATGCGCACATAACATTATACACGATACCACCAATACCACTTTCGTTCTAAGAACTTGTCTAGAAAACGTCGCCTCACTGTCTTTAAAGTGTCATTCCCTTTCATCTGATGAATGATGATGATTCCGTATTCATGAGCCGAGACTAACAGCTACAGTGACAAGTGAACATTCACGCTTTTCTGAAATAAATACAAATAACAAAATTAAAGGGAGATCGTTTTTGTTTTTGTGAAAGACGGTCCCCATTTCATGTCATCCACATTTTTATAGATTTTCTCATTAATTCCATCACGACGAAGACTTGAAGACTCGAAGACTTAGAATTGAAGACTTTAAATACTTGACATTGGCAGAAATAGCTGATCCGGCTGGTTGCAATCTCATCAAAAGAAGAAGAATAAAATTGAAGTGTCTTGTTTTTAAATTTAAATTAACAGTTTTTCTATAAATTCATATGAAAACCTGCCTTAAAAGATTTATACACCACCTTCAGGTTGATTGGAAGAGAATGCTTTGGGTATTAAGTCCACCGATGAATAAAGGTGCATAAAGTTTAAAAAAAATATGTACGGTACCTACCTCAAATTTGTTTATCCGTTTGTTCAGTCTTATCTCTATAACGGCTGATTCGATTTTGACTAGTAAATGGTTTATTATTATTTAGGCTGTTTTTCAGACTAGCTTTCCTCACAGCTTTACCTACCTTTACAACAACAACAGCAGGTAACTTCGGTTAGCAAATAAATAAATAAATTTTACAGGGATATGGCATCAAATCTGGTTTGACATTCTTGTTGCAAGCTAAAGAGGTCGACTTAGATTACCTTTGCCGCGGTCCGGTTCAAGGATTTAAGGTGATTAGTCTTCTTAATTATTCTAGCACTTTTATAACTGTAATATAGCAATATTTTATAGTGTTTATTACAGTTTCAAACATTTCCTGTAATGTGTTTTAGATATTGTTACACAATCCGGCAGAATTACCCAGACTTTCACAACAGTACTTCCGATCGCCTCTATCGCAAGAAGTGGTTGTTGCGGTGAAACCTAAAATGATGACTACTTCCGAAGGCCTTCGACCTTATGAACCAACCAGGAAAGTATACGTTCCCTTAAACTTCAATTACTGGTGCAAAAACCGCCAACTTGCTATAGTACACACATAATCTGACACAACTATCAATACTTATTGTAGGTATTACTGTATCTATTAACATAAAGATGTAATACAAAATAAGATTTTAATTACACAAATTTGACTTGAAATTTTAATTATTTTCAAATAATATTATTATACGTTAATATTTTAGGTGTTTGCTATTTGCTATAATCACTTTAAATGACTATTTTTTATTAAAGTTCTATTTTCATCATTTCTTCAGTATTAAAGTAGTATTTAAAACAAGAAAACAAGAAAATAGATATTTTTAATAGGTAAAAGATTTACACACATGTGTGAAAAACTTTTTACCCCTTTTTATAAAAATTATGAGAATGGAGGAGTATGAAATTTGGCACATTTATAGTTAATATGCTTAAAAATACATTAAACTAATAAAAATAACATTCCGCATACTACAATGAGTTTGACACACAAATGTACAAATACACAAAAGTACAATCTTTTGTTTGTGGTTAAAGTAAACGAATAATATTTGTCTATATTCTCTCTAAATGGTAAAAGTAGCTGTGATGAATTCTATGATTAGGGAAAACTAACTTTTAACAAAAGGACCCGAATTTCAAACTTATTTTTTTATGAATTATGGTCGAATTTCGACCACTGACTAACGTCTGAAAGAGACCAAAAAAAATTGTTGTTGTTGATCCGTTTAACTTTTCAAACCAGGTTGGCAGCTTGAGCTACATTATTAACTGGTGCGTCGAATAGCCAAAAAAATACAAAACGATGAATTATGAGTATCCCCAATTCTGTGTTAAAACATACACATACGTTGTTATTATACAGAGGTACTTATTTATTCACGATAAAATTAAGTATCTGTAAGGTATATACCACTCGTATCGTAAACCTTTTAAATCATTTTCCGGCGAGAAAATTCCGATGTGCACAACAAAAACT
Source organism: Hyphantria cunea (assembly GCA_003709505.1). Lineage (NCBI taxonomy): Eukaryota > Metazoa > Arthropoda > Insecta > Lepidoptera > Erebidae > Hyphantria > Hyphantria cunea. The sequence goes on from PKRV01000125.1 coordinate 759,436, forward strand.
ATGTGATAAAACAAAAATAATACAATAGAATTTAGAACCTCCTTATTTTTTAAATCAGTTAAAAATGTCCATATTTTTATCGTTCAACGCATAGCTTTGTATGCTGCTGCAATCTGAACTGAGTATCAAGCAAATCACGAAACGATGAAGTTAGTTAATTGCAATTAAAATTATTTGATTCCTTAAAAGTACCAGTACCAATACTGTTTTATCTGTAATGATAACTGTGAGGTTTTATACTTGAATACCTGGTAATTATGTTTCCGTGGATTACAAAGAACTTTGATGATGATTACCTAGTTTAATACGAGGTAACAAAAAACGTGTTACTTTTAATTTCGTTCACAGGCGACAATGCTATTTTCCAAGCGAGCGCTATCTCCAATACTTTAAAGTGTACACTCAGGCTAATTGCGAGATGGAGTGCCTCTCCAATTTTACTTACACTCGATGTGGCTGCGTACATTTCGGTATGCCCTGTAAGTATATACAAAACCTTTACATATAATATTTACTTTGCCCTGACTAACTGATTCATCAAGGCAGATCTTAAGCCGCTAAATCTACAAACTTTAATGTGATGTGAAGCACCAGGTAGAGCTGAGTTTTATGGTTTCGATCCCCACTTAAGATCTCCAATTTTCGTTCTGAAACTGGATGTTCTTTGTATCCGAGTCATGAATATTAGTAAAGCCCACCCAAAATAGATATTATTACTATTTACATTATACACGAAATATCATTGACGGTTGGCCTAGCGGTTTAAGCGGTCGCCACGTCGCTCTCTGCTGCGCCAAGTGTTTGGGTTCAAATTCCACATGGGACAACACTTTGAAAGATCCACAAATTGTTGCTCTGAGTCTGAGTGTTCTATGTGCCCGATTAATGTGTGTTTGTAAAGTCCCCCGCGACACAGGATGTAAATTCCTAAGCATGAGTTGTCTTTAAAAAAGAACAAACTTAAGGCATTGATTAAAAACCCTAATTATTTATTGAAGCTTTATAGATGTCACGTAATATTTCGTGACTTGTGAATTTTGTGTTCCAGATGGACCCAATATGAAGGTGTGCAATGCGGGTAGTAGAGAATGTGTAAAAAAAGCTCAGAGTAAGTCGGCTATCTGTATCTTAACAAACAATCGAATTGTCAATTTAGGGCGGTTCTTAACTTTATTGAGAAATAAAGATTAATTTAAATGTTTAAATTATGTAAGAGAACATTGACATTCCCCTCTACCTTTAATAAACTTTCACATGCTTAAATTACAAAAACTTTGTAGGTAACCTTCTTATTAAATTTTTGTACAAATCTATCGATTTCCGCAAATTTCAACAAAACACTATTTATTACTTAGGTTACGGTAATTGTCTGTACGCAATGTACACTTATATATTACAAATTGCTATTACTGTTTTTAATGTATATTAATTTATTTCTAAAAGTCTAATACGCAATCAACTGCCTTGGTGGCGCAGTGGTAGCCTATGCGACTGCTGTACTTGAGATCTCGGGTTCGATTACCGGGTTCGGACCAAGTGTTCTCTGATGATCTTGGGTGTTTTCTATGTAATAAATGTATGTATTTATGAAAAAAAATATATATGTATTTATATCAGTTATCTAGTACCCATAACACAAGCTCTGCTTAGCTTGGGACTAGGTGGCGTTGTGAGTTGGATGTCCGAAATATTTATTATTTATTATGAAAACTATTACACTTTTTCTACAGGTACTTTTAAATATTAGGCACTGAATTTCGACCCCTGACAGCCAAGGTAGGGCAAGTCCCTTTAGGAGTGCCAGTATATCTTCACAAATGATTATATTAATTAACTATACTGCCTGACGTAATTATGCAAATTTAGAAAATATATTATATTAACAATAAAAATAATTAATTGTATTATGTACTTTAATTTTATGTATGGGATTAATTGTATTTACTTACATTTAATATTTATATTAACATTGGCAGCTTCGGTGGTAGCTTATGCCACTGTTGTGCTTTAGGTCTCAAGTTCGATTCCCGGGTCGTACCTAAAGTTTGTATGATCTGCCAATATTTGTTTTGGAGTTTGGGTGTATTCTATTTATAATTTGTAGGTTTTTACATACACAGTAAGTATATATGTATTCATATCAATTGTCGAGTACCCATAATACAAGGTCTGTTTGGTTTGGGACTAGATGGCGTTGTGTGTAAGATATCCGAACTATTTATATATTTTAATATTGATAAACATAAATATTTAAGTAACACTAATGGACATCATCATCATCATCGACAATAGTTTACTGGTGAGCTTAGTCGACTGGCCAGTCTGACCGACTGTTCTAGTGGTCAGTGATCCTGACCGCTAAGCAAAAAGTGGTGGGTTCGATTCCAACCTAGAATGTTTGTGTGATGAATACGATCATTTGTTTACAACAGGTACAGCGAAGTACTAGGACTTAGTATTAGGGTCCCGTTTCACCCTTTGGGTACGGAACCCTAAAACGGCAGATTTGGCTTTTAATGAAAATATTTTTTACTTAGTGGAACTGGTGACTATCGCAATTCAATCTCGGCTGAACAGTATGAACCCTAACAAAGACAACGACACGGAGTCTTTAGGAGAAGCCTTCAAAGTATCAGCTCGATGCCAATGCCTGCCAGCGTGTACATCTATAGAGTATGAGGCAGAAACATCACAGGCTGACTACGACTGGCAAGCCATATATAGAGTATATAATTTAAACATCACGGAAGATTTAGAAGAGTAAGTACTATACATTGATTTTATAATACAAATGATAAACAAAAATATTTGTACTAATCCTCCGACATATTTACAAGTTTAAAACTACCTATTACACAAATTTTAATACTAAAGCCATGAAAATCAGTTGCCGCGACATACTTACCATTATCGAAACGATATTATTAAAAACCTAACAGAGGACGGCCATTGCCACAACATAATATAATGAACATTTTCACAAAGACACCACTGATGTATTTTTTAATCACTAGTTCCACTTTAAACGGATTTAAAAATAATGGAACTAGGTCATTAAATGAGCTTAAGCTGACTTTATTTCCCTAAGGAACTATAGTCATCTTTAATCTCACAAGACAAACCTTTCGGTTTATCTTTGTGAAAGTCGACATAAGAAAACCTTGTGCAAAATGCTGTAAATAAAATGTTATGTTCAATTACTTTCTTTGCTGAACCGGAATTTTAATATCCACCAAATTACAGACAAAGTTCTTATCTACATATTTATTTAATTCTACTGCAACATATGCAACGAAGAATAAAAGAAGGCTTAAAGTTTGATGTCAAATATCTTAGTCAGGTTTTTAAATGTGGGTTAGGCGCTTTGTATGCGGTATTGTATTCTACCTATATAATTTAAGTTAAGAAACAGTACCTTATTTAAAAACATGTCTAGTTTAGAAATAGGTATCTGGCGGGTGCAATGCGTTATGTAGTATTTTGTAAAATTGACTTATTTATATAAATATTTATATTATAGATGTTTCTTGACCAATAACAATAGACATGATGACAGTATGTAACCAAGAACCACTAAAATTATGCATTTATCTGATGCAATGGGGTTCATAGAGTATAAAAATTGTATTTATTTACACATTTCGAGCGATATTAATGGTTAATTAATAAAAATAACACTACGAAATACAGCAATCCGCCATTTTAAGTTGAATACCAATCAGAGCGAGTTATGTCAAGTATGTATGTATAAAGGTCACTTTGTTCGGATATAATCGACAATCACTTTACTGTTTTTAAGAGCTGTAATTGACACTGGGTGACAAATGGTGACGTCACATCTGCGATGAGTTTTTCAAAATTAGTCGTCATGCTTATTGTACTTGTTTTACATATAAATGAAGAAACCTGGATACTTACGGATCTAAAGATGTTGTCTTTATCAATGACTCCTTATGTCGGACACAACAATGGATTTTTGGATTCCCACTTTAAATTCCTCATTAAATACTTACATTCTCCTAATACAAAGACCTAAATTGAAAACATATTAAGTAGTTCGGAAAGCCCTCCGAAATGATTCAGACTGTTTTTTTTTTCAGTTTATTGTGCTCCCGAGTGATGGTTTTCTTTAAGGAAGCCCAGTTCATAACATCCCGTCGTTCAGAGTTATACGGACAAACGGACTTCCTCGCCAACTGTGGTGGTCTACTTGGCTTGTTTATGGGCTTCTCCATCCTCAGCGTCGTTGAAATAATATATTTCTTAACTCTAAGGTACTCTAGTTTAACTTTTCATATTATATTACATATGTACTTTCAAATTTTTTTCAACTTAAAATAAGTCTGACGTCAGAGGACTTATTAATTTACGAACCAAATAAATATTATGGAACATTAATTAAAACAATTTGAGGCGATATTTTAATGGAATCGCAGGCATACTAGCAGACGTATCGCCTGATGGTAAACGATTGCCGCCGCCCATGGACACCTGCAACACCATAGGCGTCACAAGTGCTTTGCCAGCCCTTGGAGCATGGGGAGGAGGATGGGGATGGGGGAGAAGTTGGGGGGGGGTATGGACCTCCGCTATCCTCACTCACTCGGTGAAACACAGCCTAAGCGATATTTCACACCAGTTTTCTGTGAAGCCGTGGTATCACTCCGGTCGTGGCGGCCCATTCATGACGAAGCGTAGCTCTCCCACATTAAATTTATTCATGTAGTAGAACTGATAGAAGTTCTTACTATAGTATAATTATTATAGCAATACTATATATACGGTATAGCATCACTATTCCGGCTTGGTATAGGGTTTGTTTCAAGTTCGCTGGGAGGGGTCCGGATGGCGTAAGAAAGCGATTCCCGGATCGCTCCGGCCTCAGGCGCAGGGTGGCACACCGTGTGGTTTTAGTTGGTTCGATTCCGATACACCGCCCCGCCGAAAACCCCGGTGGGGTGAAGGCCCGAGGCGGTTTCCATACGTAAAAAAAGAGTTTGTTTTAAGCTATCCTTCTCTTTGTAGTGGTGTTGTCTTGCGTGATTAGCCCTCATAGTCAGCTCTTAAAGCAGGTACTGGGTCCGTCCGTCACCGCAGACTATTCACCAATAAATATTTCTTGAAAATTAGCTGTAATTTCTAACGATGACACACAAGTAAGAACTTCACTAATTGAATAACCCATTTAATTTCCTATGATAGGTTATGGTGTGTGCTCTGGCGTCGACAAAAGAAAATCGATCTGAAAAGAGCATCTATCGCCGAAAGCAGTATCTACAAAGGGAAGCTGGCAGATTGAATTAAGAAGCATGACTTGACTCAATCCCACGTTAAATTATACATTTATTGTCTTTTAAATTTTAAATGAGGCTTTTCATACTTATATCATTACACTCACTTTTAATATTTTAGATAAGGACATAATTTAAATGTTTATGGACATAATTAAAACGTCTTCCTGCATTTCGTGCGTTGTGCTGGAATAGTTTCCTTGGTCTCGACAAAAATTTTCATATTCTTGTAAATCGTCGAGTTTCAATCTGTTAATGGTCTTCTGATCATTTTTGTTGAAAAACTGAAAAAAATTAAAAGGAATCTTAAAAATAGGATAAACCTCAATCCCATCTATATCACAAAAAACCATCAGTGATCTCTGATATCTATTTGTTTTTCCAGAAAACAAACTCTCATGCAGTTCCAGTTAAATCTCATGTTATAAATTCGAAAGTAGCTTTGTCTGTCTGGTACACTTTCACGTTTAAACCGCTACCCTGATTTCATTCAGATACATACTTTATAATCATTATATTATTTATTAGTTGTAAGTTAAAGGGGCGTTAGATTGGCTAACAGAAACAGGAATTTCGATATCCATGAGCACTATGAGAAAGGATGTATTGACAGTAATTTTATTGTAAAGTATATGTGGAGTGCTGCTGACAAAACTAGTATAGCAGAAGTTATTGGAGAGACCGACTGAAATAATCGGTGGTCTTCTGTTACATTTTATTGATAAAAAAGAATGTCACCATCATCATCATCAGCCTACCGCAGTCCACTGCTGGGCATAGTCCTCTCCAATTGCACGCTACTTTGTTCGATCCTCGGCTTCTCGCATCTAGCTCTTACCAGAAAAGAATGTAAAAGTACATAATTATGTAAGAAGTGAAAGCAAGAGGTAGTGTATTGTCCTTGCCTCTAGCCTACTTGGCCAAGTTGCAAATGTTTCGCATCGATATCTTTCTACAATCGCTAACACCTCTAGTAATATTGGTTAATATTTAGTATCGACCAAGTGACATAGGGTTGAGACACGTAATTCCCATACACTTGTTACTTTTCTTTTAACGTTAATATTTGTAAAATGACAATTTTCCTAGGCAGAATAGAGAAAGACGTTATGTCATGTATCATGCATATATAGTATATATTTACTTATGTATGTTTTGATGACTTTTAAGTGCCAGTTCAAATAGTAAGTACAATAAACTAATATCTATAAATATTCAACGAAGATAAAAACTCAACCTTTATGCTTGATTGATGTATAGCCACACCCATATTTAGGTATTTCTAACCCCAAAGGAAAACTATATGTCGCAATAATATATTTGGCATGTGTGGTCTTTGGGGGCAAGAATAACATGCTAGTTTTCCTACTGCACCTACAAGTTATATCAAAATTTTAAATTAACTTTAAATATTAACATACGTAGTCATTATATTTATAATGGAATTAAGTAATTAAATAGTTTCTGTTCAAAAAGTCTCTCTTGGGAATTATGGTGCACTTTTGGTTATAAACTTTTTGAATTTGTATGATTTTAATGGAAAAAATAGACAAAATATTGTTTGTCTGTGCCTTTTTTCCCAAATCAGGTCGGAATCAACATTAACTTTTCAATGCCCAGGATTAAATGTATTATAATAATGTATTTTAAAATAAAAATATATCAACTAATAACAGACAAATAATAATTTTTTATTACTAAGATAAATTACAATTCCAATTTTTTAATACAAATATTCAAAATCAACCAAACACAATCAAATAATTCATGTCATTATAATAACCCACCCCGGAACGCTCCCGACGAAAAAGTGCCCATGAGACTAGCAGCGTTGCCCCGCTGGATAGCAACGGCCATCCTCTGCACCAGGAACGAACCAGAGCGGGAGTCACCACATTTAAGAGCAATGCGGCGACAAATTTCCGCAATCAAACTTTTGCCCTCCGATCCCCAACTACCCAGAGTCTCCACGGCTATAGGCTATATCAGCTTATTTAATATAATATAATTACTATGGCTGTCATTTGCAAAAAGTATACTCAGATACATAGATAAACTCTACGCAAAGCCATATACACATCCTTAATAATCAGCAAAGTTTTAGGGGAAACTGTTTTATTACTTCTACGGAAGCCGAATCTCTTCTTCCCTTAACGTTTCAGGGCGGGAATTCGGTATCAATCCGAGTTAAAAACTCGAGCTGAATATCTTTTTAAACAAATAATTGTGGCTGCTATTCGTCTGATTTTTCTTAGATTTGTCCTAGTTTATAGGGCATCCGGGGAGCGCCCGGCCAGGATTTCATTCGTTGTCTGGATTTTCATTCGTGGTCCGGGTTTGGTCATTCTCTTTCAATACATTAGACTGGTACTCTTAACGATAAAATATATGGGGGGTCAGATATTGCAAACAGAGTGTCATGCCAAATGTGAAATTGCCGAACTCAAGTGTGTTTTAAAGGATGTAAAGTCAGCATCATAATCATTTTATACTTTTAGGGTGCTCAAAATTACGTGAATAACATCAATTCAATTTTATATTGGCAGACATCTTGACCCATTTGTCAATATTGTGTTGGCTGACAGAATGTTCATATTAATGTTATCAAATAGGTTTTTCAATGGTATCAAGGCAACAAAACTAGTTAACATTATTTTTATAATGAAGAAAAATCTACTTTATTGTTCGTATCTAGAGTGCACTTTGTAGTAAAATAGTTACTTTTAAATATTTGCGTCTCTTTTTTCCTTAACTACCTGTCCCGTTTATTTCTTGGATAACGTAACTGACATGTGTTTTGCTTCGAATATGTTTAGATAAGAAACTTATTGTGGTATATTAATATATTCCATTTACAATATCATATTGAGAAAGGGAGTATGAATGCAAATATTTCAATGAGATAGAGCCATTTTAAAATTTATTTAACAATAAACCCCATTAATGAAGAAAGTGACTAATTAAAAAAGTTCTTTATATACCAAGCTTTCATTACTTGTTAATAAAAAAAACCTTCAAGTCGTTTCATTTGATACCCATATTGGGTGGGTTGTTCAGAAATATGTAAGCAGCCGCTTCGTTACGGCGGCTGTTTTGGATTAATAATAATACCGATTAAAAAGAATTGCATGGTCATCAGAACTAGAGGCATATTTAAAATTAAAATTGCAAGATTTGATTATAGACAAACATCGGGACTCCATTTAGTATAACTTTCGACTTAGTGAAGCTAAGAGGTTCATGAAGTTTCAATAGGCAGCTCTCGTCAAAATCTATCGATTATTATTTGTTTGTTTACTTTTCGTAAGACAACCAACCATTTGACATTTCAAAGGCCGACGTAATTGTAGCCGCTCGTTGGCGCTGTCATCTCGCATCCAGCGATTATAATATTTTATATGTTACATCAATAATAACTTATTAGAGTGACATCTAGCGAAATTGAAAGGGCATTATTTACAAGTTTGTTTAAATCGATCGCAACGACATCTCCTAAATATAGATGACAACTTTTAGTTATGCATTAGAAAAATAATTTTTTAAAACAAGCATTAGAAAGAAAGATTAATGTTTAGAAAATAATAATTTAATTACTTGAATTGAAGCATATCAATTAAATACTACCTAGATTTAAGTGAACTTTTCCGGAGTACAATCTGGTACAGGGGACTTTCAGTCTAAGTCATATTGTGTCATTGGTAATATTAAACTACATCACAATAAATTATCTCTTCTTTCTCACAAATAACGTATTAAAACAAAAAAAATAAAAAGAATTATATTCACACTGTTGGAAGATGTGGTTTCAAGCCTCCAAATTTTTGTCTCTTTTGTCTGTTTGTCACAGGAATAAAAAGTTTCATACAAAGATTTATCCTCTATTTAATTCCCTTAAGTTATCTCGGTTGTCCTGGAAATGCCGCCCGCATTTCCCTATCAACCGAGCGCAGGGCACGCTGTTATTGCGGCGGAAAGACCCGTTATCGAAGATTGCCCATCGAGGCATCATAGGAGCCTCTTATACCAGCTGATCACTGGGGAAGCAGCCAACGCCTGAGTGCCACTACTGTAATTACCAGACCCTGGACACGGCATTCCACACACTGGAAGAATGCCCAGCGTGGGATAAGCTGAGGCGTGATCTCGTGACGACCATCGGAGCAAGGGTTCTCTCGCTCGGTAACGTGATAGTGGGCATGTTGTGGAGCGAGAACGCGTGGAAGTCTGTCGTCTCTTTCTACAAGTTAGTTGTGCTTGTGAAGGAGATGGTGGAGCGGGACGTGATCGGGAGAGGTTTAGTACTCTCCCAGGCCGCCAGGCCCGAGAACGGGCCAGGTACCATAGACGACTCAGGAGATCGCAAACGATCTCCGTCCTCCTTAAGCGTAAGCCAGAGGGCGCAAGCCCTATAAAGTACTCTCGCTATTTCCGGAATATAATAGGAGCGTTATAGTACCTACACAGGAGGGGTAGTACCTACCAAACAGTGGGTGGCCCGAGGCACGTCAGGGTCACAGGGATTTCCTTTCAAGGGTGCACCTGATTACCTGACTTCTAGTACGCAAGATGGTCCGACATAACCACCAGTCGGTGATATCCGAGGGGATTCCCGCACAAAAAAAGGGTGGCATTTCCAAAATACCTTTCTTAGTGCTCACTTACGTTATATAAAGAACCTACACACAAAATTTCAGGATTGTAGATTCAGCAATTTGGGCTGTGCGTGAATCTCTGGGTATCTAAGTCCGTCAGTCACCTTCCTCTTTTAAAATACATAGATTGAGGTAGATGTACAAACTACTACCTCCATTCAATTATATTTGTAGTTAAAAAAACCATTAAAAACTTAAAAGACCATTGTATAATAAATATAAGAGATTACTACCTCAATTATGTTGAAATTTAATTTCGTATGCGTCTTTGTTATTTAATATGCGTCCAGTGGGAAAACGCTAACGATTGTTACGCATTTTCATAATAATAGCTAGCCTAAACTAACAAGTAATTCTCTGTAACTTAGTCGATAGATCTGGTCTGTTCTGGAGTCCCTGTAGCGTTGCTAAATAGATTGGCGGTAAATCCAAGTGTTGAGATGTCTCTACAAAGCCGCCACTATGTCCGTCCAAGTACAGGATTAACATACAAGACCCATACCACTGCATCGAGGAGTGAGACAAGGGGACGTTATATCCCCGAAATTGTTCACTAATGCAATGGAGGACTTGTTTAAGACGCTGCACTGGAAAGAGTGCAGTATCAACATCAATGGCGAGTACATCTCTCACTTGCGATTTACAGATGACATCGTCATCATGGCAGAAACGCTGCAGGACCTACAACAGATGCTGAACGACCTGGCTGACTCTTCTGTGCGCATCGGCCTACGGATGAATTTGGACAAGACCAAGGTCATGTTCAATGAACATGTACTACCGGAACCGGTTGCGGTACAGGGCGCCGTTCTCGAAGTTGTTCAAAAATATGTATACCTCGGGCAGACTTTGCAATTAGGTTGAAACAACTTTGAGGACGAGGTGAACAGAAGAGTCCAGCTAGGTTGGGCAGCGTTTGGGAAACTTCGTCGGGTTTTCTCATCGTCGATCCCACCGTGCCTAAAGACGAAAGTCTTCAATTTGTGCGTCCTACCCGTAATGACATACGGAGCCGAAACGTGGACACTTACGGTTCGACTGGTCCATAAGTTCAAAGTCGCTCAGAGTGCTATGGAGAGGACTATGCTCGGCGTTTCTCTAACGGATCGCATCAGAAACGAGGTGATCCGACAAAGAACCAGGGTCATCGACGTATCCCACAGGATTAGCAAGCTGAAGTGGCAGTGGGCTGGCCACATTTGCCGAAGAACCGATAACCGTTGGGGTAAACGAGTTCTTGAGTGNGGTTGGGCAGCGTTTGGGAAACTTCGTCGGGTTTTCTCATCGTCGATCCCACCGTGCCTAAAGACGAAAGTCTTCAATTTGTGCGTCCTACCCGTAATGACATACGGAGCCGAAACGTGGACACTTACGGTTCGACTGGTCCATAAGTTCAAAGTCGCTCAGAGTGCTATGGAGAGGACTATGCTCGGCGTTTCTCTAACGGATCGCATCAGAAACGAGGTGATCCGACAAAGAACCAGGGTCATCGACGTATCCCACAGGATTAGCAAGCTGAAGTGGCAGTGGGCTGGCCACATTTGCCGAAGAACCGATAACCGTTGGGGTAAACGAGTTCTTGAGTGGAGACCGCGTCTAGGCAAACGTAGTGTAGGACGTCCACAGGCCAGGTGGAGCGATGATTTGCGCGGGACGGCTGGCGGGAGCTGGATGCGAGAAGCCATAGATCGAACTAGGTGGCGTGTAATTGGAGAGGCCTATGTCCAGCAGTGGACTGCGATAGGCTGATGATGATGATGATGATAGTCGGTATAGTCCTATCTGGACATCATGTGAAGACACTCGATTCACAACAGTTGTCCTACAAATTAAATTGTAGATTACCAAACAATATATAGGTCCGCTAGCCGAGATGTCACTGATACCATGGAGAATGAACAAAATATAATTAATGAAGTAGTGAAAAAGAGAAGAGGAAAACGAAGCATCATCAAAAATTACTTGATAGATTATACGGCAAATCCCAATCTTCATGGGCTTAAATATATCGGTGAGACAAATAGAAACTGGATTGAAAAGTAAGTTACAAGCATAAATATAATCCGCTGTATTTTATCGTTCTATTAATAAAAACATATATTTTCTCTGTTATAGGATATTTTGGCTCTTTATGTTTATTTGCGGCGTGGTTCTTTGTTCTGGATTAATTAGAAAAGTGTGTATAAAATGGAACGAAAGTCCAGTGATAGTTTTGCTGAAAATTCGACTCCAGTATAGCAAATACCCTATCCGGCTGTCACTGTGTGCTTCGAAACCAAAGCGATGCAAAGGAAGGTTAATTTAACGGAGTACACTTATATACGGATGGCAAAGATAATCTTACAGAATACGAGTAAGAACATTTTGAATTTTAATTATTTAGTTGAACAAAGTTTTTTTTTAATTTTTTTTTTTTTTTTATATTTAAGCTGCCAAAATGACTCTGCCTCGCCTGATGGAAAGCATGAGCAGAATCCAAGAGTGGTGGCCACCATCCTCAATGCGAAAAAGAACAATGCAGCATGGTGACCCACACTATGGCGGCCTGGGGGGAAGGGGGATGGTGAGGGGGATAGGGGGCGTTGGATTGAGGTATGGGCCTCCGGTATCCTCACTCACTCGATGAAACACAGCGTAAGCGCTGTTTCACACCGGTTTTCTGTGAGGCCGTGGTATCACTCCGGTCGAGCCAGCCATTCATGCCGAAGCGTGGCTCTCCCACGGTGGAGATTCATAATCGAAACCTTTTTTTAAGGCAATTTTACTTAGATATATCTATGGTTTGTGATGAACATTTGGCATCAGCTAACGGACGAAAGTTTGCATCCGGTTTCGATACAGTGGAAAACATAATAAGCAAATCATAAATAAATAAATACTTCACTATACGAATTAACAATAATAAAAAATATCTACACTAATATATAAAGCTGAAGAGTATGTTTCTTTGCCTAAACGCGCTCATCTCAGGAACTACTGGTACGATTTGAAAAATTCTTTCAGTGTAAAATAGCCCATTTATTGAGGAAGGCTAAAGGTTATATGCTATCACGCTAAGACCAGTAGGAGCAGACCACCAGTGAGGAATGTTAAAAAAACTGGGGAAAATTATTACGCTACGGGCAATAGGAGACGGTAACGAGATTGAATGGCTGACCCATTCATACATTTTATTAAAAAATGTATTTAACACACAAAAGCATCTAAAGTAAAATGAGGATTAAGGATGAAAAGAACATTTGTATTTAAGTGGACTGGTGCAGCTGATCTTAAATAAAAGTTTGCAATATTAAATCAACGCGTCTATTATCTAAGATCAAATTATGTAAACTTTAATTTATGATGTAAATAATTATTACAGGTTTCACCAAATCTCACTGACGTATTCTTTGTATGTAAATCGAAAGATATCCCCAGCCAAAATAGTTCAGATCTATTTTCCCCTATTTTGACCAAAGAAGGACTCTGCTATACGTTTAACACGTTGGGAGCTGAAGAAATGTTTAGAATAGAGAAGTAAATACATAATTATTTTGTATTTCTGAAAAATACATTAATCGATCTTTAAATTTTATTTAGCTTACACGGGGATTACCCGTATTTGGAACACGTAAACAGAGCTGAATCTTGGAGTTTGGAAGATGGGTACGAACTAGGAACGCCAATAGAAACATACCCACACCGAGGCTCGGTAAGAATCATAATCTGATTGTTATAATTTTTTGTATCCCTTTCCATCCCGAGTATTCACAAAGAGAAATACTTAAAAAATATTTGTGATTTTATAAATTTTATTAGAAAAACGTACTCTTCTAATAGAATTTCTTCATAATTAAATTCTTGATGAAATTTCTATTTATATCAATGAATATTTGTACGCCGTATAATGTGGTAGGACATAGTATACCTCTATCCTCTATCTCTCTCCTTATAAACATCAGATCTGTAAGTATCTAAGTATGTTGCCGCAAATAAATGATCGATTAATTGATTATCTTTCTACCTTTGACAAATTGTGAATACACTTTATAATTTTTAGTAACCTAAGAAGGTCTTGGAACACTTACCGCTGTCTGTTGTGTTCATAATACAAGTAATATTGTCGAATAGAAATGACAATTAAGGGAGAGAATGCGCGCATAACATTATACACGATACCACCAATACCACTTTCATTCTAAGAACTTGTCTAGAAAACGTCGCCTCACTGTCTTTAAAGTATCATTCCCTTTCATCTGATGAATGATGATGATTCCGTATTCATGAGCCGAGACTGACAGCTACAGTGACAAGTGACCATTCACGCTTTTCTGAAATATACACAAATAACAAACATGAAGTGTCTATTTTTAATTTCAAATTTACAGTTTTACTATAAATGCATATGAAAAACGACCATACAAGACCATATAATTTCTACACCACCGCCTAAGCCTTGGGTATTAAGTACACCGATGTATAAAAGTGCATAAAGTTTAAATAAATACGTACTAAGTCAAGCACTTACTTAGCTTACGTAGCTGCACCAAGTCAAGCACCAAATCCCACATGGGACAACGCTTTAAGTGATCGAAAAAATTTTGTTTTGAGTCTGGGTGTTCTATGTGTCCGATTAATGTGTGTTTGTAAAGTCCCCCGCGACACAGGATATAAATTCCTAATGCAGGAGTTGTCTTTAAAAAAGTACAAAGTTCAGGCATTGATTAAAACCCCAATTATTTATTGGAGCTTTATAGATGTCACGTAATATTTCGTTATTTGTTAACGTCTGACGTGTTTCAGATGGGCCCAATGTGAAGGTGTGCAAAGCGGGTAGTAGAGAATGTGTAAAAAAAGCTCAGAGTAAGTCGGCCATCTGTATCTTCTTCAACAACCATTCGAATTGTCAATTTAGGACGGTTTTTTACTTTATTGACAAATAAAGATTAAAATAAATGTTTAAATTATATAAGAGAACATTGACATTCCCCTCTATTTTAAATAACCATTTACATGCTTAAATTACAAATACTTTTGTAGGCAACCTTCTTGTGAAATTGTTTGTGTAAATCTATCGATTTCCGTAAATTTCAACAAAACACTATTAATTACTTAGGTTACGGTAATTGTCTGTACGCAATGTAAACTTATATATTACAAATTGCTGTTACTGTTTTTAATGTCTATGAATTTATTTCTAAAAGTCTAATACGCAATCAACTGCCTCGGTGGCGCAGTAGTAGCCTATGCGACTGCTATACTTAAGATCTCGGGTTCGATTCTCGGGTCGGACCAAATGCGAGTATCATCTGCGATTTTTTTTTGGATCTTGGGTGTTTTTTTATATAAAAAAATGTGTGTATTTACAAAAAAAGTATATATGTATTCATATCAGTTTTCGAGTACCCATAAGACAAGCTCTGCTTGGTTTGGGACTAGATGGCGTTGTGTGTTAGATGTTCGAAATATTTATTTATGTTACTATTTATAAACATAAATATTTAAGTAATGCTAATAATTGACATGGTGAGCTTAGTCGACTGGCCAGTCTGACCGACTGTTTTAGTGGTTAATGATCCTGGCCGTTAAGCAAAAGGTCGTGGATTCGATTCCTGCCTAGAAATGTTTGTGTTTGCTTGCTTAAACGTGGTATAATCCACTTGTTCCACCTAATCTTCGTATTCATAAAACATAAAATCGAATGTTCAGCATAGGTTCCCACCTGTTCCTGAGCTATTTCACCCACTCACACTTTGCAACGTATATCACCATCTGGATTCATAGAAAGCGAGACAGCGCTATACAATAGATACCTTATTGATCCGTCTTTCTTGCTCACTCGCAGTACAGGCCGTATCCTTATCAGATTTGCGCAGGAGAGCATGGTCACACAACAGATACCAGACAGAAGACCAAATTCGTGCAATGGGTGCATTAAAGGTTTAACTATACAGTCGTACATACATTTCGAGACTTTAGCCGAATTATGATTATATTATTCTAGTTTCATTTAATAGTAGTTATACATATTGTCAGTGTCGGCATTTCACGCTATAAGATAAATAAATATCACAAACAACACTTCATAGTTTGCTAATGCATGCCTAATCCTAATCATTTAAGTAATATGATGCTCTAACGATCACATTTATGAAATCCTAATAACTATATTAGAATTTAAGATCAGGAACAGGCAGATTGAGATTGTATCAAGTAATAGTTTGTGAATGAGATTAGGAAGGTTATGTGCATTAGGTATTTGGATTAGGTATTGCTTAAGATTAGGAATATTTGTTCCTAATACCTGATTTACCTAGTACGACCCATCTGTAAGCAGAACACCAATGAAGAATGTTACAAAAGCGGGGGTAAATTATTACGTTACGGGCAATAGTCGGATTACCATAGTACAGGCTCTGCCTAGTTTGGGATAAGACTGCTGAATGTGAGATTTGCCATAAAATCGGCCAAGTGCGAGTCGGACTCACGCAGAAAAGGATCCGTACCATTATCATCTATACATTTCAAGCGTCTACCTGTTGCCGTTTTCAATAACGAACCGATTTATGGGCACCCCCTTAAATACTTATTATATTCTGTTTTTAGTATTTGCTGTTATAGCAGCAACAGAAATACATCATATATGAAAATATCAACCGTCTAAATATCACGGTTCATGAGATACAGCCTGCTGACAGACAGATGGACAGACGAACAACGAAGTGTTAGTAATAGAATAGGGACCCGTTTTACCTTTTGGGTACGGCACCCTAAAAAGAAAGTTTTGGTTTTTAATGAAAATGTTTTTTTACATAGTGGAACTAGTAACTATCGTAATTCAATCTTGGCTGAATAGTATGAACCCAAACAAAGTCAATGACACGGAGTCTTTAGGAGAAACCTTCAATGTATCAGCTCGATGCGAATGACTGCCAGCTTGTATATCTATAGAGTATGAGGCAGAAACATCACAGGCTGACTACGACTGGCAAGCCATATATAGAGTATATAATTTAAACATCACGGAAGATTTCGAAGAGTAAGTACTATACATAGATTTTACTAAACAAATGATAAACAAAAATATTTATACTAATCCTCCGACAAATTCACAAGTTTGAAACTACCTACACATTTTAATACTAAAGCCATGAAAATCAGTTGCCGCGACAAATTTACCATTATCGAAACGATATTATTAAAAACCTAACAGAGGACGGCCATTGCCACAACATAATATAATGAACAATTTCACAATGGCACCACTGATGTATTTTTTAATCACTAGTTCCACTTTAAACGGATTTAAAAATAATGGAACTAGGTCATTTAATAATGTTAAGCCAACTTCATTTCCCTAAGTTAATAAAGTCGGCTCTAATCTAAATACTATACACAATTTGTATTTATCTAATAGTTAGTAAGTCGCGTTAAAATAATGTAGCTAGGACAAAATTCTTCCATGTTATAATAATTTGTACTGTTTGCATTAGTCTGTAGGTAAACAGGCTTAAATGAATAATCGACTCTTATGGACAAAAAGATTTTTAAAAAGTATAATTTTGCTTTCACACACGAGTGATTTAAAGTTAACGAACTCACAAAGATAATCCTTTCGGTCAATACCTTGTGCAAAATGCTGTAAATTAAATGTTATGTTCAATTACTTTCTTTGCTGAACCGGAATTTTAATATCCACCAAATTACAGACAAAGTTCTTATCTACATATTTATTTAAATGTACTGCAACATACCTATGCAACGAAGAATAAAAGAAGGCCTAAAGTTTGATGTCAAATATCTTATTCAGGTTTTTAAATGTGGGTTAGGCGCTTTGTATGCGGTATTGTATTCTACCTATATAATTTAAGTTAAAAAACAGTGCCTTATTTAAAATCATGTCTAGTTTAGAAATAGGTATCTGACGGACGCAATGCGTTACGTAGTATTTTGTAAAGTTGACTTATTTGTATAAATATTTAAATAATAGATATTTCTTGGCCAATAACAATAAGCATGATGACAGATGTAACCAAGAACCACTAAATTATGCATTTATCTGATGCAATGGGGTTCAAAGAGTATAAAAATTGTATTTATTTACACATTTCGAGCGATATTAATAGTTAATTAATAAAAATAACACTACAAAATACAGCAATTCGCCATTTTAAGGAAGCCCAGTTCATATCAACCCGTCGTTCAGAGTTATACGAACAAAAGGACTTCCTCGCCAACTGCGGTGGTTTACTTGGCCTGTTTCTGGGCTTCTCTGTCCTCAGCGTCGTTGAAATAATATATTTATTAACTCTAAGGTACTCTAGGTTATCTTTTTATATTATAGTACATATGTACTTAAAAATTTTGTTCAATTTAAAATAAGTCTGTCTTTAGAGGACTTATTAATTTACGGACAAAATAAATAGTATGGAATATTAATTAAAACAATTTTAGGGCGATTTTTTTATGGAATCGCGGGAATACGAGCAGACGTAGCGCCTGATGGTAAGCGATTTTCTCCGCACATGGAACACCAGAGGCGTTACAAGTGAGTTGCCGGCCTTTGAAGCTTGGGGAGCAGGATGGGGAAGGGTTGGGCTATGGGCTTCCTCAGGAGGCGGTGTGCCTGGCCACCAGGGGAGTCTCTCTGGTGGTCGGGCGCATCGAGGCGCTGGGCTTGCGGGTGTCCCTGGGTAAGACGGAGGCCCTGCTCTTCCATGGGTCACGTCGCGGGCCGCCCCCCGGCACCTCCATAGTGGTCAACTCGGTCCTCGTGCCGGTTCGGGCCCAGATAAAGTATCTGGGCCTGATCCGCGACGGTCGGTGGTTCTTCGAAAAGCACTTCCGGCAGCTTGGTCCGAAGCTGTTCGGCGCTGCCTCTGCCCTTGGGCGACTTTTGCCTGATCTGGGTGGAGCCAGCGTCGCAACGAGAAACCTCTACACGGGGGTTGTCCGGTCGATGGCGCTGTACGGCGCACCGGTGTGGGTGTCGGCTCTGACCAGAATAAGGCGCGCCTCTGGCGCCCTCAGAGGGTATTGGCGGTCAGAGCCATACGCGGATACCGCACGGTGTCGATGTGCGCCTAGGCCGGTACACCCCCGTGGGATTTGGAGGCAGAAGTGCTCGCCGAAATTTATCGATGGGTGGCTGGATTCTGGGCGGAGGGCGAAAGCCACTGTCCTACGAAGAGGTACTCCTCCACTACGAAGAGGTACGCGAGTGGCGTGAAGCCGCCAGTCGAGCCACTATGGTTCGGTGGTCGACGCGGCTGGAGGCTTCACGTGCTGGCTTCGCCAACGTGAAGGCGCTCCAGCCGGTCATCCTCGGGTGGGCAGGTTTGTTGCAAGTTATCCTTCGCTTCGCAGTTGTGTTGTCTTGTGTAATTTGCTCTCATAGTCAGCTCTGCAGACACGTACGGTGTCCGTCCGGCACTGCGGACTATTTACTAATAAATATTTCTTGTAAATTAGCTGTAATTTCTACAGATGACACAAGTAAGAATTGCTACCTAATTTGCTAATTTTTTATTAATTTAATAACCCATTTAATTCCGATGATAGATTATGGTGTGTGCTCTGGCGTCGACAAAAGAAAATCGATCTGAAAAGAGCATGCATCGCCGACGGCAGTATCTACAAAGGGAAGCTGGCAGATTGAATTAAAAAGCATGACTTGACTCAACTCCACGATAAATTCACATTTATTGTCTTTTAAATTTTAAATGAGGCTTATACTTTTCATACTTAAATCATTACACTCACTTTTAATATTATTTAAGATAAGGACATAATTTAAATGTTTAAATGCAATTAGTAATAGATGTACATCACACCTTGTTTTATTTACACGGTACTTGGACCACTGGGTTTCTTCTTCGGAGCATAACCAATCCTGTTATGTATTTCTTCCATCTTGGTTCCTCCAGCCGAAGGTTTAGGTGGTATGTCTTCCTGCATTTCGTGCGTTGTGCTGGAATTGTTTCCTTGGTCTCGACGAAAATTTTCATATTCTTGTAAATCGTCGAGTTTCAAAACAATTTCTGTCAATGGCCTTCTGATCATTTTTGTTGAGTTACTGCAAAAAATTAAAAGGAATTTTAAAAATCGAATTATACTCCATCCCATTTATATCACAAAAAACTATCAGTGATCTCGGTTTTTCCAGAAAACAAACTGTAACGCAGTTCCAGTTAAATCTACTTATGATTTACGACTTATCCATAATAATATTATAAATTCGAAAGTATCTCTGTCTGTCTGGTACGCTTTCACGGTTAAACCGCTACAACGAATTCATTGAGATACATTGACATATCTCTATGTAGCAATCTATATAAATAGTACTTTACCGTGATAACGGCCACACGTCTGGCGGAGACGCGGGCATAAATTAGTACCTACTAATAATACCTATGCAAGTATATTTCCTAGAAGACAAACCGTGATTCGATAAGGAAAGGTAAAACGCACTCCAACTAAAATGAATTCACGAACTAAGAAGTATGTTAAATAAAAATATCATGCAATCCTGCTGTAATATCCATCAGAAATAATGATAAATTCAAAAATGAACAATTCTTACTCAATGAATAACAACAACAAATAGGTTTAAAGGTTCCATAGACTACGCTAGCAAAGACAAGCCTAAATATATATTCACGTAAAACAAATGACATTTATAACACTATTAGAATTTGTGGGTGGACCAAGAAACCGGTGGTTAGGGCTCCAAAGACAAGAACCTCTTCACAATACTAGCCGTGTCAAGAAGGCCTTCTGCATCAGACCTTGATCCAGCCATCTAACGTGAGCTTCTTGAGGTATTGGTCCAGGCTCTTGGCTATCAATCCGTGAACAGACACAACTATCGGAACAATGATCACCGAATCTACATTCCACATATCGACAATCTCGTGAGATAAATCCAAATATTTCATTTGTTTTTCTTTTTCAACTTTCACGAGATTCTCGTCATGAGAAACGGCAATGTCGACAATCATTGCGCGGCGCTCTAATCGATCTATCACCACAATGTCAGGCTTATTGGCAACAATAGTCCTGTCTGTGATAAAAATTAATATATTATTATTATTGTTATTATTTTAATATTTTCAGACATTTTTAACACACAACGTCATCTAGTGCCAAACCATGCAGAGCTTATACTATGTATACTAGACAACTGATAATATTACATATATATACTTTTTTTGTAAATACACACATATTATACATAGAAAACACCCAGACTTCGAAACAAATATTTGCAGATCATATAAATATTTGGTCCGACCCAGGATTCGAACCCAAGACCTCATGGATAGCAGTCGCGTATATTTAACGCGTGTAATTAAACGTATACTATCACTTTCGGGGTATCTATCGTGCTAATTCATTATGTCTTATAACCATCCATATAATATTACAATGGATTATCAACCTAGATATACCGTAAGCGACAATATAAGTGACCCAAGATAAAAAGATGAGCTAACCAACTTTTTTTAACCACGATTACGGGATTAGAAAAAGGTGCTGGCCATGGACAAAAAGCGAATTCTTAAGATTAATAATTGAAAAATGTTTAAACATTAGGCTGTATCATATAAGCAAATAAAAACACTGACGATGACATCGAGTTGTAAGCGCGAAAAATATTAGTTTTAATTTAGTTTAACTCATACAAAAAAAAAGGATTATAGGATAATTAATTAAGTTGTATATGCTGTTTTTTTGTTTTTAAAATGTCTATAATAGCATACGGTACTACTTTTATGCGTGCGGACTTTACTTGTAAATAATAATTACACTATTGATATTTTCGTATGTGATTTTTATACCTTTTTGTTTTTTTTTCAGTTGTTTTGTCTTATACTTGTTCATTGTTAAGTTAATAAAATTTAATTGAGAAGGAAAGTTACGTTATAAAGTACCCACATCAATTTTTTTGCGGTAATTCCTACGTCAGTACCTACATATTCTTAGCTATGGCAAAACCTTCTAATTCAAGTTTTGTAGGGTATATTGACAACAATTAAGTCAGTTATTTAAATATCTGTTACAAAAATTACCTTATTATGATACTTATAAACCAAGTTTTAATTCTTTTAAATATATTAATGTCTTCTAAAATTATATAGCTAAAGGAATTGTTTGTTTTTATGTGTAGTTGAACGCAATATTCTCAGAAACCGATTTGAAAAATTCTATCAGTGTTAGATAGCCCATTTATCTAGGAAGGTTATATATCAAATGGCAATATTTCAAAAATGTTGCAAAAACATGTAATAGTTATTTCTTACGAGAGCTTCCATCGCGTACACTGCGGGTTAAAGTTTCTCAAAAATAATGCATAATATAAGTGTTCTTATTTTAAAGTTCTAAAATAAAGTCCGCTACAGTATACACTCTGAAACGCACTTCCAGCCGAAATCAAAATGTCCACAAATCGCCTTACCTTTAAGAAAAAATTGAGCAAACTACTTCATAGCGAATTAGCAGTACAACCACAACGCTATAGTGCGTTTCAAAGAATAGTTCCTTTGCTGCCATGGCAGTAACGCAAACAAATATTACTTTTATTACTAGATTACCTTACATTACATTAAGGGAGATATTTTTAAGTTCGATTGACACAATACAAACTTTTAACATTTCCCTGAAGAATGTATTCATCTATATTACTTTGTTTTCTTACTGTGCCAACATGACGGCAAAGGAACTATTTGATGAAACGCATTATATATTTTTAAACCCCGACTCAAAAAGAGGGGTGTCTTTTCTAAAAGTTGATTGCGAATTGAAGCGGAAGATTTCGGTATTATTATACATACATGTAAGAGTGATAGCGGGAACAATTGCAGCTGTCGTAATATTCGTAAGGCAACTGAGATAAAATATTTAGGTGTAGTGATCGATAACAGACTCTCTTGGTACCCTCACTTGGAGCAAGTTGCAGCCCGAATTAGGAAGCTAAGCTGGTTATTTAAAACTTTAAAACATGTGGTGCCATTGTTCAAAGCAAACAGCGGAAGCCCGTCCGAGAATCTACTTACACGGATATACCTTGCGTTGGTTCAGTATGGGGAGGTGCAGTAAAAACTAAATTCATAGACTTAGAACGAGCACAACGAGCACTCCTAAAAATAATGTATTTCAAAAAACATAGGTTTCCTACTGTGAGCCTGTATCAGATTAGTGCTCTATTGTCTGTCAGACAGTTGTATATAGTTCAGATGGCGTTAAGAAAACAAGTCTCTGCCTTATAAAGTGGGTACTGCAGCTAACTCTAAGAGAAGGAAGTGTAATGTTGCGGATATACCGATAACGAAACCCAAATTTGAAAGTGTAAAATATAACAGACGGGCAGCTCAACTGTACAACAAAATAAACAAACAGCTAAATATACACACAAAAACCTTTTATGATTCCAACGATTGTGATAGTTGATATTTTCAAAGGCGATGTGTTTCAGTTGCCGCTACAACAACAAATACTAAAAAAAAGAATAAAGTAAATATTTCCGGCTGCTACTATACAACAAACGTGGTTTTTTTGCTCGTTTTTGCTCGATATTGATAACGGCAACAGGTAAACGCTTGAAATGGTTATATTATGGTGATAATGATACAGGCTGCTTCCTGCGCGATTCCGAATCGCACTTGCCGATTTAGTAGATTGATTAAAGGCGTTTCCGACATTTGCGGAGTTACCATAAATAAAGTAGGAAAATGAAAACATGATTTCTAAACGTCATTTGTCGCTAACATAACTTCAGATATAGACTAAAATTAAAAATTTAAAAAACACCCTACGCAAGCAGTTAGTCAAGTAATCATAAGCCAAAAATGCTTTACATCATTGAAATCGGTCCATCCCTTTGATACCTCATTTACACTCGCGTACGAGTCGCGAGACGAGGCACGAGCCGAGGCACAAGGTGAGACTGTAAATAGACGCTCGCGGCTCGCCTCGCAGCGCTCGCGTCCGGAGCGGTATTTTGGACACGAGTCAAAGGACCTCGCAACAAACGCGAGCGTGGTGTTTACATTCGCGCTCTCGCTTCATTCGAGTTTTAACCTTGTGCTGCGCAGGTTGTGGCTTGCAAACTGCCGAAATGGAGTGGCACGAGGCAGAAACGTTCCAGTTTTTGGAACTATTCCAAAAAGAACCGATATTTTGAGATCCCAAACACAATCATCATAAAAATAACCAAAAAGTGAACAATGCTTGGGTAAGATTAAGTTAAGAAATGTGTAGACCTTCAACTGACTTAAAAAATATAAAAAATTCTCTCATGGCAACCTTTCGTCACCATCTGCGGCGCAAAAAACAATCGTTAAAATCCGGCGCAGGAGAAGATGAAGTTTGTGTGTGCAATTGATGATGAAGCATTGTGAAGATGTGGCTGTATTACGATACCATGGAAACATTTTTGGCATCTGTTTATAAGTGTCATACCACTATCAACAAATAGATACTAACGGAGTTCTATTGCGATGAACTGATAACAACCACCATCTTCTTGGTTTCCTTTTCTTTTTTATTTTCTTTTTATTTAAATTATTTGCATAGCAGTAGAAACTCAGTAAGCAAAGGCTTGTTGCCGCTAACACGTCGACGTCCTCCATTCTGGCTAGTTCGAACACAACTGAACTCATTACGAGAATGTGAACAGACCGCTCATTTACCATCAATCACGCGAGGCGCGAGCTATGATACGAGGCGAAGCACGAGACGAGGTACGAGGCGAGAGTGTAAATGTAGTATGATAAGTACGATGCCACTGACAGATACACACAGAGAGAGACATCCACGTCAAACTTATAACACTCCTCGTTTTGCGTCAGGGGCTAAAAATATATTTTATTCCATTGCTATATAAAAAAAATCAACACACGTAATTTTTATAGTATGACCAAGTTAATCAAAGTTAATTAAATAAATCAATTGTTTAGAAAGCTTACGTAAAATTTTAAAGTCTTCATTTATTTCATCACACTAGGTATTTTAAATACGAAAAAATAGTAATACATAACTACTTTTTTTATAATGCATTGTGCGTACAATAAATAAAATACATATTGTCTCACAATTGTAATAAAAAGTCACAATTATTGCTTGAAAAGTTTCTAAACGTAAATTTAAATATGTATACCTAAATCACGAACGCATTTTATTCCAAGCGGTTGGTAGTTCTGTTTAATTCATAGTGATGCACTGTTTATGACGTTATATGACGATAACTTTCTGTTGACATTTGTGATTAAACCATTTTGAGAGTTTATATCACAATGGAGAATACAATTTATAAAAAATAAGAATTTCTGTTGAGCAGAATACATCCCTCACAAGTGACTATAAACGTTAGTATTAACTTTAAGGATTACTGCTAGAAGTAAAAACGGTTATTGAAGTGCAAAGTCTATAAAATTTTGCAAAGTTTTTAAATATTATTGTATTACATCTTCATTTTATTATTATATCAACTTAATACAGAAATATTATGTATATTCAAGTACATTGGCGTAGCGAGGGGGGAGGGGGGTTAGCCCTCTGAGTTTGGTTAATGGCAGTTAAACAATAAAAATCATTAGTCTTTCACTTCATGTTATTGTATAAAAGCACCAACTTTGAGTATTACTTGTACATGTCACATTCCATATATGTTATTAGTATTACTGAATGGAAACCCAAGCGATTAATAGGCAACTCGAATCGTTGACTGCCAAGTTGTTTCAAATTGGCTAAACTCTAGCACTGCGTAGCCATGTGGCCTCGCTATGCATTCTATATATAAGAAGTGCTCCGAGAAATTGTTTTAACTGCGATGATTAACATCAATTACTTTATACCAAAATTAAATATAAAAATTATATAAGAAACAATATTAAAACTTTTATTTCAGTATCTATAGCTTATTTCATAAATATATTTATAATATGCATGTATAACATATATAAATCTTGTTTTAGAATACCTTTATCTATTGCTGAAAACTGCATTAAAATACATTGAGTAGTTTAAAAGACCTAAGCGAACAGAAACGGAAGCGACTTCGTTTTATACTAAGTAATGATGAACAGCAACGGTAAACAAAAGATTTCGAGTATAAGAACTGAATTTATTGTTGCCCATGAAAGTTTTACAAGGTTGTTCACTTCAATTCAGTTTAGTTCAGTCACAGTCATCGCACCGGTGTGAGCATAACTGCAAAGTTAACACAAACTTTTTGCTTCGAGAGGACCTCAGTATACATATGCTAGTATCATTGTGGTATACAAATATGTGAAATAATGTTCATTATAAGAAACGATTATAGTACATAAACTACATGCAGGTAATCATAAAGTAATCCCTCTTTTTTTATTCTTCTCTAAATATCTCACTTTTATCGATAGCGTAACTTTTGATTCCGTAGACGGCACATCACTTGTGATAGTAAAATTGTTTGTTTGAAGTGACGTTGCACAGTGTACACGTCAATTTTCATTTGCTTCAAACGCGGAATAAACTTTACGTGATATAATTACAAGTGGAAATACCTTTTTGAAGTGTAATAAACAAATATAACGTGAATACAACTTACCAAGATGCTGTACCTTGAGGATTATTTGGAAAGTAAGAGATTCTACGTTCTTCACTGATGATGTAATACTTTATGTCAATGTTGGTAGTCTTGAGGCGTGTGTCGATATTTTAAAAAATGACACATGGCGCGTATTTTAAAAGAAAGTGTATTTGAAATGTTAACATTTAAATATTATCGTTTATTCAACATTTAATTTCAGTGATCGAGCACCTGCCCCAGGAACTCAGAGACAGGTTTACCGAGTTGCGTGAAATGGATTTATCTGTTCAAAGTAAATATATATTTTCATCTTTTTTTGAAATAAAGAAATACTATATTTCTAATTTATTTTATTTTACAGATAACATGGATACATTGGATAAAAGAGTACGCACACTTTTCGGAGGTTGTCGTCGTGGTGAAATAAATACCGAGCAAGCTAATATTGAATTTTCGGATATAAGAAAGGGATATAATAGGACTATAGAAGAAGCTGATGAAAAAGTTCTTGTAGGTACCCAGATGTATGAATTGGTTGACAGATACTTGCGGCGATTGGGTATGTGACAGTCATAGTAACGTAACTACTTTGTTCTTTATTTGTTGAATTTTTTTTTTAACTATTTCTATAATCAACACAGATACAGAACTACATAAGTTCAAGTGCGAACTGGAGGCTGACAACAATGGGGTTACAGAGTTATTAGAGAAGCGTTCACTGGAATTAGATGTCAACACTAATCAAGGTCATCATAAAGAGAACACAAGCCATTATAAAGAAAACAGGTAAACTGCGTTCATGTAATAAGTTTCCTTATTTAGTCTAATTTCTCTAGTGATTGGGAAATAGACAATTCACTCAAAACTAACTAGGTTTACATTTCTGCCACCAAAGTTTAATTTTGCCTTGCCCTAATGGATTGTTTCAATCACTTTTTACTTCTTTGCTTGCTCTATTTACTTTTTTTTAGTTAAAAATGCTATAATGGTATTCATCATCTCATGCTCAGTCCATTCTAACCAACTTTTTAACAATCTTAGAAAAAGGAGGAAGTTCTCAATTCAACTGTTTATTTTTATACTAATTTAGTCAGAAATTTGGTCTGGGTGAACTGATTTTAATGATTCTTTGTTTATATGAAAGAAAGCTTGTGCTTCCCGTGTAATCCCATTTCAATTTGGTACAGTTCCGGAATTCTTTTATTTTGTTAAACTTTTTAATTATTGTTGTGGGGAATACCAGTATGCAATCTGCTCTTTCTTTATCAATGGAGCTTATTAAATATATATATGGAGCTTAATATCTTTGTCCCATTAGCTGCGTAGACTGGGCTGAAGAATTTTATCCAGAAGACAGTTATTATAAACATGTAATATAGTGTGTCACATCGCTGTTTAACATCTTAATACTATGTTACACAAATAATTAGAGGTATAATTTAATTATTGAGTTCTTGGGTTTGATTCCCCAGTTTGGATTAAATGTTTGTATGATCTGCAAATATTCAGAGCAAATAATATATGAAACAGTTTAGGGTTTGGGTGATTTCTGTAAAAATTATGTATGTATTTACAAAAAAAAAGTAACGATAAAGGCCAACGATAAGCTATACTAAAATGTAAAAAAACCAATGGAAGGCCATCAGGGGTGCGTAACTTTTTGATAGTTAGGTTACATATTATTGTGGACAATATAGTTTTAAGGGTATCTTGCCAACCAAAAAATAGACTTTTTATTTTGTTATAAATCGAATTAATCTGAAATAAAGTAGATTTTAATAAAGTAACGAAAATAATAATATTTTTTCTGAATATTGCTTGCCATAAAACTGTGTGTCCGGTGCATGGCAACAGGCTTGACCTACTTACATAAGGATTAAATTGGACTGTATATTGGGTCTCGATTGGGCCAAACTAAATTGGTTTTTATCAGGTAATTAAAATATTGGTGTGATCCCAGCAATTCTTTATTAAGTACAATTATTTAACACTGATATACATTACGAATATATATAACGTGTATTATTTAATCAAACAGTTTCTTAATCACACTGGTTCTCAACTAGTAGTGCTCAAATACAACTGCATCCAAAATGATACTGCTTATAATATACGGCCATGTGCCGGTTTCTAGAAAACTTTAATAGGAGTATCTTACATCCTTATGTTCTTATACCTTTACATATTAACAATTACCTTAACCTAATAATAATTAACATGAACTCAAGTATACAATAGACTTAAAAACTATTACAACTACTAAGGGTCCGCCGCCCGAATGTTGGCGATCCCATATATTATCTTAATATATATTATACGATATTCATCTTAATATTTTTTTGCGGGGAGAACGAGACGTTACGACAAATACAATAGATGGAAATAGATAATAGATAGACTGTGAACTCCACAGTTTCTTTTTAGGTACTGAAATTTTGCATTGCTTCTCATTGGCCGTACTTTAGGTATTTATATCAATATAATTGTTTACCCATAGTACTGCCAATCTGCTTCGTTTGGGTCTAGAACAGCGTTGTGTCAGCTGTCAAAAATATAATATATAAATTAATTTATTGGTGTCTTTCAATAATTAAAGCCACCAAAACTTAGTTTCATTGTTGACAGTGCTCTATCAATTTCGAACTCTTTAAAAAAAATTATAGGTCCACATTTCTAACTACAAAAATGTGATATACCTAGGTAATTATTCCTTTGCATTGTAGAATGCGCATGCGTGCTGAGAGGCGACGGGAAAGTTGGAACAATCGAGAATCTCGTGGACAAGTATCTGGCAATCTTTCAAGAACTGATTCTGCCATTCAGGTATTTTAAAAACTAAATGAAAAGCTATTTTAATACCTATTACTTTTTGTATATTTATTCATTGTAAACACATACGGAACAAAAAAAGGGTTACAAATAATATATATGTAGCAATCGGGGGTCCTTTTATCTTACAGACAATCTTTATAGGTACAGATCCCGCATTGGTAAAATATACATCCTGTGTCGCGGGGGAGTTTACAAACATACATGAAACGGACACAAAGAACACCTAGACTCCGAACGACAATTTGTGAATCACATAAAGTAAATCTATGAATGCATCTAAGGGACTTTATGGCATACAAACTTTTGTAATTCGTGTCATGTTATTTAAATCAGAAATGCTGAAGCCATTTTATATGTTGGGGTAACAGCCTCGTTGGTATAGATCTGTGAATCTAGCTGCCATAGTACTACTAGCTATACTTGGTTTGAAGCTAGATGGCGTTGTATGTCAGATGTGTCTGCCTTGGCAGCTAGTTTAGACATTGCAAAGGCCTTCGATCGGGTCTGGCACAAAGCGCTTCTTTCGAAGCTCTCTTCTTATGGGCTACCCGAGAAATTATTTGATTAGGTCACTAGCTTTCTAGCCTAAAGATCGTAGTCGACGGCGAATGCTCTGACTCCATGTCTGTGAATGCCGGTGTCCCGCAAGGCTGTGTGCTATCGCCTACTTTGTTCCTCCTCCATATCAATGACATGCTGCAAATTAGCGGCATTCATTGTTATGCAGATGACAGCACCGGCGATGCCCTTTACACCGGCCGCGCTGATATTTCTCGGGAAAACATTGATAGTCGAAACAAACTTGTGTCCGAAATTGAGACCTTGAAATAGATTTCAGACTGGGGTTGATTTAATTTAGTCCAAGTTAATCCTAAAAATACAAGTTTGCGCGGAGCGTACTCCTTCCTAAAAGGTCGGCGACGCACTTGTGATGCCTCTAGTGTTGCGGGTGTCCATGGGCGGCGGTAATCGCTTACCATCAGGCGAAGTCTGCTGGTTTGCCAACTATATCATAAAAATTACATATATTTTCTGTGTATAATATACGTGTATCTACAAAAAAAGTATGTATTTATTTATATCAGTTGTCTAGTGCCCATAATACAAGCTCTGCTTAGTTTTGGGACTAGATGGCGTTTTGCGTTATATGTCCGAAAAAAATTACAACTAGCTGTTGCCCGCGGCTCCACCCGCGTATATGTTGGTTATCGCGGCAAATAATAGCCTATGTGTTATTCTAATATATAAGCTATATTACTGTAAAATTTAATTAAAATCCATTCGGTAGTTTTTACGTCAAAAAGTAACAAATATCCATCTATACTTACAAAGTTTCGCGTTTATAATATTAGTAGGATAGTGAGAAATGACATAAATAACCATACACCAACCAGTCTGACCAAGCGTGGTTATAGTAGACCAAAACCTACTTTCTTCAATCAACAACCCATAATGTCCCACTGATGGGCTCGGGTCTCCTTTCTTAAAAAAGGCCTATTGTGTGGATTATTAAGACCTATGTGATGAATATTTTTTGTTTGCAGGCTGCTTTGGGCAGGGAGTCGTATTCTCTGGGTCATGCCGGCAGCGCTATAGCTGCAGCAGCCAGCCAGGCTATAGCCGCAACACAGCAGGTGAGTTAAAAAACCAATAGGGTAGTTGATACCTTGAGGCAAGTTAATTACTTTTTACTATCTGTCAAAAGTACTAAATAGTTTAGTTTTAGATTATTCAATTGAGCAATATATTCCAATGTTTATTTGATTAAAATTTATAAAATAAATGAAAAGCTATAATAATTATATTCGCCGAGATGTTTCGTAATATTCGTTTTGAGGAAGGAGACATAGGTTACAGACAATACGATACAGACAACTACCATATTATAAGGGTTCTATATGACTAATCATAATTATGTTATATCATAATTGTGTTTTTTTTTGTTATATACGTAAAAACTTTTTTTTTTTTCTTCTCATTCTTAAATACCCTGCACCAGCTTTGAATGAAACCTGTCCATCCAAAGGTTGCCTGGAAGAAATTGCAATGAGTAATAAGGCCGCCCTTTGTACATCACATTTTCATTTTTATCTTTTTTTTATAATTTATAGAATTGTATATTGTGTGTAAACCTTGGTGTACAAATAAAGTATTATCTATCTATCTATCTATGTTAGTTAAATTATTATAATAAGAAGATATTTTAGTATCTTACTTACTACAAGTGTTTTCATTTTAACAAGAATGCTAAAATCAAGGGAATTACTAGTGCCTAAATTCTTTTAATTATGAAAACTAAAAAAGGACATTTCAGGTATACTGTTTTATATTGCACAATCCTGTGTACATTGACAAATCTTCGCAAAACACATTTTATATAAAACGAACGACGAGAATTTAATTATTTATTTTCCCACTTATATAATGATGGAATATAAAGTAAATGAAATTAATTTAAATATCATAAAATCTGAAAGACGTGGCTAGTAATTTATTGTATTAAATATCTATCATCGTTCAAAGTTTGGTAGCATATAATCAATTCATCATAAGATGATGAATTGGCTGCTGTACAACGCATTATTAAAAAACTAAATCAACCATATTTTGATCAGCAGCAGAAATATATAAGCTACTCTTAATTGCTCTAGATGCAACATGGCCGTCGTACGGCTTCTCTGAAGGCATCTTATGAGGCCGTGCAAGGAGGGGATCTCGCACATCATGCAGCATTGCAGACACACCACACACATCATGACCATGGTAATAATACATACAATAAAACACTATTTTTATTCAATTCATTGCAATCCTTTTTATTCAATTTATATACAATCCCCTTTTATTCAATTCACTACAATCCTTTTTATTCAAATCAAATCAAATCAAATCAACAACCCATAATGTCCCACTGCTGGGCTCGGGTCTCCTCTCAGGAGAGGGTTAAAGCCATAACGTCCCCACGCTGGCCAAGTGCGGATTGGGGACTGGCAAGACAACGTTGTGGCTACGTAATCTTACCGTTGGACGTTTTTAAGCCGCCCGAAGGCCTCCAACTAAGCTTCACGACTGTTATCCTATGATAACAACCGGGACCGACTGCTTAACGTGACCTCCGAATCACGGAGACGCTCGTGGTAACATGCCACCAGCGGTCACCCATCCAGGTACTGACCGCGCCGTCGTTGCTTGCCCTCGCTGATTGTTTCTAATCACCGAGTGCAACTGGGCTATGAGCGCCTTTTTATTCATTTCAATTCATACAAATAATATTGATACACTTGATGACTTTTCGATAGATTTGGCTGTTTTTTGTATTTGTGATATTCGTTGATCAACTTTCTGTGAAAAAGAAATAGAAAAATTTAATCGAAGATTCGAAAAAAAGGACTATTACAAGAGACCGATTGATAGTTAATAGTAGTGTAGTTATGTAAGTAGTACTGTA
Source organism: Hyphantria cunea (assembly GCA_003709505.1). Taxonomy (NCBI): domain Eukaryota; kingdom Metazoa; phylum Arthropoda; class Insecta; order Lepidoptera; family Erebidae; genus Hyphantria; species Hyphantria cunea. The sequence goes on from PKRV01000125.1 coordinate 792,208, forward strand.
CTTAATAAATAATATGAGCTTTGGTACTTATCAGGACACGGTGTGGCAGCTGGTCACAGTCAAACCAACAATGCACACGGACATCATACAACTTCGCACGGCCACAACAATTCCTCTTCTTCATCTAACAAAAGGACAAAACAAAAGTGAGTTTATGCAGCTTCATGGCCATAATTGCAAATAAAAATATCTATCTACTTCTGATTTGTCTTAAACCTTTCAAAACAATGAAATTAATGGGTAAAAAGGCACTAAAAGCTTTTATTAAACTTCAATGAAGTCGTTTTTTGTTCTTGTACGCTTAGATTTTCCAAAATACGCAACGAAATTTGAATGCGGTTTTCACCGATAGAAAAATGGTACGAGAGGAAGGTTTATAAAAAACTGCTATCTGTAATATAAACATATTATAGTAGACGCCGGGTCGCTATAGTATAAATAAAGTCGCTTTTTGTACGCTTAGTTTTTCAAAAGAGTAAGATGACGGTTTATATGTACAAAAATGCATATTATATTAGGGGAAAACCGATAACTTCAAAGATTTTCTAACTAAGCTGAGGCCGGTTGCTTATTATATATAAACAAAAAAATGTATTTACTCTTTTCAGGAAAAGCAACAGTTACAGTTCTTCAACTGTGGCATCACACACACAAGCTGTTGCTTCAGCAGCTGCTAGCCGCTCGTCTTCTCCGACTGTCGCGTATGTATTAACGTTACTGAACAGATCTCAAAATGTTGTGTACGCAAAATTATTTTATTTGTTTTACCTACCTAATAAAGGCTAGGAAGGTGAAATGTTTTTGATTTTTCACTTTTAGCATTAACATATTTGTATTTCACAACAATAACAACTTTTGCGTGCGGGTATACCGACACTATCTAAACGAATAGACTGTACTCTTGGATGGATTTTTCTAACTCTAGAATATGACTCTCTATATGACCTGGCGTGTAAAGTATTGTCTGACTTTAATTTAAGAAATTTCTTTTTAATATAGGCTTTTTAATCTATATATATAACATATATATATAGAGGCGCTCATAGCCCAGTTGCACTCGGTGATTAGAAACAATCAGCGAGGGCAAGCAACGACGGCGCGGTCAGTACCTGGATGGGTGACCGCTGGTGGCATGTTACCATGAGCGTCTCCGTGATTCGGAGGTCACGTTAAGCAGTCGGTCCCGGTTGTTATCATAGGATAACAGTCGTGAAGCTTAGTTGGAGGCCTTCGGGCGGCTTAAAAACGTCCAACGGTAAGATTACGTAGCCACAACGTTGTCTTGCCAGTCCCCAATCCGCACTTGGCCAGCGTGGGGACGTTATGGCCTTAACCCTCTCCTGAGAGGAGACCCGAGCCCAGCAGTGGGACATTATGGGTTGTTGATTTGATTTGAAATATATTTTAACCGACGTCAAAAAAGGTTACCTCATAATAATTCTGAAATTTGACCTTGTCAAGCAAGTCGATTATAAATAAATATATAGTTGCTTATAAAACTATTATTAAATTTTAGGGCTATTAACAACGTTGCCCCCAGCAATGTGGCAGTTGAAGAAACTGTGGAAGAAGAATGGACCTACGATCCAAACGAGCCTCGTTATTGCGTGTGTAACCAGGTATCATACGGCGACATGGTTGCTTGTGATAATCAAGATGTGAGTATACATTTACTTAAAGATATCTACTTCACGACCTAAATAATAAAAACCATTGTGATCACAACAAAACAACCATATTATGACCATATATAGTCCAAAACCATTAGATTAATCATATATCCTGTATATCAAAAATTCTTTATTAATGTGAATATGAAATTGAGAGCATTGAATTGGTATTAATATAAGAAATATTTTGGTGAATGTTTGGTTTTTGACTTCAACTAAATGCATAAGTATTATAATCTTATAAAAAAAATATGTATAGACTGCCTCTGCAGCCTAGTGTCCTTGAGGTCTCGAGTTCGATTCCTGGGTCAGACCAAATACTTACATGATCAGCAAATATTTATTTCGATGTACCTAAAAAACTGTATAAGTATTCCGTAATTTATTCTAGCTGTCATAGTACCATCTCTGCTTAGTTTAAAGCTAGATGGCGTTGTTTGTCAGATGTCTAAAATATTTATTTATTTATATTGTTGTTTTTAACAAACTTGTATGCTACATGTTCAATATGTTAACTTGCAGTGCCCATACGAGTGGTTCCACTACCCATGTGTGGGCATCACAGCCCCACCGAAAGGCAAGTGGTACTGTCCGCAGTGCCAGACCAACATGCGTCGCAATCGCGCTCACAGGAAAAACTGAACATAATTGAGTAGATGACTGTATCGTAAATAAATACCAATGTCTCCTTCATTAAAACAAATATTACAAAACATGACGGCAAATATACTTATTGCAGCATTTTATGTCTAAAACTAATATTGATCAAATAAAAATTGAAATACATTGCTCAATTGAGTAGTCTAAAACTATGACGTCACAAGTTTGTATTAAGAACATTTTTCATACAAAGTTATCTTTTTGACAGATGATAAAAAGTAACTAATTTTACTAAGGTGTCATCTACCCTATTGTCTTGCATTTTCCAATGACTTGTATTGTCATGTATTACACATAATGTATATGTTTAATCGTGTAAACTTTTTGAAATAAATATTTCATTCCTGTATTTTGTTTTTCAACAGTGGAAGTTTAATGCCTATTAGATTTCCCTACTTAGAAAATAGCTATACTTAGAAAATATGCTTTGACTATACAAACTTGAGTCTTAGCTAGTTCTGCTAGTAGTAAAAGAGAAGTAGCAACTTCCATAGAATATACATTGTAACCTTATACAGAATTAAGAAGTACAGCTTGCAATAAAATGTAATTGTGTAGCAATATGTAATGGATGGTTATGAGATTTTTACTGTTCATTGGGTGAGCCATCCTAACTATTTTTATATAAAGTATTTGTCATATTTTTAGAACTTAGCTAAAATAATTTGAAATCTTCTCATAAAAACTTAAAGCCGCAACAACAAAACATCTTTTTACGTTTTCTAAACTTATCATAAGCGAAATCTACTTAGTTCTAGAACTAGATGGCGTTGTGTGTCAGGTGTCCGAAAATATTTTTATTTTATTACTGGCTTTTCACCACGGCTCCGCCTGTGTTTATTCTGCCTCCGCCTCGGTTGTCGCGGAAAAAGCATATATCCTTTCTCAAGAATCAAAGTGTGTCTATAACGAATTTAATTCAAATCGGTGCAGCAGTTTAGCCGTGCAAACGTAACAGATGGAGTTTCATTCGAATTTATATTATTATGTATGGATAAAATTTAATATATATAGAAACGTTTAAATATATGTTACGATATTAATAGAGCTTATTCGTAGCAATTACTAGTACTAGTCGCAGAACAACATTTTATTGGCCACTCCAGACTACTGGCGAAGTTACTCGACGAAGTACCTATTCGGGCAAGTTGACCGCAGTCCGAAGTATGTACGTCGAGTCACACGCGTTCGAAGAACACATTCACGTTACTTCAAATTGTTTGACTCGGGCGTAAAACTGATAACAAATGGAAGTTACTCGGTGTTCCACGGCAGGGTGATGTTGGCGGTTTCCTTGCACATCTCCAACGCCTTCAACACTCTGCCCAAGAATTGTATTCGGGAGGCACTGAACTACCATCGGGTGCCTCCCTACCTCTGCTGGACGGATCTCTGCCCTGGGACCTGGAGGCAAAAGTCCTCGCGTCATTTCATTGGTGGCGTGAGGACGCGCGGGCCCGTGGCGAGGAAGTGAGGCAGCGAGTTATCGAGCTGCGTCGGTCACAGCTACGTGAGATCCTGGTGGCGGAATGGCGGGACAGGCTGTCAAGCCCTTTCGCCGGCCTCGTCACCATCGAGACCATCCGGCCAGTGCTCGACCTGTGGCTCGGGAGAAGACACAGCTCCATCTCATTCCGAATAACACAGGTCCTCTCGGGTCATGACTGCTTCGGGAGGTTCCTGTGTCGCATAGGCAGGGAGCCGGACGATCGGTGTCACCACTGCGTTGACTGTCGGGAGGACTCCGCATGCATAAAAGGAATTGTACTGTATGCTACTAGATAATATAAAAGCAAGTCTAATGTTTCAATATTTTTCAATTAATAATCTTAACAAATTAGCTTATGTCCACGGCCAGCAACTTTTTTTAACTACGATTACGTGGTTAAAAAATGTTAGATCATCTTGTCATCTTGGGTCATTTATATTGTCGCATTCGGTACATCTGGGTAAATAAATCCATTGTAATAATATTGGGTGGATGGTTTTATAACCATCCATCCAATATTATTACAATGCTACTAATTGATTATGCCATTATTGGCATAATCAATTAGTGCGATAGATATACTGAAAGTAACAGTTTACGTTTAATTACAAAGACTGAATCTTTGTTTTTTTAAATTACGTAATTTAATTACAACTTTAAAAATACGTGATTAAAAAAATAAAGTAATACTAATGTCTCCCTCTTCACTTTTTATGACTATAAATTTACCTACAAATAACTTACCCATATTTCCAGGCTATTAGAAATACGAACTCCTGGCAGCACTCTTCCCGAACATTCTTTGTGATAGGTATACTACTATACTACTACATTATTATTAATAAAATTACTATTAACTTAAAAAAATATAGTTTTGTGTGTTAAATATCAATATATCAACTATTCTAAACAAACTAAACACAATCTTCCAAGCAGTATGTGTTGGCATAATCAAAGCAGCGCAAGCAGTTGCAGTAAAAGATGTGAGAGACTCATACATCAGAATTGTCACTGACAGTGCATCTGTTCTTCAAGCTCTGCAAAACAACAAGATGACCTCTGCCCTCATCAAGGAATGTCACGACAATCACCATTCCATTGAAATCACAAACAAAATTACCCTGCAATAGATAAAAGGGCGTAGTAACTCAATGGGTAATGATGCTACAGACGAATTGGCCAAAAAGAATCAAAAACGACACCTTGTGGACTGGTACCACTACTGCCCTTTTTTTACGTGTGTAACCCCCTCGGGCCTTCACCCCATCGGGGCTTGCGGCGAGGCGGTGTGTCTGAATCGAACTGACGAAAACCACACGGTGCGCCACTCTTCGCCTCCCTCCCAGCGCCTGCCCGCACTGAAGCGGGCACCGTCAGATGGTATTAACTCTCAATTTAGGCGACGTACGGCACACGCGTAACGTCGCCTCCTCGCGGCTGGCCTGTGAAGCGGATGGAAGGGGAAACTCGTTCCACCCATCCGCGGCCATACTCAGGGCGGCATGAAGCACTAGTAGGCGCGCCTCCGGTGACTGCAGTGAGGGCCCGACGCTGCGGCGCCCAAGCGGGGCACACCACCAGCGTGTGCTGGGCCGAGTCCTCACTGCAGTAACCACTACTGCCCTTGCCCTAAGCCCGAGTGAAAACATGTCTGTGCGCCAACACTGAACAAAAACATAGAATAGAACGTAGAAACAACAAAGGATGCAGGCAAACAAAGAGTGCAGTTCTGGTGGCATTAAAAAGACTAGCCCACAACCTGATTAGACTGAAAAGGAATGATCTCAGGAAGGTCATAGGTATCCTGATCGGACATTGTCCCCTAAACAAGCACCTATTTACTATAGGCGCAACAGGCAACCCTCTGTGCAAGGGATGCATGGGGGCAGAAGAAACGCCGCAGCACGTTCTCGCAGAATGTTAATTGTGGCAGATCAACGGGCAGACATCTTCCAATCGACATCGCTCCCGGAAACATGTAGTGACCTGAAAAGGCTGCTGCGCTTTTGGGATGATTGGAGTAAGTAAGTAATAGATGACAAATCTACGTACAACGGCCCAATCAAGAGGCTAAGTAAAGAAATGACCCAGAAAATCAAACAAACAAAGAAACTGCCTGCATCGAATTCATGTATTTTATTTTGTTCAATATTGTTCTCATGTACGATGACGATTGTTTTTTAAATAAGAAATAAAAATCTTTTAATCAAAAGCTTTTACGACTTTTCTACCACGAAAGAGATTTTTTTATGTCTTTCAACACCATTCCACCATATTCTAGAACATTTCATTCCTTTTTCTTTATGAACTGAAATCAATGTTCGTTTACTTCGTATTAGTTCGGTCAACGGGACATGTTCAATCAGTCAACTAATTGAAACAGAAATTGTTCTAAGCCCAAGCTGTAACAAAAGAATCCCTTCCAGCATTTAAAGTATTTGTTTACCTGAGAAAATCAAAACATAATATCGGGGAATTTGATATTATACACCATGGCAGAAGCTAAAATGAAAGAAGTAAGTTTATTACTTAGCACTAGGTATTTCTAGAACATTTCTGGTTACTACATGTTTCACTTTTTATATTTATCAGCTACGCAGTGACATTGATGAGTTAAATGAATTATTGAAGCAAGCCAAAAGAAAAAAAGTACAGGATGTGCTGTCATTGGAAGCCAGGAAATTAGAAACTGAATGGATAAACTTGAAGGAAGCCAATGCCAAATCAATGGATGTTGAAGCATCTTCGGCTCCATCCACTACTGCAGCTCCTAAAAGATACCGGATAAAATTAAATGGATATGGTGGGTATATTTTTTTTATGTGATTTGTTATTCATGCTCATTCAAAGCTCCTCATGCCTCATAACCTAATTTTTTTCTAAGGATTCATTATCTTTCAGCATTTACTAAAATTATAAATGTTGATTTAGAAAAAAATAGTTTCTTCTTATTAATAAAGAGAGTTAGTAATTTTCAAATGAATTGTTTTTTTTTTCAGGCTGGGACCAATCTGACAAATACATTAAAATATTTGTAACTCTAAAAAATGTTCAGTCTCTACCAAAGGAACAAGTATACTGCACACTTACGGAAAAGTCTATGCAATTACATGTAGAAAATCTGGAAAACAAAGACTACACACTTCTCATTAACAAACTCTTAGAACCCATCAATGTTGGTGAGAGTCACTGGAAGACAAAGACAGGTAATTTTGCTATCAATATTATTTTTTTTATTAACTCTTGACATAAACAATTTTTTCTACATGAAGGTGTAATAAAAATTTTCCAATTAGAAGAAAACAAAAATAACATAAAGATATTATTTAAAGAAGTACTACTCGTGCGCAATAACTTGAGACCCGCGTGGAATTCGTCACCCCTCCCCTCATACCCGCGCACCTACCCTATGACGCCCGCAGTGTACAGGTGGCACCGCATTTTTTTGTCTAGTAGTCTCGTACTGGCTTACGTCACGTATCGACGCGCTCCCGAATTCGTTAATTGTTGTTAGTTTTGTTGTAATAATCCGTGTTAAGTTTAGTTATTGTTCCTGTTAAGTTTTTTTGCTGTTAAAGTTCCTGTTACATTTTTTTGACTTTTTTGTTGTTATAGTAGGTCAAACAACGAGTAGCCGATAAAAATGTGAACCAGCTAGAAAGAGATATTGAAAAATTAACACGGGATGCTATTAATAGTATTAATGAGAGTGACTGGAGAAAGGAAGTGAACCATGTCGACAGGCTTAGAAAAAAATACTGGGAAGATGATCACCTGCAAGACGAAATTGAGGCCCAATTAATTATTAACTTGCAGTCTGACACCAGCTCAGACAGCGAAAGTGAGAGCGAATCTCAACAACTACCAGGGGGAATAGATATACTTAGTAGTGATGAGGATTAAATTATTTTTTAATTAATTTGATTCATTAAATACTTACTCATAAACATATTTTTTTATTTAATATAATACGTATCGGCTGTAATTTTTAGTGATACATAATAAAGTATCATAATATTGTAATTCATTTTACGATAGAATTTTATGTAAACGTCGTAGATCCCGCCGCGGGAAGCTATTTAGTTCTATTTTTTGTTCGAACTGTACATGTCAGTGACGTCACCGCACTCAGGTCTCAACTTATCGCGCACGGGTAGTATATATTTATAACAGAATATGTTTCTGTTATATTACAAGGCAATTTAAATATTGTTTTATGGAAAGGCTATTTTAATTTAAAAGGAATTTTACATTTTCTTACTTATTAGATATGGTGGTGATATTCCTTGCAAAATCTCGTCCTAATGTGAAATGGTCCCATATGACTGAACTGGAGAAGAAAGTTGATGATCAGCGCACTAACCGCTTCAAACCATCAGATGATGTAGAAAAAAGCAAAGATCCACAGGAATCCATCATGAGTCTCATGAAGAATATGTAAGTGGTCAAAAGATTTCATGAATTTTAGTTTTATCTAACTATGGCAAGCAAAAAAGAAGGGCAATAGTTTTGGTAGTCTAAGTATGTCTGTAACATACTACCACTATTGCATCTAACTTACTGAACCAATTTAGATGGATGAGGTGTCAATAGATTTGTAATGGCCTTAATTGACACTCCTATACATATAATTTTTATTAAAAGACTTTAGATTAAAGGAGTTTCAACTTTTTCTTTTAGTTTGTTGCTGATTTGGATCATTTATCAAACTGCTGGCCAGTTTTAAATTATAATTAATTTTTCATGATGCAAGGAAAGTTTTTGTGTTAGAAATCTGAAAATTAAAAAAAGGTGTTTGTGTCAGCTCCGATAACCAACTGGAACAATGAGTAGATTTAAATTCAGTTTGATAATGCTCTATTTTACTCCCGATAAACTTAGTCATGTCATAAATATTGTTCCAAAGAAAAACAAAACATTATTGTATGTAATATTTATTATTATAAACTGTGTTAGTTTAATATATTAATATAAAACCATTAAAAATATGTAAAGATTATTTGTCTCCATTGACTGCAATACAGTCCTTTATAATTGCAACTAGGAGAGGAGGGCAGTTATCAATAGCAGCATATACTCTTTTAAAGGGAAAAACCCAATCATTAAAAAAAAAGATTGGGTGGATCGAGCTTTATGAGCCGGCGCGGAGTCTTGCTGAAAGAACCTTTCTTGGTTATAGAACATACTGTTGTTAAGGGGCTTAACTACCTTTTTAAAATGCTATCTTGATACACTTGCGCCTATGTTTTGATAGCTTTTCACAAAGTTGGATAATGCCCATGTTGTACTCTGTTGACTAATTGGGAAGCTTCTTTAGAGCTTTCAGCATAAATATGGTCATTTGTTTGTTAAAATATTGCTTATTTGAAAAATATTGTCATCAGTAAACAAAATTTTTCTGTGACCTCCCTTTGCGTACTGCTTTAGTAGTTGTTTTAGTTTTATCACAATTTTCTTTTCTTAAAATATAAGTTAAGAAATGACCAGTGTGTCTCTTATAGGCTGCAAGTCAGTCATCTTTCAAAATACGCTATAAGGTTCTAAGTGCTATCTTCATCTCCCTAGGTATAATCTTTTGCTTCCAGACAGGATTTCTTCGAATTGTTTCCCTTACTGTTTTGATCACCTTTTTCATACTAACACTACATGGACGACCAGGTATTTTGTGTCACAAACAGAGGAGGTTTCATTGTACCTATCAAAAGCCCAGTATAAAAACATTTGACTAATGTCAAGCTTATGGAGGATATTAAAAAGTGTATTTGGCTCCATATCCACTTCATGTATTGCAATCACAGCGATTCAGTTCTCTTTATCACCGCACTCCATTTTAATATTACAAAATATTTTACAATATATTGGCGCAAGAATAAGAAAACACATCATATAAAAATAACAGATTCTAAATTTAAATGTAGTATGTTTATTTTTAATTGTAACAGTATTTATGGCCAGACCAAAGTTTATTTTCACAGATGTTATTTATTAATGTATGTCTTCCAGGTATGAAACAGGTGATGATGAAATGAAGAGAATGATTTCCAAGGCTTGGTATGAAGGACAACATAAGAAGAAAACTGATACCTTAGATCTTTAAAATACTTCAGAATAAGAAGAGAAAAAGTAATTTAAGTATAATAAATCACATTTTTTTACACTTTAGTTTTAATTCTTGTTTGCGTTTGAAATCTTATTTAAAAATAATATATATCTTATAGCAGTTAGTTCTTTACAAGCAATGTCATAATTTTATCAAATTTGGAACCCTTATATTTATACACAAAATTAATAGATAGGCCATAGGTGGCGGAGATCCCATCAGGTTCTTTTCGGGTTTTACAAACGCTATACAGAACAGTTAAACAGTTAATCTTTAAGCTATTCTGGGGCTCAACCAGTTGAGTGTTTGGTCGTTCTTATGTCCGAAAATTTTGTACCCTACTGCTCAGCTCAGCATCATAGCATCAGTACAATTGAGCAAACTTAAATAGTGAAGTAGCCCACTGCTCAAGTTCACCCCAAAATATTCGGACATAAAACGATGAACTACTCGACTGGTTCAGCAAAAATAGTTGCTGCAGAGTTAAAACAGTGATTGTCGGTGAGTTCAATCACAGCTGACTGGCTGCAAGCTGGCTGCACTGCGCAATTGTTTCATTCGTCTACCTGTACCTAACCTAAACTGTTTTTTGTGCGGTAGTCCCATGTCGGTCTCGTACGGCTTAAAACCGTACGCCACCTCGGGTACCAGGAGCCTGGGAAAAAGGAAATCGCTGGAAGCCTTTTTTTTTACGTGTGGAAAACCCCTCGGGCCTTCATCCCCCCGGGGTTTGCGGCGGGGCGGTGTGTCGGAATCGAATCGTCTAAAACCACACGGTGTGCCACTATGCACCTGAGACGGGAGGAATCTGGGAACCGCTTTCTTACGCCATCCAGACCCCTCCCAGCGCTTGCTCGCACTGACGCGGGCACCGTTTGCTATTAAAAACTGAAATTAGGCGACGTACGGCACACGCGTAACGTCGCCCCCTCGCGGCTGACCTGAAGCGGATGGAGGGGAAAACCCGTCCCGCCCATCCGCGACCACACTCAGGGCGGCGTGAGGCGCTAATAGGCGCGCCTCCGCCGTTCGGTTCGCCGGCAGCGGATCGGGTCCGAGTGGAGATCGTCCTCCCGGGCCTTCTCCGCCGCCTCCTTCTGCGAGATGACTTCCTCGCAGAAGGTCGCGACAGCAGTAAAACTGCTCTCGCCACCGGCCATGGAGCGAACGACGGCCGGTAGCGAGAGATCTCATCCGATGACTGCAGTGAGGGCCCGACGCTGCGGCGCCCAAGCGGCCGAGTCCTCACTGCAGTCGCAGTGGTGGCAGGCGGGACTCAATTCCCTCCTGGCGACTAAGTGCAGGTACTTCCCGAAGAAACAGTGCCCGGAAAGCACCTGCGTCAGTCGGAAGGAAAGGGTTCCGTGCTGCCGCTCTGCCCACTCGAGGATGACCGGCTGGAGAGCCTCCACGGTGACGAAGCCAGTATGTGAAGCCTCCAACCACGAAGACCAACGAGCCATCGTGGCTCGACGGGCGGCTTCATGCCACCAGTGTACCTCTTCGGGCGGAGGGCGAACGCCACTCTCCGCCCGGAATTCAGCCACCCGTCGATAAAATTCGGCGAGCACTTCCGCCTCCAAATCCCACGGAGGTGTACCGGCGAAGGCACACGCCGCCTCGGTCGACACCGTGCGGTATCCGCGTATGGCTCTGACCGCCAAATACGCTCTGTGGGCGCCAGAGGCGCGCCTTATTCTGGGCGGTCATACCCTGACGTAATCTGTACTTCTACAAAATAAACTATCTAAAGAGAGGGAACGGTAAATATTTGGAAATAATACGTGTTTTATAACATACGATATTTATTTTTTAGGAATATAATTGGAGATACACATAATATATGACATTCAATCTAAGTTTACTACAATATTAATACTCGAATTTTGTAAATAATTTCCTTTAATCCACTTTGATAAGTCTCTGAGAAGCAAGCTGCCACCAACGTAGATTTCTGCAATTAGGATTGAAGATTATTTAGCTATGAATTGATAATTAAAAAAATATATACTATTAAAGGGGACGACGGTGTAGGGACACAACGTACCTAACCTACTTAGGTTGTGGTTTAAGTAAAGTGTTAACAAATATACGTACTTGTGTAGAGAGGTTGCTGCGCCTGCCGTTAGCCAGTCAAGATTACTAGCTTTTGCCTGAGTAAGCTATGTCCTTCCACAAGAATCAGAGTATCTCCATGCCAAATTTAATTAAATCGGTGTAACGGTATAGCCGTGAAAGCGTGACAGACAGAGACAGTAACTTTTGAAATTATAATATTAGTATGGATTATTTTCTCGCACTTTAATACCTATTACTACACACACCTACTATCCTTTCTCAAGTACCTCATAATATTTTAATTGTTCTATAAACGTAATGATAAAAGCCAGAAGTAAGAATTAAATATTCAATAATTTCTACTTGAAATTGGAACCATCCAATTAAACCATCAAAGACTATTTCAAATAATAGAGAATGAATAGTTGTAAGATAGGTACTGACCTCATTTTAGATTGCTCATAACGATTTTTTGTCAGCATCTGTATGATGAGTCCACATAAATAGGCGGCTTGAATTGAGTAGGAAATGTATTGCCAATTACCGATAAGCTGGTTCTCAGTTTCAGGCTTTTGAATCATAATACTGTTGTCACGAGTCCTGGCAGACTCAACATTTCCGAGTCTATTGTTAACTGCTTCCCTGTCCCGGTTAGCCATTGTGCTACGATATGCAGTCTGCCTACGGAAATCATTAGATTCACGAAGTGTATCATCATTTCGGCTCAATTTTGAGTCTGATCTAGCATCCCGGAAGTTTTGAATATTCCATGAATGTGCCCTTCGGTCTGTTCGCCGGTTCTCACGTTCAGCCATCCGCCTTGATGCTCTCGAATCAACCCGACTTTCTCGCACAGATTGATCATCTTCTTTCTTAGAAAACCTCTCAGTTAGCCTCATGTTCCGTCGATTTTCGACAACATGATCTCGAACATTTTTATTATTCATCAGTCTAGTAGAGTCATGTATTTCTCTGTGATTGGAAAGCATCGTGTCATCTGAAACCTTGAAATCAGTGTTTTCTTTAACACTTTCCCTGGAATTTCGACGATCATTACTATGATGAAGCCTCACGACCGATCTTGCTCGATTTTCTCTCCCCCGTACTCGGCTCACTACATTGGAATTTTCAGAGAGAGATCGTCGTTGTTCGGCATGTCGCTCTAGCTCGCGACGTTCATTAACAAGTTCAAGAAGTGTTCGACGACTTTCATGAACACGTGTACGGTCTTCGGCTACCCTCTTCATCCAAAGACCTCGAGCAGCTCTCGTTAGTGTCACCCGTTGAAAGATTTCAGTTCTAAATTCCATTCGCTCTGTCCTTGAAATCTTTCTGTCCTGACCCTCATTGCTTAGATGATTTATTCGGCTCTCATATGTAGATTGAGAGTTATGTGAGAGTAACTCATTAGCCCTGCCATTGCGCTGTATTTCTCTGTCCTGTCGCTCATTGTTTAGACGATTGATTCGGCTTTCGTCTCTAGATTGTGAGTTACGCGAATGTAACTCATTAGTCTTGTCATTGCGATGCATCTCTCTGTTCTGTCGCTCATTGCTTAGGCGATTGATTCGGCTCTCATCTCGAGATTGAGATTTACGCGAAATTAACTCATTGGTCCTGTCATTGCGCTGCATCTCTCTGACCTGTCGCTCATCGCTTAGACGACTGATTCGTCTATCAACTCTAGATTGAGAGTTACGCAAATGTAACTCATTGTCCTGTCGTGCATTTCTCTGTCTTGTCGCTCATTGCTTACACGATTGATCCGGCTCTGATCTCGAGCTTGAGATTTACGCGAAAATAGCTCATTAGTCCCGTCGTTGCGCTTCATCTCTCTGTCATGTCGCTCATTGTTTAGACGATTGATTCGGCTCTCATCTCGTGGTTGAAATTTACGCGGAAGTAACTCATTAGTCCTGTCATTGCGCTGCATCTCTCTGTTCTGTCGCTCATTGCTTAGACGAATGATTTGTCTATCGACTGTAGAATGAGAGTTCCGTAAATGTAACTCATTAGTTCTGTCGTGCATCTGTCTGTCCTGTCGCTCATTGCTTAGACGATTGATTCGGCTCTGATCTCGAGTTTGAGATTTACGCGAAAATAACTCATTAGTCCTGTCGTTGCGCTGCATCTCTCTGTCCTGTCGCTCATTGCTCAGACGATTGATTCGGCTCTCATCTCTAGATTCAGAGTAACGCGAACGGAACTCATTAGTCCTGCCATTACGTTGCATAATAGATACTCTCGGTAAAGTATTGAGTTCTCTTCGTAGACCATCGGGTTGGTGTTCGTAGCTATCATCAGTAACAACTTTACGATAATCTACTCGAGTTGACCGGGATGTGATTGACGGGTTTTGTCTTAACTTTCTTTCCTGAATATTTTCCAACGATCTATCCGCAGAGAGACGAGAAAATAAGGCAACGCGTTGGCTCAATTGCCGATCTTCACCTATTGCATCTCTGTAGTTTAGACGACGTAAGGACGATGCTGGTTTCGCAAGCCGGTTAGTTTCATAAAGGTTAGGTCTTGAGTCTCGGAGCAAAGTATCCGTTTTACGGTCGCAACACTGTTGCCTTCCATCAACAAAGCTGCGATCGGTGAAGGAGGCAATCGGTTGAAAAACCGCGACTAACGCTAGTAACAGTAAACGCCAGTTATTCATAGTAACTGTGTGATGTTTTATAAAGTTTTCTTCCTTTTGCGTTGAATGTATTGGAAGTGTCCCGATGGCGGTCGCTTCCAAACTGAATGTTGTAGGACTTGTGTTGGCTTTTATACAGATCTGAGGGTTGTTTCAATTCCATGCTAGTTAAGCGCTACAGTGCATTCAATTTTCAGCTTCCCACACACGATACAATTTTTGTGAGGTTTTACCAATCTCGATCCTCGTAACTTATATATTTTTAAAATGGAATTAACTTAGAAAACAAGAAGAAATTTAAAAGTTGAAACGCCAGGGCTATCGGCTATATAAATTTAATTTCTTTTGACAGGTACGTTAAAAGAAGCATCGTAAACTAAGATCATTTTACCTTCCTATTTCTCTCAATTTACCTATATATCGTTTCATGTAGTGTATGCTGAACATGATCTGTTATGAATTATTTTTGTCTGTTACTTTACAAAAAAAATGTAGCTTGTAAATTTGTGTGCATACATACTAGATACTTAGAAAAACAGTCCAACAATATTTTTTAAAAGACATCTTCCCCCCTGTGTAAAAATCCTGAGTCGCGGAGGACTTTACGAACACATATAAAACGGGCACAAATAACACCCAGACTTAGAATAACAATTTGTCGATCTCACAGTGTTGTTCCTTTGTACTGAACTCATACCACTTGATCAAGTAGGAAGCGGCGTGGCGACCGCTAAACCACTAGGTCATACGTGCAGTCAAGATAATAAAAGTAAAACAAGCCCTTGTTACAAGACCAGTGAATTGCAATAACACTAGTTACTAATAACATAATATTGACCCGTATAAGTAGCGTATGCAACTGCTGAGCTTGAGGTTTCGGATTCGATCCCATATGTTTGTATAATCTGAAAATTTTTGTTTTCGAGTATGGATGTTTTCTATGTATAATATGTACGTATTTACAATAAAAACTATATATGCATTTATATTACATAGTTGTCTAGTATCCTTACTACAAGCTTCGCTCAGTTTGGGTCTAGGTAGCGTTGTGTGATATACTAAAACAGCAACAGATTCATATTCCTAATCTGAGCTTAAAAAAAAACAATAATCCTTTTGAAATAGACCTACTTTATCCACGAGGATCAAGAACACTCAAGCGCCTCATGTCGCGAGTATTATCGCAGGACACAGCTGCACAAGAAAATTTGTCCCTGCGCGTAAAATTATTATCTGATCAACGCCATTGGACCAGTAAATGGAACCTATAAATTGATTTCCCATGACGTCAATACGAAAACACATTTTATTTAGGGCACTTTCTTTACTAAGAATGTTTTATGTGACTATCTTTTTATTTAGTTAACAGGGTGGTAGCTTAAGTAGGTAGTAATTTAGCTAGGTATACACTACACATACCACCTTACCTTATATAATATCATTACAGTAATTCCTACCTAATGGGATTTTACTAGATTCACTCTAACGATTCTCGTTCATGGGGAATGAGAAGTAAGCAGAGTAAAAAAACAGCTATGAAAATATGAGCTAAATTCACTATAGGCGCAACAGACAGCCCTCTCACAGAAAGTAGAATGTGTGGCGAATCAACGGGTGAACATCCTTCAATCAACATCACTCCGGAAGCATGTAGTAACCTGAAAAAGCTGCTGAGCTTTTGGGATGATCTAGGATGGTTAGAGTAGGAAGATGACAAACCGACGGAGCCCGCTTCAGTGCGGGCAGGCGCTGGGAGGGGTCCGGATGGCGTAAGTAAGCGGTTCCCGGATCTCTCCCGTCTCAGGCGCAGAGTGGCACACCGTGGTGGTTTAGTGGGTAGTCTGGCGAGTCAGTCAGGAGTCCCACACGAAGTGAACCCCCTGTCCCCGCGGGGGGGAGCAAAGTGCGTAAAGGCATTCCAACACGTAAAAGAAAAAAAAAAGGAAGATGACTGACGTACAACGGCCCAATCAGGAGACTAAGTGCGGTAATGCTCCGGTTAAAACAGACAAATAAACAAGGAGCTAAGTTCTTCACTAAATATTAAATTGAGATCATGCCAGGCTCTTTAGACGATTTTAAATTTAATTTTAATTTTGGCAAATCATTTATGTTTATTTTCTTAAAACTAAAGGTCATAAAAATATTCTAATATGCTTGTATTACCTGTCTTCGCTTCATTGTGTTACGATTACGAAATGTCATGAACGATTCTACAATCGTGCGGCCGAACCAATTGTTGCTTCGTCCTTTCTGGAATCTTTTTTTATTTTTGAATAAGTTTAACCTTAACCGCTAAATATTTAGTGTTTCAGATATTGTAAAAAAAATACATGTAACTTTGTTAATTTCCGAAACAAATGTGATTTAAATGATGCAGCAATACATCATTTTTGCTATGAACCATAAAGACACAAAGTTATTTCCACTAATAATTCAATCTTAATATTCAATAGCATACTATTGAAAACACTATGCTCTTTTAAAACAAAAAAGAATATAATTGTTGACGATACCTAATTAATTGACCAGTCGGTGAACTTAAAAACTTTTAGCCTTACCCTAAATGAACAGGAAAGATTGTAATTCCATGTAACTTAGGTTACACTGTTTTAAAAAATTGACTTTTTTACTTAGTGAATTACGGAAAATAGCTCAATATTGTTTTTTGTACATAATACCAACGTTGAGATGATATTTTCATTAATCAGTTAAAGGTTTTTTTAATTCCTCTTGAACAGGAAATCTTGAAAAAGAAGTTCCTGTTGTTGTTGTTTAACTTTGGTGAATTTTTTCCTTAATTTTTAAGATAACTATATTTAGCTTAAGTTTCTTAGAGATCTTTTATGTTCAAAAAACTTTAAGAAGATAATTTTTAATTTATTAAAAGACCTAACTTTATGATATTTCGTTAAATTAGTATGCTTTTAAAAATAAGGTTGTGGAAACTACTATTTTTTGAAAAGCATTATCAAAACTATGTTTTTACTTTTCTAATTTCGATGAAAAATAACAACTTAGATTTAATTAAAATAGAATATGAATATAAATAAAAGAACGGTTTCGTTGATTGAAATATTCTTTTTATTTCAACTAGATTAAATAAAAAATATGTGTCCAGATTTTGACCTCAAAAATCCAAGGATATTACGCTTGATGTCCTGGTTTTTAAATTTTTGAGATGACAGCCCTAATGGCATGGCCTAAGGGTATGTCATTTACTGCAGGACAGTTCAATTTAAATCACTGCAGTGAAATAAATAATGAAAGATTAAGTGATTAGGGGATCGTTTTTTGTTTTTGAGAAAGACGGTCCCCATTTCATGTCATCCACATTTTTTATATTTTTTTATTATTAATTCCATCACGACGAAGACTTGAAGACTCGAAGACTTAGAATTGAAGACTTGAAATACTTGACATTGGCAGAAATAGCTGATCCGGCTGATTGCCATATCATCAAAAGAAGAAGAAGAAGAAGAAGATTAAGTGATTAACCCAGTGACTTCGGCGGTCATTAAACACAATTCTATATTATTATTTACTAGATGAGCCCCTAATTGTTCCTCCTCTAATCCCTAATATTATGTAAGTCTGGGGAAGTGGAATCTTGGACCTATCTCAATCGGTGACAAAGTAGGTGATAATTTAGTGCAATTGAGCTGTTCTGATGATTGTATCAGAAGGTGGCCATAGGAATTTCTGAACTAGATAAACCCATCGTGGTTAGGGTCAATTGACTAGATTTAAAAAGTACAGTACCTACCTACCACTACTACTCTTTTCAAACATCAAATCACACCAAAATAAAAATCAGTTTGGATATAATGAAATTGTTTTTTTAATATAATTTCTACGCTTAATTTATTTCTGCGGTGATTATTATAAACCGATTGAAATGAAACAAACACTAGATATTAAGTGGAGCAAACTTCAAATCCGCATTCAAATCGGTTAAGTACAAAAGTACAGGCAGTTAAAAATTCAAAAAATCATTGTTTTGGGTTCTATTAAATTCATAAAGCCCCCTTATAAGTTTTTTTTAATTTATCTTCCATGTATAGACAGCGACTAGTTACGATTTTACGATATGTACCTAGGTATTGATAAATAAATAATCGTCACTTGCTCCAATCATACTCACAGCCCTGCACCAAAGGTCGACTGGAAGATAACGCCTATGGCATTAAGTCCGCCTTATGCAATCTATTTGCAGGCAGCTTATATAAATAAATAAAGTAGTCTATATCCTTCCTCAAGAATCTAAGTATTCAAGCCAAACTCCACAAAATACTTGTAGGTCTTACCGTCAAAGCGTAAGTTATTTTGTTCTGTTTTTCGCGTAACACAAACCAAACTACACTCTGTACGAAACGAGCGTGACTGGCAAAATTTAATGAAAACCTCGGAAATATCAAACGATAAATTGAAATTAAGTCTTGGCACACTAGCCGACAATTTTTAGGCATAGCTGCGAGATAAAGATAGGGAGTCCCCAATCCGCACTTGGACAGCGTGGGGACGTATGGCGTTATCCATCTCCTGAGAGGAGACTCGAGCCCAGCAGTGCGACGTTATAGGTTGTTGATGTATGTTGAAAGATAGGGAGATAGGGGACTAGGGTTCGATTCTTAGTTCGGGCCAAGTTTTAGTTGGGAAGCCCCGTGCCTCATAGAGCACGCAAAGATGTCTGTCCTTTGGCCGCTCTCTCCCCGGTCGTGTCCAACAACTGTCCCATAGGATCATGAGAGAGGGAACAGAGAGTGCACTTATGTTTGCACACACATACTTGAGCACTATATCTCCTGTGAAGTTGACTGAACCATGTATTGGCAAACTTCGAACTTTTGCAAAAATATTCATCCTTGCTTTGCATTGTTGTAAACTATTTTCATGCATAAAGCTTTGCTTTGAAGGTTAATATATTGATTTGTAATAAAAATACAATTTGGATAAACCACAGGTTTATTTTTTATATATTCTTAATCCTAATTGTATCCATAGGATTGGATGACATGTGTGAACGTTGCAGTTGCCTTTGCAACCTTCTCTCCAGATTCCTTGGTGATTTTCTGTAAACATAAATATTATCATCATTAATATGGCGTCCTGTCATACTTCCATATAAGAAAAGTCAAAAGAAAGGATCAGTATAAAGTTTGTTTCATATTGTTCAAATAATGTAGGTAAGATATTAATCATCATTTTGAAATAAGTGATTAAATTGACTATAAATATTAATCAGTGTTCAGAAAATAGATAAGTCTACATTAATCTGTCATATAACTTTAACGTAATAATACAAACCTTAAGCTTCTTCTCGAAAGCAACTTGCTTGATGGATTTCACCTTTCTCTTGTCTTCCAGTTTGCGGACAACATCACGGTACTTCCATCCAACCTCATGGGATAAGCGACCGACATGACAATACTGTTAACACACAAATGTAGTTTCAATACTTAACACGACAGACATATTGGTAGGTAATAATATGTTTTAACTCAGAAAGTTTTTAGATAGCAACATATTTGTGATTCAGTCGCAAATTACCCAAAAAAAAACATCATTGATGTAGGTAGATTTACCATTTGAAGACAGTCTAGACACTAAAATTTACTATGAGGTTATGAGTAGATTTTTTTTAACCCAGTCACTGTTTGCAATAGTGTGCAAAGCTTACCTTACGGCCAGGCTTCAAGCAAAAGACTCGTAGCGCAGCTGGGACAACAACGCGACGACGGCTATCATAAGGTGGCGGACAACCATCATACGCACGCAATCTCCTGAGTGCGCTCTTTCCACGCTCTGTCTTGTGTGGGATCATGCCTGCGAATACAAACAGTGTTGTTACTATCTATCTTAGAGCAAATCATGTGAAAATTTGTGTGCTAAGGGCTTCATTAAAGTTTTTATATCACAAACATCAAATAATGTAGGTAAAAATAAAGAATAATCATAAGCTAGTTGTTTAAAATAAATAGACTGGGCGATTTGGTCTTTTATCCTAAACTAAACCATATCTGCCTTCAATATTTATCAAATCAATTAGTAGTTTCGGTATTATGAAAATCATCTTCATCATCTTTTAATATTTATTCAAATCAATTAGTAGTTTCGGTACTATGAAAATCATCTTCATCATCTTTTAATATTTATTTTATTACTTTATGCACAAATACATGCATTGGTGGACTTAACGCCTAAGGCAATCTCTGCCAGTCGACCAAGTAGGCAATGCAGAGAAAGATGAGGTAGGTGCACATACTATGAGGATATAAGAGTGATTTTAACAAATAACCAATACTTTTCTTTTGTGAACTAAGAAGTTCCTTTCCTATTGTTACGAATTCAAAAAAAGTTTGTTGTACAATACTTAAAATTTAGAAAAATACTCAATCCTGGGATAACTTAAATAATAAAGTAAATTAATATTAAAAACAGTACAGGGTTAAATTTGTGCTTTGATACAAAAAAAATAGAATACGGTTCAGTCATTGTTTATAATAGACTACTAATTCAAATATGATATTTATTGTAAATTTCACAATACAATTTGAACTTGACTGTCTAACATCAGTCTTCATTCAACCATTCCCTTTTAAAAAACATATGAACAATTACCTCGGACAGTCTTCCACAAAATCTTAGAGGGTGCTCTGAAGTGGAACGGTCCACGAGCTGGGTTTACATTGCACCGCTTGCGCAAGAACGACATGAACTTTAGTTTGTTCCTGAAAATAAAAATTATTTGTAGTTTAACAAATTCTAACAAAATGGAAAAAATTATAATATAATTTTGGTATCAGATAAAAATATAAGTAGCAACATATTTAATTAAAATTCAGTCGCAAATTACCCAAATGAAACATCATATCGAATGGTGCATGACATTAAACCTGGCAATCTTGGATTAAATTAAAAACATGATAATTTGAAACAAAAAAGTTTTGGTGTCGCCACGCGAATATTACTTGTAATCCAAATATAGGCTTACTTTGAGGATAAAGGAATTGGTAGCTTTTATTACTTTTGCAAATTTTTTTTATTTAGAACAAAATTGTTGTTATTACGAGTAAACTAAACTTAAAGTAGACCATCGACTTCGGGTACAGGAACCATGAAACCGGTGGTTAGGGCTCCAAAGTAAGGAACCTCCTGACAGTACGAGCCGTGTCAAGAAGGACTGCCTTCTGCATCAGACCCTTGATCCAACCATCTAACGTGAGCCTCTTGAGGTATTGGTCCAGGCTCTTGGCTATCAATCCGTGAACAGACACAACTATCGGAACAATGATCACCGAATCGACATCCCACACATCGACAATCTCGTGAGATAAATCCAAATATTTCATTTATTTTTCTCTTTTAACTTTCACGAGATTCACGTCATGAGAAACGGCGATGTCGATAATCATTGCGCGGCACTCTAATCGATCTATTACCACAATATCAGGCTTTTTGGCAACAATAGTCCTGTCGGTGATAATAGATCGATCCCAATACAACGTAGCACGACCATTTTCGAGAACTGGGTCGGGCACATACCTGTAGTATGGCACCTCTGAATTCACAAGTTTGTATTTGAGGGCAAGTTGTTGATGTACTATCCTGGCTACTTGGTTGTGTCTGTGCAAATATTTGCCGTTAGCAAGACGAGAACAACCAGAAATAATATGTCTAATAGATTCTACGGGACGGTGACATGCACATAAACTTGTGTGACGAGTTTTGAATGGTATGACTTGTAAATGTTATATATAAACTAAGCATTACAATTTGACTTTGAAATGCACAAACCGTATGGTAATAAAGATGAATAAAGAAGCCATACCTGAAAAAGTTTCCAGAAATGTTGATTTGCTCACATCGCACGACAACAACCTTGTTGCCCTCTAATAACACTTTAGCAATCACTGCAGCCAGGCGGCCGAGGAGATGGCCGCGGCCATCGATTACTATGGCCTAGAACACAAGTCATCACACTGGTTAACTCGACCACTGAAGTACCGCATAACCTCAAAACAAACTCTAAACACTACCAAAAAAGTCAATATCAAACTGAAATCGTTTACTATATATATATAAATTTTAACAAAATTGCCTGTTATTTGAGCAGTTGAAAATGTTACAGAACAAAATCAAATCCCAAAACACGATCATGCACGTGTGCATCGTGAACTCTATTATTTACATGTAATTTAATTTAACTCGGAATAAACTGGTGAATTTCATTGATGTTAACCACTATGTGAAAACAATTAACAATTAGTTCACTTTTAGATATACAATATTTATTTTTTAATTTTTATTCTCACCTTATTGCTAAAGCCCGTCATTTTCACGACAACGAAACGGAAAAGGATAGCTTTTTAAAGTAAGATGGCTACCGGACATTCAAAAGACATTACCATAGGTAAAATTTAACCATAAACAATCTTAGTCAATTTATAATCGATTCTGTAAGTGACTTTGTTCAGTCCCTAGTTTAAAAAAAATTACACATCTGATTTTGACGTTTCTTATTTTTGCTTTTGGCTTTAATCCAAACAAAGTGAAAAAGATATAAATTTGTACTTATTGCACGTAGGATTTTAATTACGTGGACTACTAATATTGGCTGTCTCTAATTATTGAGGAAAATAATTTTGGAATAGTTACAGCGTTCAGCTAGGGACTATTTGATAATTTGTAAATATGGAAATACCTTACAGAAAAATTATGATATATGCTTTAACTTTTATAGCCTATGCATATACTGGCATGGGTTCTAGTATGCTAAAGAATTTAAAAGATGCTGTATTATCTGCAGAATCAGTATTTGGAGATATGTTTAAAAATGTTATAACAGTGGCTGAAAAATTTAGATCTCTTCATGAAATTTTTGATGCAGCTGTTGAAGAGGAGTGTATATTTGCTTGTCCCGAAGGTACTTCTTCTTTAAATTGGCTAATTATTTGAGAAGTATAATCCAAGTATTGTCATATTTTGTTTCAGGACAGAAAGCAGTCCGCAATAGAAATCATGTTCCAAAGTCAGATGGCTGTGGTTCAGTGGGTTTTGAAGTTGCATCAGAATATTTACCTCTTGTTGAGATGACAAAATGTTGTGATAATCATGATATTTGCTATGACACATGTAACAGTGGGAAGGAGTCATGTGATTTAGAATTTAAAAGATGTCTTTACAATTACTGTGAGTCATATAAGTCAGTGAATGTAGCGGGCGACACAATCACTAAAGGTATTTCAGACCTTCATGCTTATATTACCTTTTATTTCACTTCATTTCACATATTTATTTATATACATTTTATAATTTATGCTTTTTATTGCTAGGATTATTTGTTTTTTTTTGTAACTCTTCATGAAATTATTTTCCTTTCAGGTTGCAAAGCTGGAGCAAAATTATTGTTCACTGGCACACTAACACTGGGTTGCAAATCATATTTAGATGCACAGAAAAATGCATGTTACTGCCCTCCACTTAAAAACAGCAAATATAAAAAATATCCCACCAATGAAGAACTTTAATTTGTTTGGAGATCTATTTTTGTTGAAGAAACAAACCAAAGATTTTAATAATGTTACACTTAATGAAAAGTGCCCATGTAAGATTCATTTATTTTTTAAAAATAATTATTAGATTAGTTATTTATAACTAGAAACTTGAATTTTCATCATGAAAGTTACTGATGTACTATCAATTGATAAATATCATAAAACAATTGTATTTTTAAAGCAACTGATTGTAAATTGTTTGGTTTTATGTGATAAATAAATAAATGGTTGATTTTTTGTTATAAGTTTATTTTAGCAATAAAGATTACATCTTATATGTTGGAGTTTTACCTTAATATTAAATAATTTATTTGCTAAATTTAGATTATGGGGCTTCCTAAAAATCTCATGCAAGCACTAAAAGTTTAAACTAGTACTAGTAGTATGCATTTTAACTCTCAAATTATTGGCATACAGGACTC
Organism: Hyphantria cunea; assembly: GCA_003709505.1. Taxonomy (NCBI): domain Eukaryota; kingdom Metazoa; phylum Arthropoda; class Insecta; order Lepidoptera; family Erebidae; genus Hyphantria; species Hyphantria cunea. The sequence goes on from PKRV01000125.1 coordinate 816,808, forward strand.
TTAGATAGGGTCAGGCCATGATACACATGCTACAAAATGGACGCATAATCAAATACATATTTTATACTTCTATACGTTGAGCATATAAAAATAATTCATTACAATGTAAATAAATGCATGTAAAAATATTTTATAAAGGGTTAATTTATTGTTTGATCATAGTGATTTTACCTTAGCATCAAAACATAAATATGAGCGATTGCTTGTTACAAGTTGATATAAAAGTATACTCTATGTAAGGAGTTCTTTGATTTCATCTTTTTCAGCAGCCTCAAGGTAAGGTAATCCATCTGGGGTTTTTCCATCTTTAGAAGCACCCTGTAATCAAAATATATATCTCAATTAATATCATGATACATACATTTCACTTCTAATTGATATACAAAGTGATTGATGATTCATTTATAAGTATGCATAGTATCCAAACAGAGTTAATATCTTTTAATCCGATATGTAGTGATGCAAACCTGAAATGATTTATGTATACTTTTCTTATGTCTATTATTTTTCTGTTTTACAGATTAAAAAATGAAAATAAGGAAAAAAATGTTTTCAAAAAATATTTTTTTGCATTCAAGATTATATTTTTCTGATTAAGAAAAATATAAAGAAGGATGACAGAAATAGAGTTAATTTCGTTCACTGTTTGTCACTAGAAAAAAGGCTAAAATATTTCATAATGCCTTTTAAAACTTGTTTGATTCTAGATTGTATGTGTATTGATTTTTGTAGGTAAAACTTATTAGAAACCTTCAAATAAATTTATCAGCCAAAAATATTTAATACTTTGAATCTTAGTGTTATACATTATGAAATATCAATACTAAGAGCTGTCAATAAGAAATGATAAGTATTTATTTATTTATTTATTTAATTAAATTAGGATCTCCAACAAAAGATATACACAGCTATACAGTACACAATGAATTATTAAAGGGGTATTATACCTGTGCACTCCTTCACTTAGAGGAGATCACAGCAAGCAAAAATAAATATTAACAACCATTTAAAAGGTTACATAAACGAAAAACATGAAATATATACTAGTGAGTAATTATGGCAAACTAGAAATTTTATATAAGTAGAATATAATTAAAGTGCTAAGATGTAGACCTTTCAAATAAAGTATTCGTAATAGGTACTTACATTTTTGAGTAATGTTTTGACACAGTCTGTATGACCTTCCCAGATAGCTGCTAATAATACTGAGATGCCATGTTTGTCTAACATCTGCAATATAGAAAAATTACAAAAAATGTTGACACTTGAACTTTTATAAATGATCTGTATGAAGTAGATCTTACATTGGGATCTGCACCCTTATCCAGCAAATAGTTGAGAACAGCTGTTTGGCCATAATCTGCTGCGTAGTGAAGAGGTACCCTTCCATCAATCAGGGCATTGACATCGATTTTCTGAAAACATACAATTGTAATATTCCTTATTGCCAACTGCTCATATTAGAGCAGAATAGTAGATACCTCATTCGAAATTATTGAGCGATAATTTTATACAAATATTGGTTTTTTAAACTAATATCGATTTCATATAAGTAACAAGTGAACAACGGTAACCAGAAAATTTATGAGGTTATTGTACTTTCAATATTAAAAAATAGACTAATGTTAATGTTCGCTTTCTCTTGCCAACAAATTAATAAATATTCAAGTAGAAAAAATTGTGTGGTTAACTTACTTTATTCTCTACTATGTCTTTAACTTGGTCTATGTCGCCGTTTTTGATTCCCCAAACTAATTCACTCATGATTACGTACTTTCTAAACTCTGTAGATTACAAATTTTCAGAAAATTTCCGGAATCGAAATAACAATGGATGGCGTTCTCTGATTGACATGACAGACGTCAACATGAGGGAGGTGAAAAATTACTATTATAAATTTTCGTGCTTTCTTTGGATGGAAATAAATTAAATTTATTTTATATGACTATTATTTTATACCAGTCAAAGTACTAAAGAAGTTTGCTTTTTGTAAATTTTTGTCCTTGATGGGTAAACATATATTTTTTATTTCACAGTGTGTTAGATTAGTACATTAATATAAAACCATTAAAAATATATAAAGCTTAATAGAAGTCCCCATTGGCTCCAATACAGTCCTACAAATGTTGATTGCAGCTATCATTAGCAGCACGCACGCTTTCCAGGGAAAAATTCTTCACTGCCAATCGTATGGATTGATTTAGGGACTTCAAATTATTACGAAATCAATCAAAATCAAACGATGGAAATCAAAAGCAGAATCCAAGGTAGTAATCCCTTAACTCATTGAGAGAACAATGCAGCATGATGACCCATACAATGGCGGCTTATTCAGATAATAAACAACCCATAATGTCCCACTGGTAGACTGAGTTTTGTCTCAGGAGAGGGATAAGGCTATACGTCCCCACGCAAGCCAAGTGCGAGAGTATTTTAACGTGCTAAGCTACTACTACCAAATCTGGCTCGAATTGAAAAATTCTTTCTTTGTTAGATAGCCCGTTAGATAGATTAGTAAATTCAAAAGTTACTCTGTCTGTCTGTCAGGTTTTCAAGGTTAAAGCGGTGCACCCAAATGAACTCAAATATCTCCATGTCAATTTACATTCAAATGAATGTAAATTGACATGGAGATATTTTGAAATTTGAGGAAAGACATAAGCTATTTTTTTTCGCGATAACTCACATAGTGCGGGCGGAAGCCGACCAAAAATATCATTATAATACGACGAAAAGAAGCGGAATATAAGTGAAAATTTTAACAAAACCATGTGGAAAATTATTATTTTTAAAAGCTTCCCTTGCGTGCACTGCGTAAATAGTTTATATTTGAATGAATTGTTTATATATATAT